>CM062863.1:0-24137 GCA_031772225.1 Eubasilissa splendida | reverse complement strand
ATAATAGACAAGCCTATTTTAATAGAAAAGGGTATTACAGTATTAACGCACAAATTGTAAATATATATGGAATATTGGGGAATTATATTATATCACAAAGTTATTAAATTTACTTTTTAATAATTATTTTGTTCCAGATATGTGGAGCAGATGTTAAGATTTTGTCAGTTAATGCATTGTATCCCGGGTGCACTCAAGATGCAGCAATATGGCATACATCACAGATTAGAAGATTTCTGGAAAATCGAAATGCTAGAGGTTGCTGGTTACTGGGTAATTTTTTTTTATAATTTCATAGTGAAAATATACAAATCGTATTACATTGTTTGGGCATAACGATGACGTATTGTTGAATTTTCAGGTGATTCTGGATATCCATCAGAACCCTGGCTTCTCACACCTTACGAAAATCCAGGACATAATACACCAGAATCCAGATACAATAAAGCCCCCATTAAAACAAGAAATGCTGTGGAAAGGTGCATAGGACTTTTAAAATCAAGATTTCGTTGCATTCTGAAGCACAGAGTTCTAAACTATAGTCCGACTGTTGCAGGGCAAATATTTTATTCATGTGCTGTACTGCATAATATATGTATCTCCAGAAATGTCCCACTACATGATGTTGCTGGTGATGGGTGCATATTTAACAGTATGTTATGATTTGCTTTAATTAGTTTAATGATAAACACAACACTATAATTCTTTTTAAAATATTTTTATTTATTTACAGATGTCATTGGACCAATTAATGATCATGCAACAAGCATTCCAATTCGACAGCGGCAAGTCAGGAATGAAGTCATACAAGAATATTTTAGTTGAATTTTTTTTTTCCTTACATTTATAAATTTGACTTTTATACATTCAGTAATTTTACCCAACCTCTAAAGTATTATTACATTTTTATCTTGTAAACAAACCATTTGTGAATATATAACCATGTCAGTTTTCTTTCCTGATTCTTTCTGACAGATGTAATAGAATCAGGGGATATTCCTTACCTATACATATTATTAAATTCATTATGTGCAACTCATATTTTTGTTTAATTTCCCTTATTTTTAGAATATTGTAAATAAAGGGATAACTGATATCCTTCTCATACTTTTTATTTGGAAAGAGGTTTTATATATATTGTATATGTATACACAATTAAAACACAGGTTTAATGTTATGTTTTTATATAATCTTACAAATATTATTTCACATTTAACTGTAGTAATAATAAACAAATCTGTCTGCATACATTAATAAAACATTTATCAAAACAGTAACTATTCGATTAATAACATAAAATAAATATTAAAGTGGAAAGTAGTAAAATCTTTTTCACGTTATCTGTAGAAATAAAAAACAATCAGTCATTACTATAGGAATATAAAACTTATCAGTCAAGATGTGTACATAAAATAAATAAAAGCGTTAACTAAGTCAGGTGAACCAGGTCACCTTCGCCCACTTTGGCAATAATTAACCATTTCTTAATGTAGACTACACTTGATACAAAGTTGACTATTATTGCGTTTAGAAGTGCAGTGCGGCTTTCCATTTTCTCAGCATGATATGATGCTTGCATCTGCATAGCTCTTTCCGCCATGCAGCTTCTTGTCGTGTAAGCCCGTGGTTGTGGGCGTGAGCGCAGAGATGGCCTCGGTTATTGAACTGAGCTACGTGAGAATCCTGTCAGAATATTGGGCGTTGCAGAACTATATGGCGATGATGTTGCAGAAATATCTGGCGATGGTGAAATGGATGCCCTGCTTTCTCCTTGTATATTCTCTGGTAGGCTAATGTCCGGAGAAATTCCAATCTCTTTTAGCTTTGGATTTCCAGTGATTCCTAGCATCCTTTCGACTGCTAGAAATCTCTCGTCCTCTTCTGAGAGATGTAATGTGGGTGGTCCCCCTCCCGTCTTCCTGGAAGTGATTTCTTGCCCTTAACGTTTGTGCGTAATTCTATAAAATACTGAAAATGTGCTATATTAGATAAAATAATTAAATGATAAACCACATAATCCGGGAATAAAAGCATGAACTGTTTGATCTGAGGGATAAATTTGATTCTAAATAAATGTGAAATAAAAAGTGATTACATACACTAATTCAGTAAAAATAATAAAAGTGTTTTCATTAAAAATCTTGACTTGGTTTTAGAATCATACAGATCAATTTCATTAAAAAAAAAAAAAATTAGGAAAATGAAACTAACCTTCTTCCATTTATCTGGCGTTTTAGTGCACCCATCATTACAATTATTTAATATTTGGGCCAGTTCTTCCCACTTCCACTGGCTCAAAGCTTGGGTGAGGATATTTCACTACAAAATTCAAGCAACATATAAAAATGAAGTAGTATGAAAGTAAATAAATATTAATTTTGAAAATAAATAATAATTTTATCACTCACTTCCTTTCAATACCACATTGTTCTCTAGAATTTCAATCCAGTCCACCATCAGGCTTCTCTGTGCCGACGACAAATTGACAATGAACAAGAACTGCATGCACTAGAGATAAGTTGTCAGCAAGAACTGAGTGTTATAATTTTAGCCAAACAAAGCTGAGAGGGATTCGGCTCAACTAAATTTAAAATCAACTAAAGAAAAAATAATATGTAATTAATTTAATGGTTTACTTCTTTAATATCTTAACTTTTATAAACATTAACATTTTTCCTATTTACTAAAAAAAATATTTATCGTTATTGTGTTTGGTTTGTACAACTCCATGTTTATTTTTAATTAAATTTAAAAAGTCAAATTATAATAAATATTATTATTAAGTTCTGCTAGTTTGCATAAGTAATTATATGTTACAGCTGTTTCGTTAAAAATTGTATGTCTTTTACCCATTTTCATCTTAACTGTTCTTTAATTATATTAACATTAACCATTTTTCTATTTACTAAAATGATAACATGTGATGTCGTATATAACATGATTTCTAATTATTGACTTTTATTTTACTTGTGTGTTTTAATCTACAAATAAATGGTGGTAATTTCTGTATGTGATTTATATTAAAAGGTATATTTAAAAATATAATAAGAGTTTTTACAGGGGAAGAATTGTTTTATTATAGATCCAATATTATTGTAAAAAAAATGTGACAACAATTTAGGCTCAGAAAATCACAGATATAAGAGAGGAGATACTTTATAGATTCAAAATTAAACTAATCCAATATGTGCAAGATAAGTTTGATCTTATTTATATTAGAACATATATATATTTACATATGGAAGCATGGTTAAATAATTGGGAAAAATAGCCATTTATTAGACCTCGTCTTATAATATTTCCATCCCGTGTATGCGCTGCAGGTTCAGAGTCAATTTCATCTAATATTGTCAATTGTGTTCATCTAATAAAAGTCTGGTGGCTCGGTAACATTATTTAGCCGACATATATATCTACAGCACAATGACTGCTTCCACTCTTTCAATATTCAACCTGAGTTTTATACCTATTTTGTGGGGAAACGCCTTTTCCACACCCCAAATGTTCTTTCTACAACATTCCTAGTCCTGATTTGGTTCTCGTTATACAGTTTTTCAGCCTCAGATATTGGATTTGTAAGTGGATAACCATGGTCCATGAGATGTTTCCCATTAAAAATACCATTATCTAGTTGCCCTTTTAATCTAGAATGACTGAAAATAGTACTGCCGTATGTTGATCCTGGCCACCTTGCAATAACATTTGTGAATTTTATTCTGGCATCTACTGCCTGCACATCAATGGAGAAGTAATCCTTATTTCAATAATATTCTGCATTATTTCCTCCTGAAGATAGGATTCCCACGTGAGTGCAATGTTGTAGAACTGATTCAGACATTGCTGAATTTCTTCGGTAGATTCAGGTAAACGTATAAATTGTGATCTGAGCGGCTATTGCTCTGCTCACTTTATTCACAATCTGCAAAACAGTGCTCTCGTGTACACCAGATATATCACCCATTCATTGATCCTGTGGCATAGAAATGCAAAGTTATCAAGACCTGGTTCACAGAACTAACTACGTGATTTCTGATCTTTATCAAAAATATTATTATATACCTATAAAGTAGATAACTTTAACTTACTTATTTGTAGATGACATTATATTGTCAGAAATAAGCAAAACCAGTTGCCTAACCATATTTTTAGACAGGCAGAATCTTGCAATAAAATATAATTCTTCCCATATAAAATGATCAGTTTGTGGTCTAAAAGATTTGCTCTTCTTGTTAAGGATGTATTGAACAATTATTTGATTGTCAGAAGAATCGGTATCAGTGCTATCTGACATAATAATGTTCATTTCAATAACACAACATCGAAAAATTTAAAAGAATGCTTTTAATGATATAAGGATATATAACATAGGATAAAGCTTTTTAAAACCCATATCTTCCCGCAATAAGTAATGTGCCGAGATTCAAGTTTTACTTTTCCTCTTAAGAATATATTGTATAATTAGCTTATCATTAAAAAAGTCTGCGACTATCATTATCATATCATTGCTATCTGACACAATATTGTACATTTCAATACTAGTGTCAAAAATTGAAAAATACTCGATTTCAATGACATCTGTCAGGTGGTTTGCACGCAGTACGCATGTGCATTAGTAAAGTTTACATTTAAGCAAGCGGAGATTTTCGGCAGTTAAAAGTAAGCTACAAAAATGAGATGACCCAATGCGTTTTCGGATAAACTAAGTGTAAAAGTAAAGTTTATAGTTACCGAACAGGAAGCAACCGGCCCTAAACTGCATTCAGATATCATAACTGTGGCACATGTAATTGGTCGAGAAGGCTTTGAAGAGCTTACGATCGAACATATCACTGCTTGACTGAATTGACTGCTGATGAAGTTCTTAACGAGGAAGAAATACTCAAAACTGTTTCAGAGGAGCACACTAGCCCCAAGGAAAGTAGTGATGATGACGAAGGAGGTCCAATAACAGCGTATTCAATCCTTGAATGCTTGCAACTGACTAATAAACTTTGAAATCATTTTATAACAAATGAAAACAATGTAAAATACACTCTAAAATTTAATTGTGATTAAATTTTAGAGTTCGTTGCATGGCCCGTTACCGAGAGTCATACAAGGAACTCGCAAAAAAACAGCCACGGCAATCGATAACAGAATTTTTGATTAAACCCAGTAAATCTGAAAATTTGGAATGAAATATTACAGGCTCTGGATATCTCAAGTGATGAAAGCGATGTCTTACCAAATGTGTGTAAACAGGTTCATTTATTGTCTGATAGTGATAGTGAATAATCTGTTATGATTTTTTTAAATAAAATTAAGATACAATAAATAATTAATTTTATTTTTAAATATCCATTATTTTTTATTTTAGCATACATTTTTACACGGTATTGCGTGTAACGTATCCAGTGTATAGTATGTAGTTGGAGCATATATGACGTGAAGATATAATAATATTTAGTGGTACACCAATGCAGTGTATCCAGGGCCCAGGACTCAAAAAGTTCACACCCTACAATACTTTTGGCGTCAATATTTTTCCCAGCGCTAATAAAATAAAAAAATCATTTACATGCTTTTGCTCAGTTTTCTTATTATTTCTTAGTTATTGGAAACTGTAATGAAAAGTTTGTCATTGTAAATCAAGCTGCAAAATTGAAAATCAGCAGAAAAAAACTGTAAATTAGAATAGCTGTCTCAGTTGCATTGGAATATATATCTCTGTATTATGATTTTCAATGTTTGTCCTTCCATTTTGTATGTTGGCATATCCCAGTAAAAATTAGCAAATGGTGAATTTGCATATCTTGAAAAATTAATGTTATGTAGGTACACCACTGGTACTCACATTAACGTTGAGTGCTGATAATTAATGAAATCAATCAAGCACATTTTCATAAACCCCCACAATGGCTCGAATTAAGACATATTTACCGCTCAACTATATGATAATGGTGATGACAAAATGTCTGAATATTAGGTAGATTCTTTGAACTGTGTAAAATAGACAAATCAAAGAAAATCTCCGTTACCATCGCAAACTAGATTCAATTGTGGATCATATGATGACGTTCCATCAGGTGATAATTCATAGACCATTATAAGGCTTCTGCATAAATGAATCAAGGGAACAGACACGCTTCTATGATTTGAGAGGTTCTATGATGGAGAGCTGTGTAAAATTATATCCAAATACAACACCTTTTTCCTCAAAAATTCAAACACATTTTTTCATTATCTAGGTGTCTTTGATTAATTACTATAAATATCTTCATAGATATTTTGTCTTTAAGAAAATGAGCTAGAAGGATATCAACTTATTACTATATGATTATTATATTTTTATTTTAGACTATCGTTGAGTTTTAAACACTAAATCTGTGAGTATTCACTTGGTGGTTGATGTTCCAATAAGTAGGTTTGCCCACCTACAACTTTCTTTTCTTATGATGATTTTATCATTTTTTCATATCATTTTTACGGTGCCTGTACCAACTAAAATACGTTTTTGATATCCCTTATAGTATTGCATGTACATTGCTCATGTTCATAGATGTGTATTGGATATTGACGTTCTTCTATGTTGGAATCTGCTGAAAAGTGTATTAAAAGAACAATTGGAATTAGGGTCACATCTGTTTATCACAATATCAATATAATGGAATTTTAAGATAAGATTTAACTATTTAATAGATTAAACATGAAGTAGAATACATATATGAATTATAACAATCTAAAAATACATTAATACCAATTTGTGCGTTGGTTTCTTTAGGACATTTAATCCATCTCACTTTGTTAAATCTAATACGACACCTACCATGTGTCAGCACTTTTTTCAAACATCAATTATGTTCTACATGGAAAAAGTTTAAATTTAACCTTTGTACCTAAAACTGAATCAATTTTATATTTAGTTTATAAACTAAGTATTACAGTTTTTAACTTTTTTTCTATCATTTTTGTAAATTTTAAATTTAAACTGCTTTTGTTTTAAAAATGTATTTAAAAGTTGATCATTAAATCGACAAATAAATTAAACTCTGCCTTGAATAGATTCCATCAAAACTTTGTCAACTACATACATGTTTTAGATTGTATTAAAAAAGTCGAGTACACATGTTGTTGTTCCAATTCAGGTTGATTTGTATTTGGTTGTATTTTTCCTTTAAGATTTATCAAAAGCAAAAAGTATCTAAACAAGTTTCAAATAAAGCGATGTAAGTGTAAGTACATGGACATTAACAATATAGACAAGTATATAACATACACAGCCAAATCACCATAGTTAAAAATAGAGACTGAAGCCTCAAAAAATTGAGAAAAACATCACAATTTAACAAACAAACATCACATTCTTTTTAACATATCTAAAGCCTAACTCTCGATTTGATCCGATGGCTGCAAACAGAAAACTGGATTGGATAAACTTATCTCTAGAAATGTGATTTACGACAAAGGAACAAAATAATTGTGGTATTGTGTTTTTGATGCAAAATCATCTTAATGTTCAAACAGTTTTAAATGACTAATGACACTAATAATATTTGCTAGATAGTGTAATGTTATGTTGATAGCTGACCACGGCCGGATATTCTGTAAAATTTATTTTTTTATGTTGAAAAATTTATTATCAAAAATGGTAAGTGATGTAGTATAACCTAACTTAATAATGCAAATACAATACTTCTGGATCTCACAGCCCTAGCGGCAATAATTTTTATCAATAGGATAAATAGGACATTTCCTAGAGGGAATAATTATCATTTCAAAAAGTTGACAATAGTCTCGATCACTCGCTCGCCATCCAAGTGGTGGTAATTATTTTGAAAGGTTGAGAATATAGTCTCTCGCCACCCTGGAGGCGATTATTTAACAACTTTCTTTAAATTTAAAAAATAAAATAATAAATAAACAGTTATTTCTTAGTAAACAAATGTAAATACAGATTTCTTGAATAAAAAAAAGTGCCCAACCTGGGTTTGAAACCACACCAACCATTATCCGATTCTGATTTCTTAAATCTGGCATCATTCGCCTTGCGACTTTGCTGATGATATGGAGTGGGTCTATATTATTGTATATATAATGTGATACGCAACAATATCAATTTGAAATGTATTAAAATGAAGGAAAAATAATACATATTCTGGCTTTGCTGCTGACGAAAGCCATTTAAATAAAAACAATTTTACATTGTTATATAATAACAATTACAATCAACTATGCAGATAGATTGCACGATCCTTCTCATAGATAGACATCACAGACCATAAACAATTCTGATAACAGATGACGGATATTCAAATATTTGCCAGTAAGTCGATTGAAAATATAATGTATGAAACTTTGGAAGTTAAAATGGCTCAGATAATAAATATGTATTTAAATATATATCGATGCCCTAAAGTGTAAAATTACTAACTCCACTTTTAGTTAAAAATGACTTAATAATGCCATTTTACTCTCGTCATCCTGATACATAACCTACAAAAATGTGACACTTAAAAAATCATCAAGTTATTCTAAAAAAGTGTCGCAAGAAAATTTCCCAACTCCCGAGTCGCTAAATGTAACACTGCAAAATGTGTAACTCCACTGTTTCGCTCACGGACTTGTCAAGGCTTGCGAGTGTATCATCAGCTCATGTACTTTGTTTAAAATTTGAGTTTAATTATTGCAAATAACGAAAAAGTTATTGAATCATAAAACCAGAAGTACATACTATGGAAACTTATTTATACACTTTCTCATAAAATATTAACTTTTAATCATGTAATGGATTTAGAAATTTATCTGGATCATATTGTAAGTAATATTAAACTGCTTCTAAAAAAACTATTTAACTCATTAAGTTTTATTCATATCATTCCCAAAAACAATAATATACCCATTGTAGCTTAAAAAAATATTTTTAGTTACTGGGCGGGGTAGACAGTATTATGAATTGTTTTAATGTAACTGCACTTTACAAATATTTCAAATCGCTTTAAATGTTATGAATAAGACAGTTTTATTTTTAATATTACTTATATATAAATATACAGACTTAACCTGTAACAGAAGAATTTTTTTTTCAGAAGTAAAATTTTGGTCAAATTAGCTGCAAAGATAATATGTTTATTGAGCTTCCACAAAATAATCCAAGATTAATTATGAATATGCCAATTGTATCGGTCAATAGTGATTAAAAAGACAAACAATATAAATAGGAATGTACCAAATTCTATTGACAGATTTACCAATGCTGAATCATTAAAAAATCAACTTCTCATGATGACGGTGTTGAATCAAAAACCTCACATGTTACCATACTCAAAACATAAATCTGAATCTGAGTGTTTTGAGCATGTAAGAAAATAAAACGTCAAGTGGATAGATCTACGTGGTTTTCTGGAAAAAATGAGGAAATAAGGATAAAAACGATTTTGGCAGGAAAAAGATGACGGTTCACGGAATAACAGAGTACCAAAAGAATAGACAGTTTAAACAAAAATGCAAATATAAAACTTATTCAAAATGTATCATGAAGCGTCATTCCTTATGTAATGAAGATAGGGAAATTATGTCCAGTACCAGTAACATGAGCTGGAATAAAAATAAAGTCTGTGCGGATGGGTAGATTAAAATTTGGCCAATGAAACGAACAAGATAAATCTAGAAGATCTCATTCTAGGGTCTATTTTCTCAGACATAATGATAAAGATATATGCGAATGCAAAACAATGTTTAAGTATACATTAGACATATGATAGTATGTACTATGTTGTGAAAAAACAAATTGTTTGCAAGGCAAAGAGAATCGTAATATAGACAAGAAGTAAAGGCAATGATGTATGTTAAAAATTACAACTCAAATTTTAAAAAGGTCCAAAAGGAATCAATTTGCTGAAGTAAATGAAAACCTTGAATGGACTCAAAGAAAAAAAAACATCGAAGCTAAAACAATAAACAATCTAGCCAACCTACATTAAACACAATTAAAAATATCTTCCCGAAAATACCCAGACCTAAAAGAGTTCAAAACAACCACGCCTATACGTTACTATGAATTATATCTCAATCTTCCCAATAGTCAATTTTTTATATTAATTCATTTCTGTGTATATTTTTATAGTAATTTGTTTCTGGTTTTTTTTTTCATATTAATTAATTTCATTCATTGTGTCAACAATACTTTTGACAGTTGAATTGAATTGAAATTGAAACCTCCCGGACATCTTGTTGCACTCAGATAGAAAATAAAAGCGATGTTAAAGATCTAGGAATAATCCTCGACAGCAAACTTTTTTTCAAGAATCACATTGACCAAATTACCTCTAAAGCCTATAGAATGCTAGGATTCATACTTCGAACCTGCAAACACTTCCAAAATCCATATTACTTAAAAATTCTGTATTACGCATTCGTTCGTAGTCACTTAGAGTACGCATCTCAAATCTGGAACCCATAGCAGATTACATATATTGCTAGATTAGAACGAATACAAAATAGATTTATTTGATATCTTAATGTTAGATCTAATCCATCATACAACTCCTATTTAGACGCAGCAAACTTTGTATTTATTTATTGTTATTGTGTTTAGTTTGTAAGAACTCCATGTTTATTTTTAATTTAATTTAAAAAATCTAATTATAATAAATATTATTATTGAGTTATTATGATACGGTAGTGCCTCTAAGAATAAGAATATTAATATACATCGATTCTACCGAAACCACCCAATTACCGATAGAGGAAGGGGTAACTAAAATCATTTAAATAAGTCGATTGAGCATGGTTTATCCACTGTTTGAAAATGGCCCTAACCGCCGAAACAGCTGTAACATCTAAATAATGTTTACACAAACTAGCAGAACTCAATAATAATATTTATTATTAATTGATTTTTTAAATTTAATTAAAAATAAACTTCCAAAATATGAAAACCATAGAATATCGAAGAACATGTGCTGACCAAATACTTTTCTTCAAACTACTGTAAGGCCATATTGACTGTCCCAGCCAATTAAAATTAATATCTCGCCACATACCATCTAGATCGACCCGGCAGTCCACACTCTTCCACATTCCTAAAAGTAGAACATCTAACATACAAAATTCATTCATTCACCGGTCATGCAAATACCATAATGCAAAATTTACAGAAATTGACTTTTTCAACATTAGCTTTACTACGCTTAAAGAATTATTTTTATGAACCACCACAATCTCAATTTTGGCCAATTATATAAACACATCTTGTTCTCCCTTTATCACAACAATAGTTGCAACCTCCCCAGCCTTTCTCCCACCTTTTTTCTTTTTATTTATCTTCTGCACCTAAACATTTCTGTGCATTTTAATAAATAGTATCACATGTTAAATATTTATTATGTTAGTTATACATATTAAGTTTACACTGTCAAAATCCCTTAATAAAAATTAAATTAAATTAAAAATAAATTTCTGTTTTCTTAAATTTAATTCATTTTAGTGTTTTCTTTTCTGTGTGTATTTTTTTCTGCAAATTTTAAATTATTTCCTCATTCATTTATAACCTTAGATGTATTTTCTTACATAAATACAAATTTCTTATTTAATTTGTTTTATTATAATGAATCAATTTTAAAAATATGCAACATGTGAATACTACGAAAATTTGCTAACTCCCAAAAAAGCCGATAAAAATTACATGAATGTTAAATATTTCATAAATATTATATTTATGACGTTCCCCTATAATATACAAATCGTTAACGAAGAAAAAAAAACATAATTTCAATGAATTTAAAAAAACTACAGTTTTTTGTCCTTCCTGTTAAATTGAGAAATATGGAGTTAATAACATTACACTTTAGGGCATCGATATTCAACATACTTTGCTTTATGAGTTCAATAAGGGCAACAACGCAACGGAAAATGCAAAGAATATTAATGTAATATATGGGGATCGGATAATAAGCGTAAGCCAGTGCCAACGGTGGTTCCAGAAATTCAGAACCGGAAACTACAGCCTAGAAGACAAGCCTCGTCCTGGAAGATTTGTAGAGCTCGACGAGGACGTCCTGCAAACACTGGCGGAACAAAATTCCATCGTAACTGTTGAACTAGCAGAAAAGCTTGAATTTGGTCATTCAACCATTCATCGCATGCCATTAAAGAAGTCAGCAAATTGGGCCAGAGTTCCTCACACACTTTCACACAGAGTGAATTTATGCTCTTTTTTGCTGTCACGTCTCAGGAATTAACCTTTTTTGAACCGAACGGTGACTGGTGATGAGAAATGGGTTCTCTATAAAAGTCATGTGCTGAAGACAGCAGGTAGGGGAAGGAGGAACACCGGCACCCCAGGTTAAAGAAAATCTTCACCCATTTTTCGTCACGAACAAGTGAATTTTGGAAAAGGGGCCTTTCAAGTCTACCAGATAGATAGATAGAAGAGCATTGTAGAAAATGAAGAAAGAGGATATTTTAGATTAAAAAAGAACTTTGCATATCTTAATTAAAAAAAATTAAAAAAGTATAGAAAACCGCATTATTTATAGGATACATACATACTACATACCCAATACATACATACTACATATATAAACAGAACAGACCACAGAAAGATGTTCTAATAATAGATATCGTTCTGAAATACAAACTCTAATTTTTTTAATGCTCTTTGATTGAAAACGAGTATCAATATTATTTTATTCAGATATTCTCGTTGGATGCGGTTTACTGTAGTCTATTATTGTTGCATATTTATATTATAATAAAGTATATTTAAACTTTATTAAATGATCACAATTTTTTTGTTTAATATAAATTTCTGATATAAAAGCAATTTAAAATGTTGGAGAAATCATTTTTTCAAAACTCTACTCAAATGGAAAATAATGTATCGTAATCACTGATCGGTCAATGGCAAACCATTTGTCAGATGAACCGGGTTACCGAGAGTACACAGATGTCCGCAGATCCATTAATGAAAGAGGTTATCTAACCACTGATAAATAAAAGACAAACCATACCAGTCAGGATCAACATTTTGTATATGAGATCATGAATCTGTCATTTGTATGACTCGCTTTAATTGTCAGAATTAAAATACCGTCATTAATCAAACACTAAGCTTCTCTTTGACGGTCTCCGGAATTTTATTGGTTAACTCGTCATGCAGTTCTCTAGACAGGGTGGCCAATACTCCCGAGGAGTTGGGCTTTCCCACCGCCTTGCCGTACTTGTAAGCTCGTCCCAGGATATCGGTGAGCTTGCCACCGGCCGCATGGAGAATAGCTTCCGGAGCGCAGGTATCCCACTTCTTGCAGCCACCGCTGGCGAAAACATAAGCATTCGCCTTGCCTTCGAGAAGCTGAAGAACCTGCGATATAGAAGGCGAATTATTCAAATACTGTTTCTTAAACAATTAATGAACCTACATTAACATTGAACAATTGACATTCCGTTGCGTTGCAAAGATCATTATTTCCTCTGTAATTGTGGACAGCTGGTGATAGTGCTCATTACCTTGTAGCCGGCGCCTCCCACCCGCAGCACAGTATCCGGTTGCAGCGCCTCCAAACAGCTCTCCACCAGAGCATTAGAATGCGATCTGGATGTGGTGATGGTCAACGGGTGTGCAGGGGCGAGTAATGGGAGAGTTAATCCCTCCACTCCGAGCCCTTCCAGCCCCCAGATGGTGCGTCCTGAGCTCTCGGCACCGCTGCCCCAGTAGGGCTGGTGAATAACTCCGCCAACGGCTTGTTCGCGGATCGATATTCCAATCAAGACTGTGACGTGTTCTAGAAACCCTACATGTTTAAATTTGTTAATTAATGAAATTCTGCCAATGATTAGGGTATTCATTTTTTAAAACTAATGTTTAGATTATTAAATAATACTAAATTTAGATTAAAAGCTATTTTACAATAGTAAAAATATTTATAAAGTTAATTAATTGTAAAATTTATATTTGTGATAATGTAGCTTGGGCAATATCAATTGTTTTATTTGTGTTAAATAATTGGGAACAAACTATTATCAGTGTTATATTTTGTTATCTTATTATACTTTTAATTTCACTTCCACTATCTTTTGAGTCTACGAAGTACATAAATCCACATTTGGGTCTGTTTTCATTTCAGTTAACCATTTCTACAAGCATTTCGTTAGTTCATTATTGTTGAAAAGCATAATGTAAAGTTTTATACATATATTAGTAAAAACACTACAATGCATACTTCAATCTACAGATCGACCCATCCTACGTAAAGAATTGTTAGTAAATAATGACATTTTTAGTCATTCTAGTATTTCGCATGTATTTGATACTTATTTACGTGGCAGATTTAAAAAATATATATATTACTAATATTAATATTTAGTACTAATAAATATAATGTTTTAAAAATTTTAAAATTACAACCATTTAAAAATGTATCAAATACGTGCAACATACTAGAATGATTAAAAATGTAATTTTTTACTTACGATACTTTACGTAGGAGGGGTCGAGATGAAGGATGTGAGATAAAAATCAAACCAATTAAAAATTATCAATATTCAAACGAGTCTGACAATTTTGAAAAAAAATCCATGTTAATTGTATTTATTAAGTCAATTTTATATATTAGCACACATTCAACCAAACATGCATTTATATCTTTAGTTCACATTAAAGAGAAATATGTAAACAATTTGGCATTGTATCATTAAAGTCTGTAAACATACATTTAAAAATTAGTCAAAAATTGCATACAGAAAAATGAAAAGCTTACAAGATGCATTGGTGCAGATAATTAAATGCACACATCGGTGACAATTCTAAAATACTGACCGCAAATGCATACGTGCCGCAAGCAAAAGTTATTTATGAAAGGTAAAAAACAATTTAAATTGAGGTTAGGATAATTTCTGTTAAAAATACTTTCAGGGTTTCACTAATTATTGATTTTGAGGCATTGAACAGAGAAACTCTATTTTAGCTTTGAATTTTAAAAAAGGAAAAATAAATGTTGCTTTATTAGTGACAGGATTCAGGGTCTGGGCAGCTTGACAACTGCCTCCTGTAGCCAGAGAGAAATTTTCCAAACAATGCGTGGCTCACACAATTCATTTTCAACTTAATTAAATCAAACCGCAGTCACATAAGGGTGATAAAAACAACATTTTAAAATTATCATCTACCCTTTATTTTACAATATTACTGTAATGGTTTTAATACATAATTGCAAAACTTGTTTTATGAATCTTCTTAATAGGTATGTTAGGAATTTGTCAAAATATTTGTATTGTTAACTAAAATCAAAATTCTAAACCACCTTGTGAAGGTCTGAGGATGGTGGTGGAGGTCTGGAATGTGAGACACAGCGGGAAGTTGTATAGATGAACAGAAAAACTGTACACAAAATATAAATAATTTGTACACACAATTTGAAAAAACAAGTGAAGCAGTAATGATATTAGAATTGTTAGAGTCGTGAACCCACAAGCCAAGTGTTTAAATAAGAATATTCCAGTGTTAACATGGCTAATTACCATATTCTGAATGCAGTAAACTTAGAAACCACTTGGCACTGATAAATGGGTGCACAACGTACGCTTTCCACCGTTCCCACGTATTCCCATTTAGCATTAAAGCACCTAAAATTGCAAACAACACATTGTAATTCATCGGCACAAAACAAGCGGGCAAAAGGAACAATGCAACAATGCAATTTCAAAACTCCATCATCAAACAGGTGACCCGAGATTTACATAGTTGATCATTCCTGAAGTTTCATTTTTCAACAAAGAATTCAATTTTACAGAACCCCTTTCAAATTAACATTAAAATTGTTACTGTTGTACATATTCAGCTGGTGTTATTTCAGTTTCTGACCATGCTCCAGACACAAATTCGAGGTATCATAGATGTTTCCACATTTCATAACAGACAAATTTAATGACTATTTGTATTTGTTGTTTATTAATTTTATTGTTGAACCGTCTGTTAAAGTTCCAACGCTTTTTGAATGGCAACATTTTTCAATTCAATTTGTTTAATTTCAAATGTCAATTTACAATATGATCTGATTAAGACTTTCCATTTTAATTTCAAAGAAATTTAATAACTTTCATTATATAATTGAAAGAATTCTATCAAATGCTGACAGTTAGCTGTAATATTAATTGTTTAAACCTTTCCAAATTGATGTAAATATAAATACTAATTTAAAATCATTGAGAAGTTCTCTTCTGCTTCTGCTGCTCTTATTAGAGACAAGGAATATTTAATTATTACACTGTATTATATAATATCTAATATAAACTAACAGATTAGTTGGGGCATCTAATACTACTGAGAATTTTGCTGACATTGTTTCACAAAATAATATAGGGATGGGGCTGGTGCGCCAAAACATTCAGGAAAAGCAGTTAATAATGAAAACAAATATATTCCAGCAGATCCAAGCGAGCTAACTAACTGGTGTAATTACAATGGTGGACGCAACTTGAGTCCATCACTTTGGAGGTCCACTTGAAAACATTTCATTGAGTAGTCCTAGTTATCATTTTTACAAAGTACAGTAAAAATGACACGAGGGCTACAGTAAAATCCCGTTTATTCGAAATTCGCCACAAGTTAAAGTTTTGGAGCAGAATGTGGTCCCTCTGGAAATTTTTCATACTAAATTATACTTATAAATCGAATATCGTTATTCAAAGCTATTTTACGCCAATTTGATTTTTTTTTGTCAAATGTCAGAAATCTCCAAAATACACGTACACTACGGGTGTACCTGTCAAATGTCAAAGTCCATTCAATGGGTAGTATCCACCCCTATACCGATTCATAACGCATAAAGGTTAATTCACATTGATTGTTTTCTGTAATTTTAAAGAAAAATGGCAAACATGTCTAGTGCGTCCTCAATTTTTAAATCTTTACCTTCCTTACCGCGACATATTAATGCGCATGCTTTTTTTTTACTTTAGAAAAAGATAGCAAATATTATCTTTGCTCCATTATAGGTAATGTAATTCTCCTAGTTTCTGCGAATATCAGTGCTTGCCAATCTTCTATTCCGTATTAATACCATAATTATTTTTGTTTACGTAGCGTTTGTATATTTTGTTGTACAAACGATAGTACGCGATTGAGTTCCTCAGACTTTTCTGTTTTATAAATTATTTAATTTGTACTCATTTTAATACAGACATTTCTCGTTCTATTTAAGTATAGAGTCAAGGCATTTTGAAAAATGTGTGGTTGGCGTTTTCTCATATCGTGTTAATTATTTTATTGCCATTGTTTTATATTTAAAGACAATTATTTGTAATTTTCTAATATTTAGGTGTTAGATATTTTTAAATTCACGAATGCGCGGTTTGCGTTCTTCAGATTTTTCTGTATTTCATTAAATTTAAATTAAAACATTTTTGTGATTTTGACTGATAATTTTATATTCTCAAAAATAGTATGAATGCGAAACTCGTACAAAACGCCAACAGTTGCTAAAAAATCTAATAAATACAAGAGATTGTCAAAAAATAGTATCAAAAATAAAATTAACAGAAGAATACACGACCCCATTAATGACGTCGACAATATTAAACATGATGACAGATAGAACTTTAGTGTTGAAAGACTAGAAATATCATGGAGAGAAAAGGAGTAAGGAAGCGGAAATTGAAGAAGAAAAATAAGACGTCACAGGCAAGTGCGAAATGCCGCCGCGACCATCACAAAACAAAGTTTTAAAAGCGTTGGACACATTAGTTGCTAACTTCAATACATTGGAGAAATGGCGGTTCTGACAAATTCGACAATTATATCGTTATTAAAAATCGGGCAAAGAGATAATCCATTATAATCGGGTTTTTTAAATTACTGTTGTGATTTGTTTATGCTGTATTTTGACAACTTGTTTGTTATTTTAAAATGTGTGTATATATAGGTACATATAACTACTTCGAGTTGTAATGAAAAAATTTAGTACCTATGTAAAAAAAAATCAAATTTTTGTAATTTTTATTTTCATTATCGTAAATTGTTATTCAAAGTTTTTTCTTGATTTTCGGTCCCCTCAACTTGGAATAAACGGGAATTAAATTTATCTATTATCCTCAGTTACATTTAGCATTGCACAAATAAAACAAGATTATTTGAAATCTGAATAAAAATCCCTCCGCAAATGATATGCATAATGATGCATTCCCTGAAGCCCATCCGAGTTCAAAAATGCTTAAAAACACTGTCTGCACTTTAGCTTTGTCAGCAAGTCCACAATCAACAAGTACAAAAATCCATTTCAAAATGAACTCACTTTAAATGGAATTAATGGCTGCAGGGAAGGTTAAAGGTTATGAAAATATTTGTAAGATTCATATATATGCACAGCTTATTTTGGATAAAATGGTCACTTTTAGATTAATCAACATTTATGGAGTTACAAAGATCCGACAACTTATTTTGGTTAAAATAAAAACACAATTCCGGCCAATAAATCATTACTTATATTTACTTCATTTAAGAATCTAATCTTGGCGTATTGTGAAAATAGAATACAACTAAAATAAGAAAATAATGCTTCTTTATACTGATTTGTTACCTTAAGCGTTTTTTAACTTTGTCTAGTAAACTTTTATAGATTGCTTTTTATGAAATTTAAAAAATCTAATTTAAATAAATGTTATTATCGAGTTCTGCTAGTTTGCGTAAAGCATTATTTAAATGTTTCAGCTGTTTCGGCAGTTAAGACCATTTTCAAAATGTAGGTAAACCACGTACAATCGACTTATATAAGTGATTTTAGTTACCCCATCCTACCCATAGGGGTAATTATGTGGTTTCGGTGAAGCCGACGTATATTAATATTATTTCTCTCAGAGGCACTTATCATTAAAATTGGTTTATCCACAGTTTGAAAATGGCTTTAAGCATTGAAACAGCTGTAACATTTAAATAACGCTTTATGTAAACTTACAGAACTCAATAATGATATTTATTAAAATTAATTTTTTAAATTTCATAAAAAATAAACATAGAATTCTACAAACTAAACACAATAAATGTAATAGATTGCACTATTTTTCCAAATTGTCACTAAACATTAAGTATCAGGCGCATGCAGTCAGTACATTGAAATAAGTTGTACATACTATGTACAGCTTATTTAAATATACTGTATATAACTACATATATATTTTGAGAAATATAGCAAAATTAAATATTTATCTGACAGAATATTACAATGCATTTAAGTGTGAATAATATGACAATATATTAATTATGATAGGAATATTACGAGATATAAATGTGTTTTATTTGTATTTATTTTGCAGAAATTAAAGTTAAGTACACCTTATTTCGATGTACTGACTGCAAGCCGCCACTAAGCATTATTATCCTATTAGACTTGGTGAGAAGAATAGCATGTACATAATAAGCTTTTCTATTGGTTTTGTAATTGAAGAACTTGGGTCCCTGGTTATTTCTGCTCCGGATTAGGTATAATGGAAAATGTGCACCCAATTCAGTAAACAGTTACATAAGATTCCGACATAACCGTCTGTCTAAAATTTCACACTTGGGATCCCACAACCACAGAAACAATTTATTATAACCCAGGATTCAGACGTTACCCCAAATCACAACATTTGTATGTTATAAACATGCTCAACCCATTAATGGAGAATATAAATGCGCTTGCATCAAATTCACCACAATACAGAGCATGCATAATTTGTGCAAAAATCATAGAAAAGTGGGTGAATACCTTGGGTATACTCAGATGTGCCATCGAGAGGGTCAACCCAGACTACGATATCTTCCTCGGTTATATTCTCCAAAACATCGGGACATTTCTTTTTAAGAGTCTCCGGATCTCCGTGGGTAATCAGCCAGTCACTCGGAACCTTTGAGATAAAGAAAAACAAAGAACATATAATCTGATGGTATCCAACCCCGCCTGCAGTTGTCTGATTGTGAGATCGTCAGTCAGTCATCTTTGCTCTCAACTTTTGGTAAATTTACAAATAATAATATTATATACAGGAATACCTCAATTTACAATTTGCAAACTGAAATATTTGACACCATGAATTCAAATTATAATCTTAAACGTACAGGCAATTGACTATAAAGGGTCTAACATGGGTCTTGCGCAGCGGTTAAAGATAGCTATTAAATGCAGGAGGCCATTGACAGAGATTGTTTATGGTTCTCAGACTTTCCAACATGTAATAATTTCACATTAATAAAAAAATAATAATTCACTTAATAAACAACAAACAAAACATCAACTTATTTTTGAAAGTTAATAAAAAACGCATGCATGCACTTAAAAACTATCTCGATTGATGAACTATGAAATTTCCATACACCATTGCAGGAAGTGATCCTGCTAGTAAACTGAGTGATTGCTATAATCCATATGATGTTAATTGAACATATTGTTGGTAACAGCAAAGATCAAAAGTAGCTACCTCAATATCACTTACGCCCTCTTCACCGATGATAGTGATGTTGGGGAATTGATGCGAAAGGGAAGCCACAATGCACCGCTGGGCAGATCTGTCGGCTTCCGTCTGAAGATCATCTTTACCCTGCAATACAAAACATCATTGTTATGAACAGCTGTGAAATATTAATACAGTGAACCTCTTTTAATACGTCTACCGAGGGACCAGCAAATTCAAACCTATTAAGCGTGAAAACTTATTAGCAGGAATTTTCCACAATATATAGGATGTTCAGCGGAAAAAGATCAAGATTAAATTGTAATTTCTCGTAAACCATCAGGGTGAGGTAAGTGGGAGGGGTATTGTTCGACTCGCATGATTTGCATGATTTCCAGTCGCAATGAGTCACTAGTCGGGAGCGCACCGCACGTTCGCAGTTGAGCAATATTTAAAGTGCGGTGATTCATTGGTTCATGCGTGTCACGCTTTTTGTACTCACTTTAATATTCGACGAGTGAGTGATGGGCCGGGCACACAACTTATCTGGTGATGTGTTAAAAGTTCAGACAAGGGACGATGGATAACCAAACTCCTCCAGGACCATCAACGTCAACAGCGACGCCAGAACATGTGGCTCAAGTTTGATGTGAAATTATGGGCAATCTGCATAAATCGATAAGGAATATTGCAGCCTGTACTGGAATAAAAAATCAACAGTGCACATTATTTTGAAAAAAAAACTAGTTTTATCTATACAAATTGCAAACGAAAATGACTATTCATTACGTGAAACATTATCGAGAACGAGAACGTTTTGGAACAGCACGAACGCTTGGAAAGGTATTATTTACTGACGAAGCACATTTTCATATCGATGGCTATGTTAATAAACAGAACATGACATACTGGTGCCCCGACAACCCAAGGTAATCGCCAAAATCGGTAATCATCAAAAAAGTTTGCATTTTCCAAAAACGGCAGTGTGGTGTGCAATTTCTGCCCGAGGGATAATTGGCCCTTATTTTTTTAACCAGCGAGAGACAGTCACTGCCGACGTATATTGCCGAATGATCAATGAGTTTTTGGTACCGCAATTGCAGCTGTTTCCCGGGTTCAACAACAGAACACAATTTCAGCAAGACGGGGCCACTCCACACACAGCTAGAGTTTCAATGGAGAAGCTAAGGGGAAATTTTCCCAATAAATTAATCAGCAAGTATAAAGACATACCCTGAGCACCTCGGTCACCGGACCTTACACCGTGTGACTTTTTTTGTGGGGATACGGGGATTGCGGGGGCCGTGAGTTTACAGCTACAATCCTCAAACAATTCAGGCCCTACAAGAAAATATTCACCGTGAAGTTGCTGCCATTGAACCAACGCTTTGCTCTCGTGTGTCGCAAATTTAAGAATCCGATTGCAAGAGTGTCTTGAGAGAAATGGACGGCATTTAAACAATATTGTTTATAAAACGTTAAATTAACATTGTTAAACTCAATTTTGTATAAGTAAAATATGAGAATAGCATTGTAGTTCTTTTTTTATTTAACATTAAACTTAGTTCTCTTCACAAATACAGCTGCTTCAAAAGTTATCAGTATGAATATACATCAATTTTTTCCTTATAAATCGTGGCAAAGTTGTAATATTTTATAATCATATGTTTATCAACATAAACAAAGGTTTTTATCATAAACATAACAATTCTTAGGTGAGAACTTTAACAAATTATTTAATTTTCGCTTGATAATTTCAAATGGCAACAGATATGTATTATGAATGTTGAAGAAATGGCAATTTTCTTTAAGAAAACCAACAATTGTATACTAGTCCTTTTCTATTGATACCTTTCACTCTAGCATTAATTAAATTTTGAAACAATAACAATACGTATATAACAACTAAGGACGCACTAAAGGTGCAGTCCGATAAATATAACGCATTCGAACTGCAGTCCGCTTTGAGACTAACACCCTCTTATTTTCCGCATGCCGCAGCGGTACGCCGAGATCACAGTCCATGGGATATGTAACTGACTGTTTGCAAACCGAGGCATTTATCCAGCAAAAATTTTGCTTTTAACCCGAATTGTTTAAAACCAGAGTCGTTTATAACCCGAGGTTCCACTGTACATGAAAAAATGTATTATTTTGCTTTAATTTATTTTTGTATTTAAATATTATAATTCACTCCACTTATTTAGTGGTTATAGGTATTAATTCTTGTTTCTATTGAAAACAAGACTAACGGTTTGAAAAAGGTGGGCACCTCTAACAAAGCACTTCATTTTAGTGACATCACTTGGAGAAAGTTCACACTGGAAACAGTCAGAATCGGGTCACACAAGTGGATTGTGGATATATATATATATATTACATTTTATTAATATTTCAATACAGTTGCTCCTCTTATCAATTCTTTCACAATCAACTAATTATTTTAAAAAATAAAAGGAAAAATTCATATATACAAAAAAGTACATAACGCGCCACATAGGAATAGAACCAATTTCATTTTCAGAGTGCAAATAGTCAGCCTCTAGACAAAAGGCAAACAAAAGCACCTAACTCTTACTGAAAGAAACTTAAGTACTCTTGCTCAAATCGAGGCCATTGAACTAATTTATTCTCTAAATCAGAAAACTTCAAAGATAATAAATTAAAATCTAATCTTACCTTCTCAATAATACCGAGTTCTCCTTGGCTCATGACATCTCTGATGATTTTTCCCGCTCTATTTGCTGCGGTTATGGACGATGCCATAACCCGCATTACCAATGGAGCATTACATGCCATTTTAATATCCTGGCTACTTGTAAAACCGCCTACAACTAAAGATACTAAAACTGCACAGCTGTGATCTACCACGACGTACAATTACGTCAGTTAAAAGGTTAGCAAAGCGTAACAGAATAAAAAATATTGTAAAAAGTAAAATGCTTTCAAGGTTAAATATTTAAAGTTATTCTACTTCAGAAAACCTACTTGGAGAAGTGTTCTCGAAATGTAAAAATATTATTTCTATCAAGTTCCCAAAGCCATAGTAGACACGATTTAAAAGTATGAAAATCAGATTATTAAAGTCGATCACCTGTAAGAACTGTCAAAAAGACAAGATTTCCAAAAATATAACGCATTTTTGTATTGCCATTAAATAGATAATGTCATAGGTAAGGATAATAATGTAAAGCTTGTCAAATAAGCATAGACATAATACAATACTTATCGACCGTGTCTATGAGCGCAACGTGATACAAATGGGACACGACGTTGTGCGCCATGTGATTTGAGTCGGGGTTCTTCAGGAGTTATAATTCGATTAATCGGTGATTAATCGAATATGTATACACCCCGAACTCTAATGGAATGTTCACTTTACAGATATCATATGAATGTGAACACACGGAAGATGCACAAATTAGACATTTATTATATACACATTTACATTCACGGGCAGGTGGAAATACTTATAACTAACTTGATCTAAAACTATGTCTACCTCGGGTTATTTGGCGACGTTCCTCCGGAGACCTGGTCTCAGGCCGACAGAGTGATACCGTTGGCACCCGGCGTGGGCAGCTACCCGCTGACTGCTCTGCAGGACTATGGACCGGTCTGAACGGCTGCTCTTGGGTGGATTGCCATGGACCGTGGCTGCTTATCCTCCAATTCTCTGGCGACGTTCAGTCGAATTTCCGGTGTCAGCTTCCACTTTGATCTCCACTTTCGAATTC
>CM062862.1:18545641-18945641 GCA_031772225.1 Eubasilissa splendida | reverse complement strand
AAACAAGGCCCAGGATGACAAAAAGTTGAGCAAGTAAATTGCGCAGTAGGAGCAGATCAGAGGACGCCAATTCTCAGGCACGAGCGCATCAGCTGAACGAGCGAGCAATAGTGCATTGTCTTGATGGAACAACACATCTTTTGTGAACTCTGGCTTTGCAGCTTTGCGTAATTGCCGTAGACAATTAGTGAAGTACTCTCCTTCTATAGCTTGGCTCTATGAAAGATAATCAACCATTATTATCCCGCTCAAATTTAAAAACTGTGCTAACCGTTGGCATTACGATTGTATTCTTTGAAAACAGTGAACTGTAGGGTTGTGCACTTTTAAAAGTTGTTTGATTCGTGTCGTCATTATTTAATTATTGATAATACGAATTATTCACCCGCCTTATACGATGTCATGTTCCATAATAGATAACATGTTCCAGTTATACAGAATAAGAAATGCAATATACATAAAAAGAAAAGGCAGATAATAAATAAATAATCCATAATAATATTACGTCTCCTCTTTTATTTCTATAAATTTCTGAACGTCTGGGATGTAGTGTCATAGTAGCTATATAATGGTTGATTAAATGGCCAGGTCTGTGAGATGCCGGCAGGGCAAAAACGAACGTGTTTTTTAAGTAAGGTTAAGATTAGTGTTATGTTTTCTTTATTATGTATTTGTAGGGATCAGATTTTAAATTCACTGCCATCTCAGTCAGTGCCGCTACAGGTCTGGCTTGATTCCTCATCGTCGAGCTCTCTCCTGTTTCATCGCTGCGCAGCGGCGGTCTTGCTGGCCCACGCGCACCGAGCGAGACCGCCGCTTCATTTCAGAATTCACGCGCACCTTCACTCATTTATTTATTTCAATCTTATCTGTCTTCATTATTTTATCCAACTAAATAAACACCAACACGCCAATCACTCACTCTTTCATTTAACCACCGACCTAACCCCCAAATATTCAATAATAGTACGTAAACATATATATGATAAATCGTATTACGGCTGGCAAATATATTTAACATCTGTCATCTCATCTATGTCTCATAGTTATATCGCGTCGCACTCTATGATCAGTTTCTATCTATGGTAGAACTGTCAAATTATGACATAATACGATTTTTTTGTTCGTATTTTTCAATAATGTTTTTAAGTGAATATATATATTTCACTGTTAATACGTTAAAACACCGATTGTATAATGCTATATAATATCGGCTATCGCCGATTGTTTTTCTGTTAGTGCTGTTTCCTATTTAAGTAAGCAGTCACATAAAACGGAAATAGCTGGTACTAGATGGCTGTTACCCACTGAGCCCTGTAGCTCACGGTTTGAACGTTGAATACATATTTATATATGTTATCATGATGATAACATATATGCAAATTCAAAAAATTTGATAAATGTGGTAGCTTGGGTAAATATGTGAATATTTCATTATGTAGAGTGATCACTTAAACCAGCCGATGACAGGTCCTGTAATGTCCAAGATTTCCATACTTCTCATGTAAATAAAAATAATTGAGGCCTTTACACTAGACATAATATAATGTATACAGTACATAAAGTACATGATACATGTTGACGCAAGTCCGCTACTCCCTGTGCATTTTGTGAATACTGTTTGGATTGGCGAGTTATTGCAGCGCATCTACAATGTTTACCGAAGGCCGTATACACGGATTCGTTCCGCTTCTGAGACATCGAGTTGCGGGCGTAAAGATGCGGCTGGAGCTCAGCACCAACTCTCTGGTGCAAGCGGCTCTCTCATAGAAAGCTGGTTCCATGACCAGAGAATGGCAACGCCTACAAAATAGCTACATATACAAAAATGGCCGTGACTGAAGTAGTTATATATGTAATATTTATATTTTGTATGTATATATGTGTGAACTTTTTACTTTTTATTTACTTTTTTAAATTTATTATTATTTTACTTGGTTTTCTTTTTCATAGCATTATATTTATTTCATAACTTTAATGTACAATATAAAGTGTATTATCTCTATGGCGAATCAGGTTAAAAAAAAAACACATTATTATTATTATTTTTATAAAAGTTCAAATATCTCGAAAACCGTGCGATATTTATCAGACTGATGATGCAATATTCTGATGGGCACGGTCTCAGATATCGTTTGGACCACTACATACATGACATCTTGTATATGCATTCATGTTCATGTCAATACATACACGTTGATAGTAATGAACCTAAATCTTAACAATACTAATAAATCTAGCAAAGTTTCGTAAATAAATGTTAGTCTCTCGGGAAAACGCTAACTAACCATTGGTCGGAATAATTGGTTAATATATGGGCGGTCAGTCACACCCTCGCCGTGCTGGAGGCTCTACCGAATAATGCCGTATACGCGCGATGAAGTTTAACATCAAATAGCGTTTAACGGACGTGTATACCATGAAACCATACCCTCTGTCAAATTACCATTCGCACCGGTCGTTCGGCCCAGATCGATGAAATTTCTATACGATCTTAAAAGGTTTACTTGTAAACACTTTCTTGCGTCCATATATATATATATAAACTAACTCTTTACCTAGGCTGCTTGGCCAAAGAAAAATAAGTCAAGAATCATAATTTTTAAAAATTAAATAAATTAGAAAAATATAAAAAATTTAGTTGCTACCAAAATTCTAACATTTTCGACAAATTTTGAACTTATATTCTATAATATTTCTGATTGATACATCTATTTATTCATTATATATTATGTAAAATAATAGAAAATTTCATCAGAAGTGCAATACACAATGAAAAAATTATATAATATCAGCATATTTTTGCATAATCAAAATTAAAAATAAAAACAAATATAAAATGTGAAGTAAAGTAATTTATTCGTCACCATTGAGTTGAGACACAAAAAATTGTAATAATGTAGTCCTATAAAGAGTTAAATTTACAGCAAAAATGTCGACTACCTCCGCATATTCATATTCGTGTTCTGACATTATTTCTGTAATAGAACAATGAGTTGTGTTTCCTCCGTGTCTTCCGTTTTTAAAAGCTATCAACTTTGTATTGCGGTGAATCTCAAATACTTTTGAGTAAAACCCGCCAGAATTAATTAATTAATCCACAATTGATTAATTTATCCCCAGTTCTATATCTAGTAATAATCTTTTAATATAGAATATGATTTATCGGAGACACCTCCGTGTTAAGCGCGTCATTAAACTGCGTTAAAAACGGAACATTTAAAATATAACGTTAAAAGAAAACTCTTTAGAAAGATTTGGTAGATTTTATAAGAGTTTTGCCAGTACACTAATAATATTTATAGAAACCAACAAAGAAAAAATTTGTAGAAATAAACAATTTGAAACGTTTCTGAAAATTTTGTAAGACATATGTGTCTGAGATATGTAATGCGTATTTTAATAGCATTTTTAATGACAGAAATGATAAATTAAAAGTTGAGTTGTATTTTTTACGAGAACATATTTTTATTTCCATCAACGCCCTTGTGGCCTTTTTTTATATAGGACTAAAAATTTAAATATAACAATACATTTTTAATTAAAATTTCAATGCAACAGTTTAAATATATACAAATATTTACTCTGTTCAAGTATCAACGAAATTCAACTCTTTACCAAACCGATGCATCCGCGATATTGGCGAGTTAATAGCATCATTATTGCAACGAGTACCTACAGAGAACACTTCTTATTGTGAAGTTATAATTATTCAGAACAGAGAGTCTGTGATGTTTTAAATACTAATTTAATGTATTAATTATAAATATAATATCCCGGTAGCGCAAAAACAATATTTTTCGACCAAATTGATTTTATATGTATATATTTATAATTAATACATTAAATTAGTATTTAAAACATTTTATTTTGATATACTATATCGCTCACATCTCTTCTCTTGGCTAATTTTTTCAAATGAAGTAGACTCATTAAATAATCGTAATTTATATTTTTTATCGGAATATGCAATTTAAAATTGATAAATCTAAGAAATTTATGTTGCACTCTTTCGATTTTTATATGTGAGCCACAGTAGGGAGACCACAGGGTGGAGTTAAATTCCAGCACTTCTTACAATAGATGTATATAAAGTTGTTAGAGAGCGGAGCGAATTCAAGTTTTTGGCTGTCCTTAACACAAATCCCAAGGATTTCATCGCCTTGTTACAAATTTCGTTGTAATGTTGAATAAATAACAATTTTTCGTCGAAGAGCACACACACATTCAAATCCCGCATAACTGCGACTCTACTTAGATCAATATTGTCAATGCTGTGTTGAAAAAGGAGTTTATTTTTACTTCTATTAAAATTTATTTGTATATATTTAATATAAATTAAATGTATCAACGAGAAAGATATAGAGAAAAAAATCTATTATTCGAAAAAATGTTTAGTTGCTACCGGGATTTCAAAAGAAAATTTCTACCTTACAAACATATTTTCCTTATAACTGTCCATCTGTTTATGTCGTGTATCTAAAACAAATGTAATTGATAGCTGTTCATGTAACATGGCAACTAAAAATAAACAAGAGTTGCGTCACATCATGTCAAAGTGTGCAGTTATCGCGACATCATTTACGTCGATCCCTCACGGGTGAGGATCGTGATTTTTGCACTCCTCTGATCTTAGGGGTGTCATCAGAGAGGTGCTTGTTATTTTTTCCGCTTGATCGATTCAATGAGTCCCTGGGACAACGAGTTACTCAAAGCGAGATGCCCAAAAACTTGAAGGATTCGGCTTAGCTAAATGGTTGAGAGTTTGGCCTTGATTTTTTTTATGCGTCTCTACTCTAGCAAACGCGACAAATTAAACTATATTTCTATAATATTTTTTAATCAACCCCTTAACCGGAGAATTTCGTTTTGCTTATGTTTATCGCTAAAACGAAATATGTCGTCACGCTCATAGTAAACCGTGATTGTGTCTTCATGCAGATTTTTCTTATTCATTTTATATAAAATAATCTAACGGTGGCAGAAAAAGGTAACAAAAAAGCGTTAACATATTTATTGAAATACGAACAAATATCACGCATCAAACCCGCACGAAATCACCAAATAAAATATGAAGTCAAACTAAATGAAAACATGAAGGAGTCCGTGCAACTCGATGAGTAGATGTATTTTATATGTGATACGCCAACAAAACAAGCCATGTTTCGTCACGCCCATTAGAGGGTAGTTTTATAAAGGTCTTGATGAAATATTTCGTCAAACCCGGTTAAGGGGTTAACCTTTCCTCTCCGATGATGTAAACTGAGTTAACATTGCCTCTAATTATGTGAATATCTCTATAATTATACTAAATACAGAGTTCATATTTTAGGTATTCCTCCGTAATATATTTATGTATTAAATAAAATAATTACAATATATAAGTATTTATCATACACAACAATAACAAATCTTTTTTTGAAGAACCCGACGTGAATTTGTCAATACGTGTATGTGTACGTGCAGAGTGATGCGAACGGTGTAGTGCGCGGGGAGAGGGGTGCCGGATGACGATCGTCACTTAGTGGCAGAGCGTGCGCTGGTCGTGTTTTATGTTGTCGTTTGTGATGATCAATGTTTTTTCAACTATTATTAAGTAATAAATGTAAAATAATTCATATATGTCCAAATTAAAAATCGCAAAAGTCTACAGAGTTTAAACACTAATTTTATATATCTTCAACTTGTTTTTTCTGCCTTAAATTCAAGAATAATTAATCGATTTTATTGCAGTTTTTTATTTTATTATAATGTCATTTTTTTCAGAGTATTATAAGTTTTTTGGAAAGTTTTTATGCCATGTATGATCACTGTACAAATACGACATCATGAGGCCGTGCAAAGAAATACGTTGTAAAATCGTATGTATTAAATTATATGTAAAAAACGGATCGGAATAATATATGAGACACATTTATGATTTAATAGTTTAACAAATGTGCAAAAGTTTTCCAGATCAATAGATGACTCACAATTTAATATATTTTAAGTCACGTTTTATGCAAACGACTACGAAATCGGTCAAAGATAATTTATAATTTTTGCGTTTTGTTTGTGTATGACGAGACTCATGCATTTATTAACTATTTTTAATATCCGAAAGTTTTATTTATTTTCAAATTATTTATTTATTTATTATTAGAAGCGCTATACACAAATATTTTTTTTTTACATAATGCCAGCATGTATTTTCACAATCAAATTAAAAATAAATAAATATAAAATGTGGAGTAAAACAATTTATGTACATAACTGTAGTCTTATAAAGAGTTAAATTTACAGCAGCAATGTTGACTACCTCCACATATTCATTCCCCAAAGAATTCATTCTGGGAACTGCTGAGTTAGTTAATGCACGAGTTCTGACATTACCACTGTAATAGAACAATGGATTGTGTCTCGATGACCTCAATGGTGCGTGAAACTAACAGACTAACAATTATGATACAATATTCATGGAAGGTATAATCATTATATAAATATATATATATTCGTACTACGCTTCTCATGAAAGCCTATACTTGTGTAGATAAGTATTGTGTATGTAAATAAAAATGATTATTTACAATAATGTTGTATAATGAAAATGAGATCATTAGCGATATATTTTTTTTAAGGGTACATGTTTTTTTTAAGCACGTTTTCAACAACTTTATGTGTTTTAGAGTTATGGATGAAAACGTATATTTTGAAAGCATATGTACAAAATGTTTGTTATTACATCACCATTTTTTAAAGAAAACTCTGTGATGTAATTCTTTTTTTCTGTATATATCGTTCTGGTAGCCATACTGGATTTTAGATCACGTAATCATCAACTAGCATTGTGATTTCATTTTAAGAAGCAACTTTATTTTGATATTTTGGAACTTACCTTGATTCTGAATATGCAATATCAAAGGATTTAAGTGACTTTTGGGAGAAAAATCATGTTCTGCATGTAGCTGATAAAAAAATCTACAAAACTGCATGTTTAACTCAAATTATCCGAAATCAGTTTTAGGAGTTTTTGGAATTAGGCGCTACAAATATTACACCGATTGGTTAAAGTCTTGGTGTTCTCCATAGCTATATATGGCGTCGAACTATATATCCCAAGAAGCAAAGAAAGAAACATGCTCGACGAGCAATTCTCGAGACCACCAGGAGAGTTGGTGATTACGGAAACATATAGGGAGGAGGGTGAGAGGTCGATCTTCAATTAGATGGATAAACCAAGTCCGAGACATGACCCAATGCCCAAGATTGTGAAAAGTGGAGATGTACAGTTCGCGCTGTGGAAGCAGAATAGAGGACCTCGATGCTTAGTTACGAGCACATCGATTGAGAGAAAGATAACACATTTTTTAATTAATACTACACCCACAAAATGTCTTGCTAGACGTTTGTCTGCAGTTTATATCTATTTTATTACGTATAATATAATCAAAACATAACAATTAATCAGTCCCAGTTTAACTAATTAATTTCAAGCTTACAGGCAAGACAGGTTATCATCGATAAGCCATTTTTTGATCATTTCTTACAAATTGGCAGAAAGTGTACTCTTTTGTAAAGATCCAGGCAGTTTATTTTTTAGTATAGGAACAAAAAATTCTAATGTCCTCGATCCACACTTATCGGTGATTTTGATAATTGTTAAATTCAGATTAGCCACACATTAGAATTTATAATTTTTTATTTAAAGCTGTTTTTGAATTTGAATAGCATAGAAAAATAATAAGATGGTTAGTGTGTACTGCATTGATATAGTATACCAAATAATAATTGTATGTGATTAATCAATAATAAAATATATTGTATTGTAGGATACGTTGACAATTGACATTACAAAATATTGGTGTACATTCTGCACTCAAATACTGTCAAACTAGATTCGAAGATTAAATGAATATTGACTGCACAGCAACGATATTCAAATATACCAATACTTTTTTTTTTATGATTAAAACACTGATTTTTTTAAAAAAAAAATATGTCAAACTAAAAAAAATATTATCGTATTCTACATTATTTATGAATGTTTTCCCCTAAGTTTCAGGATAATTTTTATTGGCTCAAACTTTTCTCATTTCTCATTATGTAATTATTTGAATACGCCGACAAAACCTACAATGGAATATTTATATTAGATTTGCATGAAAATTTAAAGACTAGGTTATATTATAAGTTATCAAATAATGTACTAGCATCGTATTCACAGAATTGTTGACATAAAAATAAATAAAATATAAAAATTTGATTATGTAACGTTCGCAATATTGAAGTGCAACTGAACAGTTTCAGAATATAAGAAATGTTATTATTAGTTCAAATAAGACAATATGAAGTGTTTTTATAGGTACACATAGAAATAATTATGCTATTAACCAGAAGCATACTTGAACTGAAGAAATATTAGTACGTAAATTATACTTAGTTATTATTTTTTTATGTTATATTGAAATGTTAATTAAAAATGTAGTAAATATGAATTAAATATATATATATATAAAATCCATTTTATCGAAAAATATTGTTGTTGCGCCATCAGGATTCGAACCTGGATCTCTTTCCTAACCGGGGAAGGTGCATTATCCAACTATACTACAGCGACAATATTTTTAGCGACAAATTTTCAAACCTATGTATTACCTTTTTGATATTAATACATTTAATCGTTCCATTATTTGAAAGAGTCATCAACCTTATTTTTACAGAATCTCAAATACCTTTGAGTAATCTGAAAGCAGACGCCAGAATTATTAATTCATTTTTATTAAATTTTGGACACATTGATACAACTTTATTATTAGGAGAACACATTCTTATTGTGGAGTTGTAATTATTCAGAACATAGGTCTGTGATATTTTAAATATGCATTAAATATGTTAATTACAAAGTCATACATATAAAATCAATTTTATCGAAAAGTATTGTTGTTGCGTCACCGGGATTCGAACCTGAAAAAATTACCTAAAATAATAATAAAACATTTTGGAATGTAATAATATCTAAATATTGCAGAATTTCATGTATAAGTTTGATTATTTTAATAATTTGTTGGTATATAATCTTTTTGTTTCTTTTACCTTTGATGTTTCATATGCGATGTGATAAATGTGATTTGCGGTGTGTTAAACAAAGTCATACCCGTTTCGGATGTAAAAAGTACTTTTTGTCACACACACGAAATGTCAATTACTTTAAATGTTGGTTTTGATATATCACGCTTTGTTATTTACTTTCTGCAGACATATTTTCAAAAATTCACTCATGCAAAGAACACTTTGAATTGAATCGTAGTGAATTTATATATATCATTACTATATTTTTATTTACGAACAGAAATTCTTCATATACAGTAGTGGGGTCTAACATTGTGAAAAATACTTTTTTCGGCCCACTCATTCGTTCCATGATCAAATAGTCTCTATTTCACAAATAACTTTAATAATGTTCAATAACTAATGTTATAAAATAGGATAATTTTCAATTTTGTTTTATAATGTAAGTTTTCAGTTCTTCTACCTCTGTTTTTACAATCCTTTCTACCTCGAAGTGTAAATGAGTACATTAATACTTCGTGCAAGTTTATCCAATTGAAACCTTGTAAGTCGTACAACGTGAGAACAGTTGCTCGCGGGAAAAAAATATAAGAAACGTATTTTGTAGAAAATATTATAATCTACACATTTTATATTTGATATTTTTATCAGTCGATTAATAGAAAGCATGTTATTTTATTTTCAATTACTAACCATCAAAGGTATACATTTAATTTTGCAATGTATCCTATAAACGAACATAACGGGCAAATGTTAATACAAAATGTAAAGCACTAAAAAACACTGGCATGTTTACTTTCAATTGACATGTTCGAAAACATTTTATGTACATCGAGTTATTTATGAAAATATAAATTACTTTGATCGAAATATAGCCATTATACTAATTATGTAACATGTATTGACTGTGACTGCAAATGCAATCTTGCTCGCCGCGAGCGCAATATTTTGTACGGGCCTGTAACCTATGCATGCGAAAGAGACAACTCCATGACCGGTGTTACGTATTTCATACATATGAGCACATATTTGGAAGAAAACATTAAACGATTAACTTTGGATTATCCATTTTCATTTCAAATTTTTGTGTCGGTGACTTTTGACTCATTTGAATTTACTACCCAATAAATAAAGTTTTTTTTTAAAAATATGAAGTTGTTTGTTTTTTTTTTACATGTCTAATTTTGATCCGTTTTTGACTTGTTATCTTGGGGCCGAGCAGCCTAGAATATTGTGTCGTATATCAATTTACACCAAGGCCTCGGCACTAAGGTTTTCCACCAGCGTAGTGACAGATTTATAGAGACGGTTTAATTATGTATTGTTTCGTGTCAGTAAAATAAAACAAAATGTCACATTTTCGAAACGGAAACGCGGCGAAGCCTGGCTGCCTCTAAAAGCTATTTCAAAAAATATTCCGGTTGGGTGAAACTTTCACGAACATTAAAAGCGAAGTGAAACCGGTTGTGAGCTCTTGAATAAGGAGAAAAAAATATCATAAAAAGTAACGATGCCGGGTGACGTATAAATTAGTGGAAACGTAGGTATATGTATACTGATTATGAAGGTTAGTAGAATTTTTTTAATGAGCATGTTAAAATTTAAATGCGACGGGTGTAGTGAGGTGGCTGAGCTGGTTCACATTATCAACCCTTCCCTAGCCAGGCTGTAACGTAGGTCTACGAGCCAATTAAATATGCACAATGTAAAACTTACATTTTGCCGAGTCAGAAAAAAATCATTTAGAAATGACTAGTGGAAAACCAATTATGTAAAGTGAATCATAATAAAAATAATCATTTTTGAATTCAATACTATATAAAATTGATGCGTTGCATGCTATCTACGTTAAAAATTGTACCACGTGAAAAGATCACACATTAATTTAAATGAAGGGAGATGAAGATGAAGATCATGTTAGATGGGTTTTTTGACGAATGCGTTACAAGAATAACGTTTTAGAATAAAATGAACGTATTTAATTATTATATTTATAGTAACTATAACATTAAATATTTTAAAGTCATTTAAGCTTGTAAAAGCATTTTATTCCCATTTAAAGTGTTACACTCAAATTTCTTACAGTAACACGAGTTGACAGGATGGCTGCGTAGGGTATTTTTTAGCATGGTATGATAAAGGTTAACATCTTTACTGCGGTACACTAAAATATTGATCTTATTATCACCGCTCGGCGAAGTTGAACGCACCCATCAGGTACCGGTGCGCGAAACGAAGCTTCCATCAGCCGTAAACGCCAGCGGTCGGGAAGGGCGTCTCATTAGCGACACTACCTATCGCCATGTTACCATAAACAGCTATAGGAAACGCCTCACTATTTGTGAGGTAATTACATTATACGGGTGAACTTCTGCTTTTGTAAAGTTAGATTACAATAAACTCTGACAATAGTAAGTGATTTTTTTCACATAACCTGTACACATGTATGAGTACACAAGACACTTAGCGACTTTCAGATGGACATAAGAGTGGTAGATGAAGTATTGGGGCATCCATCTCTATTACATTAATCACATCACAACATGTAAAACATAACCTTAAAAATCCTTCTAATTCGTATTTATATACATTGACACATATTCGTCCGTTTACACAAACGCATTCATTCAACCATCCACGATTGCTAACATTACCAACCAACGTTTCTCTCCATAATGTTGATACTCCTATCTCCCCAAAATGTATTCAGAAAAGTATAATTGAGAGGCTTACAGTAAAAACATGGTATCCCACAAAATATTGTCCATCAATAGGTATATTTCATTAATAAAAAGCTTTTGATCTTCGTAGCACATAATAATGATAACCTATTCATTTTAATTTTTTTAGTTGACTAAGTCCATTTAGCGCATCAGAGAGTATATATAAATGATGATTAAATCTTTATTGTAATGTTTTAAGGCTGCAGCTATTATCCGGCTGCGCCGATTGTGGTGTCTATTATTTACCGCTGCACTAGACATCTGATTCTTCTCCTAAAAAATGTTGTGGATTGGTATTGTATATATATATAGTAAGTATAGTATAATAAAGTATTTATTCATAGTTACAATAGGTACAGTTACAATCTAATACAATGATCTATCTGGGTTGACGTCTCGAAGCGAAGAGAGACCGATCTAGCGCTCGCACATATACTTATAAAGCACTCACACGCACACCGCGATAGAAACCCTTTTGTACGTACGTGCTCTGTCATATGTCAATCTATTGACATCACAGTTATTTAAACCGCTATTGTAACTGTTCGATTGTAACGTTAATTGGTAACAGATTAGCAGCGATTCTCCGTGCAATGGCTTTCTTCAATAGTTAAATCTTAGTAACTAATCGTCACCATCACAATCATAGTCATATACTGGTTAACTATTACTACTCTGTATCTAGTTTTTGGGGTAGTAGTTGTACTGTTCGTCAAAATTATTTGTAATGTAATCTCAGAATTTTCGTGCATTGCCCAGCTGCAAATTAATTTTTATTAATATCACAGCACCCACCTGTTCCAATTGAGTGTTGCGAACGATTTTAGTATTAATCAATGTCGCTGGCATACAATGTGACGCGCTCTAGATAATATGAAGAAAGGTTTACTTTAGGTCCCTCTGCATAGTAATGTGTCTACAGATAATAAGCTTCTTAGACACGAGATCATAATAAGGCCTAAATTCACTGACACAGCTTTATACACTGCCAAAATGTATAAGAAGATCGCAAATTGTGCGAAATAAGGCTATTGGGGTCGCCTTGGATGCGACGAAATGGAATTAAAAATGGTTGTAATCGTCGATTTGGAACACCAGTTACAGTTAACTATCGGGACATTTGTTCGGTTACTCTTGGAAACTATTCCAACTTTCAAAACGCATAATCGAAATGGATCAAGTTAAATATGCTGATTTTCTTTCCCGGGATCGGATTAGAAGCTAGTGCTTCATTGTCGGTCTCACCCATCAAAGCTATTAAAAATGCGCGACTTTAATTCAATAAAACATTCAGGTTTATGCAAAACGAAAAAAGAGAAGAAATTCAATGTGGTTATTAGCAATTATTGCAAAGATTTTAAAATTTAGATCCTCCAGCGTTCCTCAAGTGCTGTCTTTATTCATAAGAATCATTTAACATAAATCCGTGGGACATAGTTTTACATACAGATGAAAAATTAAAGTGCAGTAGTTCAAGGCAGACATTCATCAAAAAACACTCCTAAAAAACGAGACACGAAATGGATTGAGTCACACTTACACGGACAGACTAACGGAGTTACAAAACACGAGGTATGGAGAGTGAGAGGTAGGCGCGTAGGTGGAGTTCCACCCACGTAAGCCGGCCTAACTACCCACCTAAGGAGCTCCAACAAGTCACCCATACCCGAATATATTCCTTATATAAAACAAGATTCGTCCCATAACTAATTACGTCTGCAGGGTGGGGGGACGGGACAATCAAGAATTATAAATAGCAAAAGAAAACAGTCCTTTTTAACTTTAACTATCAAAAATAACCGATCTTATGATCTATAGAATTCGCCAAGAAGTAATTATTTTTATTTTTACCGGTAATGCCGATATTTTTTCCATTCTGCGATATTCGGTCGATTATATGGAACCGGCTATTATGATATTGAGTAATTGGATGTCCTAGCGACTCGATAGTAGCCCGTTAAAAACTATCAGAATATAAATATCAACTATCGCTAATTAGAATCACAAAATTCACATCCACACCTTGAGTAGCTTGTTGGTCTAGTGGTTAAAACGCTGGACTAGTGATCGAATGGTTGAAGGTTCGCGCTTCATTCCAGGAGACCGGCAAGTCAGTTCTGTTTTCATTGCACAAGCGTTTAGCTTACTTTGAAAATAGTAAGAATATTGATGTGACGTAGGTTTTCAAACATTAAATACAAAATACAATTTCTTATAAAAGCTTAAACCTAATACATACACTTATATTACAATTTTTTAGTTATATTATATCTTTCTAATGGTAATGATGAAAGAGCAGAGAGTTTATTGACCAATAAGCCAAGAGATCCAAGATTAGGAATAGCCAGACTGACTCAGTACCAGGGGCGTGCATTGCATACAAGCAAAAAAGCAGTACATTACTAAAAATTCTGGGAGACAAATATAAATTAAATAATTTGTTTAACATAAACAAAAGCATTATTTTACAATTAGTGTCATCTGAGTACCAGTAAAGACTTTAATGGCTTAGTTCTAAAAACTACTACAACTCACTGCTGTACCCATGGCGCTCTTGTGTATTCGTCGAATCGAGCTATTCACATTACTCTGTTCTGTCTTTAAGCTAGTGAATTACTCAAGTCATATAATTGGCTATTTACTGAATTAAAAATTCCCTTCAGTTGATCCGTTTTGTATGGAGTCGTTACCTATGCTGTTTTTTAACAGAAGAACATTAGAAAGGCTTACAACTGCGTGCAAATCATTGAAGTTCATATTTTACTAATTCGCGAATTTGACTATCTTACTGTTTTAATTGGCAGAACTATTTCCAACGTTAACCATTAATAGAAATATTTATTTCCTTTAGTTATCACGTAAAGGATTGTCAACAATAAATGAATCATGTTCAGTCATAGAAAGTGTTCTTAAAAACGTCCATACATTTTTTATATGGATAAGGAATTATTTTAAGTTAAAACTTAAACTTTAAATACATTATTAATAGTACTCTAAAATTACAAATAAATACATGGTAGGGTCGTATAAATGACGGATTTATTTTGTTTAAAGACGTTGGTTAAACGAAAGTACATATATTATATATGATTGTATAATATCATTGGTAAAAGCATAACCTATATCTATACCTACTGCACGCCACTGCTCAGTACTAAGTACATTAGATGAGATTTTGATCTGGAGATAAACTCGGAGATCAGTAAGAGATTGGTAGAAAAAGAAAAAAATATATTCTGAAGTTAGATAAACAGAATGTTACAAACATATATTCCATTTTAACTACGGCTGTCGAAATTTAAATTCATCCAACTGACAAACATAACATCAATGGTTAATAGACTAATATTTAACGACATCTTTCATGGAGCTGAAATTTGTCATTAAAATGTTTTCTTACGTGCAATGATATGAATTCAAATTGTTTTTCTACGATTATAAAACAAATTTCGTTAAATAAAAACAAAATACGAATAGATTCAAAATTTAACATAAATCACCCTTTGTGATTTATACGATACTTAAAAAAAAAACCATCCCTAGCCTATCTCAGTGCTTCTGATAATATAATAATTTTTAAAATCTGTCACCATAAATAATACCCACAAAAATATTATTAAAAAATCAAAGGACATCTGTCGGTATAAATTACAAATCCAACCCCAGGTATGAATTTTGATCAACCAAAAGTATAAATAGTTAGAAACTTTCTAAGGCGAACTTATTCATGATTTTTTTCCGAATAGCGAGAATTTTATTTAAATCACGACTTGTTCGAAAACTTGCTAAGTACCGTGTTCCAAGAACGTTATTGTTCGTCCACAAAATATTAAGGACTTGTGAATAAAGGGGATTGTACGCTTCATTTCTTGAGCTATTCAATGTTAAAACAGTTCATAATGGCAATTCCTGTCGTTCGGATTTAAATGATTTAGATACGGGTCGTAAAAATCTCGTTTAAAAGTCAAATTTCGCTCGGAGAACTACAAAATATTAAGAAGTTGTGAATAAAATGGATATCGCACTTCACCTTCAGCGCTTCAATGTTTATTCAGATGATAATGGTGTTTTTCGTCGTTTGAATCTCTATGATTTAGATACATGTCATGAAAATCTCGTTTCAACGTCTTATTTTCAGATAAATATTTCAGTAGTATTATGAACGGCAGAAGGGTGTTTAAAAAACATAACGTTTTTTTTTATTAAAAATTTTGTAATGATTCATGACATGGCAAAATAGTATCTCACTATCGTACCGATAAAGCTGATTTATGCGTGTCAAAAAGGTGTATTTAAAAAAAGTAATGAAAAAATCCGACAATGGTGTTAAGTAATAATGTTAATTAAAAAAATAATGGAATATGTTCGATGTCTTCGAGATGCGGTGTTGGCTGCGTATGCTGCGAAACGATCGAATACCTGTACGAATGTAAACCTGCGAGCTCTGGTTGAAATACGAGCAAGTGACGTACAACCGTCTCCGAATTCAGTACAACAACTTGTACAAAATACTGTTCGGATTGGCGCGTTATTGCAGCGCATCTACAATGTTTGCCGAAGGCCGTATACATGGATTCGTTTCGCTTCTGAGACATCGAGTTGCTGGCGTAAAGCTACGGCTGGAGCTCAGCACCAACTCTCTAGTGCAAGCGGCGCTCTCATGGAAACCTGGTTTCCTGACCAAAGAATGGCAAGACTACGGATACAATAATGACCGTGACTGAAATATAGTATCTATATTTTGTTTAAATTTATATATATGCGTGAACTTTTTTTTTATTTATATATTTTTTTGCTTTTCTTTTTATAACATAAATAATATTTCGTAACTTTAATGTATTATTTTTTTGGCGAATCGGGTCTAAATAAAAAATAAACCGAAGATGCTGAAATAAACGCATTATTATTATTTGAGATTTTGATCTACAGAAGACTTGAAAAATTAAGCGGGATAAGGTCACTACTGACAGAGTGATGATTCGGATGCAAAAGACAACAGATCCTTAAAAACAATTAAAACCCGGCAAATGTAATGTTTTTAAAAAGATTACACATTATTATTGTGAAGTGTATTAGAGCATAGCTCTGTGGTATTATTTAATACAAATTAATGAATTAACTAAAAAAATATAGAGAAAAAAAATATTTATCGAAAAAATATAGTAAGAGTGTGGGGAGGTGATTGATAGGGAGACATTGAAATAGGAAATTTATTAAATAGCGGGTTACTTGTAAGGTTTAATTGGTTATTAATTATATTGGACTTAGTGTTGAGTGATTTCTAGACTTTCTAAGTTATCCAATCCATGGCCTTTATTATTAATGAGTAAAATTTCAATGCCAAAAAGTTATTATTGTTAAGGTACCTAGTGTTACTTCAATCTAGTTTTAAAACTCTGTACTGTTTTACCTATATAATATGCCGGACAGTCATTACGGTTTAGTTTATGAAGGGTGTCCAGCGTAACAATTTCATGATTAAACTGTAATTGCTCGCAAACTATCAGGGTGAGGTTAGTGAAAGGGGTATTGTTCGACGCGCGTGATTTGTGGATTTAACAATCGCAATGAGTCACTGGTCGGGAGTATATTGCGCGTTCGCGGTTGAGCAATATTTAAAATGCGGTGATTCATTGGTTCGTGCGCGTCACGCTTTTTGTATTTCCTTTTGTATTCGACGAGTAAGTGATGGGTCGAGCACGCAAATTATCTGGTGTTGTGTTCAAAAGTTCAGACAAGAAGGGACGATGGTTACCCAAACTCCTCCGGGATCATCAATTTAAGCAGCGACGCTAAAATATGACTCAAGTTCGACGTAAAATTATGCGCAATCAGCGTAAATTGATAAGGAAGATCACAGTCTATACTGGAAATAAAAATGAACAGTGCACGTTATTTTGAAAAAAAAAACTACAGTTTCACAATTACAAATCGTGCAGTTTCTCAACGAAAATGACTATTCTTTACGTGATACTTTAGCGAGAACGATGTTGGAACTTTTTAGAATCATATTGTTTATTGATGATGTACATTTTCATATCGATGGCTATGTTAATAAACAGAACATGCGATACTGGTGCCCCGACAATTCAAGGGAACGCTATCAAAAACGTTTGTCCAAAAACGACAGTGTGGTCAGAAATTTCTGCCCGAGGGATAATTGGCCCTTATTATTTTAACCAGCGAGAGACAGTCACTACTGACGTGTATTGCCGAATGATCGACGAGGTTTTCATACTGCAACTGCAGCTATTTCCCGGATTCAACAACATAATACAATTTCAGCACGACGGGGTTACTTCACACAGAGTTAGAGTTTCAATGAAGAAGCTGAGGGGAATTTTTCTCAATAAATATCGTATAAATAAAATATGAGAATAACATTGTAGTTTTTTTTATTATTTAATATTAAACTTGAAAATTTTCCGCTGGATACTCATAATATACCGAATTGATCTAACTGGTCGAAATTGTCTCTGAGAGTCTACTTTATATTCTTCTCTAAAGTCTACTTTATACAACAAAACATTATATATAATAATAATAAATAAATAAAAGATTGGGTAATTTACAAAGTTTAGTAATCAAAAACTCACTCAAACATAATTATTTAAACTATTATTTTGACTGTCACTGTGACTGTGATTGTGTTCGTTTGTAACGATCATTGATAACTGATTAACGTTATTCTTCGAGCAATGACTGGTACACTAGACAGTAACTTCCGACAGTTAAATCTTAGTTACCAATCATCATTAAATCTCAGTTACCAATCATAGTCACGTAACGATTTACCATCACTATATTAAATATGCCCTGTAATGGATGTCGTTAAATTTTTTTATGAAATCGTTCAGTTTTACGCCAGTCCTGACGAAGATACGATAGTATCGAAACCGGTTGATGTAAAAATAACACAGTGGTTTAAACAAAATTATATGTAAATGCTTAATTCATGTCTAACCACAAAGTTCAAACGTTACAAACGTCAACACATTTTCTCTTCTGGAATAAATATGAATTTAGATAGGATGAAAAAAATAATATAATGGACTCACTCATATTCGTCGCTGCTCCGGTGAAATTGCGAATTTGAAGTGAGGAAAACTTTTAGGAGATCATTTATACATGTGTGTGTGTGTTAGAGAGAACATCTGAGAGCACGTGAATGTGCTGGTGTGCCATTATTTTTACGTCTCACGACAGAAATATGTGTCACGTGGTCTCGAATAGCTTTAATAAAAGACTGACACGAAATGAATCAATGTCAATTAATCGATCAATGTAGACTTTTGAATCGAAATCGATCAATGTAGACTTTTGATGTTAGAACCCCCTTGGGTACGTGAAGTGTGATCGATGCGTGTAGTGTGTTTGACCACTGTTTGTCCACAATGTTATTGATTCAACGGATGTTTTTTAAAACATGTTTTATGTCATGCCACAAAGTGACCACTTTTGGAAGCATGTCATTACGTGTATTCTTTGACAAATGCACACAAGACATGTGGACACAGTCAGCTCATTTTGTGATAAATAATTTAACTTAACCTGGATAGGTTAGATTAGGTTAAGTTAGGTATGTGCTATAGCTTATATTTCTTTAATTTGTATAAATTAAAGAAATACACATTTTTTGTGAAGTCCTATTTTCAGAACACAGGGTTGTGGTATTATTAATAGAATCGGCGTTAACTTTGTTGTTTCATCATAATGAATGGATATAAATGAAAAAATGTTATTGTTCTACTTGAGTTTATTAGCACTACTTGAGTTTCGAGAGAAACACTACCACTACAACACCACACAAAAAACCACCCACCTACACAAAAAAACTACCACCTATATTTATGTGTAATCAGTTTAATATTTCATCTGTTGATGAGAGTAACTGTTTCTTTCGAAACTCGAGTAGTGCTAATAAACTAAAGTAGAGTTATAACATTGTTTCATTTATATCTATCCATTAGTTCTGTAGTATTTTAATACAAATTAAATGAACGCGCTTCCCCGGATAAGGAGAGATTCAGGATCGAATTCCGGTAGCAACTGAATATTTTTAAGACAGATACTTTTTTTTCTGTATATATTTCTAATCGATTAATTTAATTTGTATTAAAGAAATGTAAACTATTGTGAGGTTATATGTATTAATTAACTAAATATTCCATTACTTTGTGTGCAATTATTTATATGTGCACTTATTACCGTGTGCACCTGTCTTCTGTGCAGATGCCTACCTTGCTCATGACATTTATCTTGCATCTGTCTAATGGTAAATATGCCAACTGAACTTTGAGCGGTGCGGAACTTTGCCTATGGTTTTGGTGTGATTATCTCTAGGTCTTTGATAAGTCTATTAACAATAATCCTGTCTAATATCTTCCCTACTACCGACAACAAGGTGATACCTCTGTAATTACCGCGGTTCAATTTGTCTCCTTTGTGTTTGTATACATTGACCGTACGCGATTCGCGGTTAGTAGGACGGGAATATGGATGTGACATTCTTTTATCTTTCCCTTACGATGCTAAAATAACAACGCGCATTCCGGTGCTGTAAACTCAGCGTACATGTAGACTTTTGCGATTTTTATGTCGGATAAATATGAATATTTTACATCTATTACTTATATTAATAATTAAAATAATAGTTAACATATATATATGTATTGTGTAAAAGTGATAAAAATGAGTAAAAATCATCGACCATCACGAACGACAGCATGAAGATGCATAAGACACGCCTATCTCGGCCAGCGCACTCTCTGCCACTGAAGTGACGATCGGCATTCGGCATCCCGCGCACACATACATACACGTTTTGACAAATTCACGTCAAGTTCTTCGAGAAAACATTTTTTATTGTTGCGAATGGTGAATACTTATATGTTGTAATTATTTTATCGAATACATAAACATATTACGGAGAAATATCTAAACTCTGTATAAAGTATATTTACAGAGATATTCACATAATTGAGAAGATGTATGAATGTGGATAAGGCGAGAATTGTGTGTCAAGACAGAAGAGTGTGGCGCTCTATCCTCTCTGCCTTGCGGCGTGATGATAAGTTGGATAGTTAATTAGTTACGATCGATTTAAGTATTAAATGAAATTACCATACAGATCAAAGCAAGCGCGATTATTAATAAACCCAGGGTAATCGGAACCATTAATTGATTCCGATACCGATAAAGTATATAATTTATTAGAAATGCCAGGACTTAAGCGGATGTTTATTGTTTATGTTGCCTTCTCTTCACTCTAAATACAAGGCCAGATATTGGAGGCGACCCTCGTAAAGGCTTCAACAATTGACGAAGGTGCGTAGATGATGTACGAGAACTCACAATTAAGTCTAACTACATTCATGCAAATTATATGACAACACACAGTTGTAAATAACCTTTTCACTAATAATCAAATCAGTGTGTTGGAACTCTCACCCTATTCGCCCGATTTAGTCCCCTCAGATTTTTCTCTATTTTAAAAAATCAAAAACATAATCAAGACATGAAGGATCATCATTGAGGATTACAGCGGAGGTGAAACGGATTACGGTGCGTGATCTAAACAGCACCATAGAGAATAAATTTGAATACTACTTCCTATAATGACAAAAAAAGTTGAACCAAGTGTATTGCTTTATCGGAGGACTGTTTTGAAGGAGACCGTTTATTGTACAATTTTTTTCTACGAACTTGATTATCAGTCGTCGTATCGGAAATTAAAATATTCATGAAGGAATGACGTTATAATTCATGATTTTGCCAAAACGTTTTACGCATTTGACCCGAAAAATAAACTCACATTTTTTAAGGGTTTTCATTCTCTTTGTGACGATATTAAATAAGATTAATATTAATTATATATGCCAGAATATGTTTTTTACGTAAATGAGGTTTGAATAATACAAGTAAATGCGCTAAAAATTCTCATCACTAATGTATACTGTGTTATGGCCGCCTCTTATGTGTGTCCTACACATATTGCGTTTGTTATTATTTCGGCGGGAAATTTGAAATATATATTATAACTTGAATTTAACTGTGTACGGGCCGTGCGCCGAGTAATGTTAACCCCTCTCCTAAACAGACATCCTCTGCCGGACGAAGGGTGGTTACACACTCTCCCGCGCATTGGCCGAGGTGGGCCGCAATGCGAGCCCAGGACGCTCTCTCGCTCTTCGATCATTCTGCGCTCCGGATCTCAAATATCGGCTCCCGGGGTGCTGCCGGTTTACGACTGGTCTCCGGGCGCAATCCATCAAGCCGACAGGAAGCTGCGATGTGCCTCCTGGAAGGCATCCGGAGACCTCGCCTTGAACGCAAGGTAAGCAGCGGATGTTCCGCGCCGCACAACCAGAGGATTGAAGGCCGACGCGGGATGACCGGATGTGGCTGCGGAAGCCACGCGGCGAGGCAGCGTGGCAGCGTCTGCGCCAGGGGTAGGCTACTGCTCGCAGCGTGTGGCTAAATGTGTGACGATGAACAAGACGGTGAGTATGTAGCGAGTGGAACAATATCGGTGCGTCCGCGTTTTAATTAAGGTTAGACATAAGTAGTAATACGAATTTTCCTTTTTTTTTGTATTTGTGTACGTAAATATGCAAAGCTTGCGTAGTTTAATTTACTTTCCCCTCACCTCCTCCTGACCAAAGTTTTAGTGTCATATCAACACCATGACAAGAATAATTTATTGTTATAGTTTAGAACCAACAACAACAATTCTCATTATAATAACACATTATTTCAGAAGTCTGACGAAGTATTAGATCGAGTAAACAGATGTTTCGAACCCACACCGTATGTTCTGAAAAAAGTGGTATTTTATGAAGACACATGTCTCCAAGACAAATTAATGATGTAGTAAAAAAATAGAATTGGACACAGTGTTGTGGACTAATCCCCGAACTTTTTACCTCGCACTATCAGTTATTCGGATCATTACAAAACCATTTAAATGGGGAAAAGTTTCAAAGCTTCTGAAAGGTCAGTGATAACATCCGTAGCGTATTTCAAAGCCGAAGCCAAAAGTTTCTCGAAGACTTGTGTAGAAAAGTTTGGGAAATTTGGGGATACGGTTGAAGCGAGCGACGGGAATTGATCAAATGTATTCTACCATATATATTATAGATTAGGTCCAAAATCAATATTTTAGATTAGTAAAGAGATAAGAAATGCCGTAAAAGTATGAAAATAGGCGGTGTAGAAATATTGATATGAACGTGAATTAGATACAATACAGTGTATTTTCTGTAAATCAAACTCAATAATTTTTATTATATTATTCATACTTAGATGTTGTTGAGTTATTCACGAGGCACTGTAGTGTAAAATAACAAGCAACTTTAAATTTTTTTGGTAAAGCTGCGCGCGAAACTTAGCCTAGAAGATGCGTTGAGTGTTGTCCGTACGCGCATAAATGTCCGCGCTTGGACAGTTCTTTGTTGAGTGATTGGTAGTTTCATCGTTTAAAAAATAAATAATTAAAGTGAAATTCAGACATTCAAATATTATTCGTTCCGCTTCTGAGACATCGAGTTGCGGGCGTAAAGATGCGGCTGGAGCTCAGCACTCAGCACCAACTTTCTGGTGCAAGCGGCTCTCTCATAGAAAGCTGGTACCCTGACCAGAAAATGGCAACGCCTACAGAATAGCTACATATACAACAACGGCCGTGACTGAAGTAGTTATATATGTAATATTTATATTTTGTGTGTGAACTTTTTACTTTTTATTAACTTTTTTATTTATTTATTAATATTTTCCTTGGTTTTCTTTTTCATAGCTTTATATTTATTTCATAACTTGAATGTAAAACATAATATGTATTATCTCTATGGCGAATCGGATTAAAAAAAAACCTGATCACACTGGAACAAACACATTATTATTATTATTACAAACATAATATCTGGATCGCTACAGAAGCACCTATTATTAATGGCTTCATCCTATTGTCAACGTTTCGTATTTCTCCACAAGGGCTAAGATCGCGTAGAGTTCACGTTGTAGAAGCAGATTATTAGAGTTTCACGATGCTCAGACATGAATATATCGACTGAGATGGATTTAAACTTTTAAAATACTAATTAAATGATTATTAAGGAGAACATATTCTTATTGTGAAGTGTTGTAATTATTCAGAACAGACGGTCTATGATGTTTTAAATACTAATTTAGTGTAATCCCGGTAGCGCAAAAACAATATTTTTCTATCAAATTGATTTTATATGTATATATTTATAATTAACACATTTAATTAGTATTTAAAATATCACGGATCTATGTTATGAATAATAATAACATCACAATGAGAATCTGTTCTCCTAATAATAAAACTTTTTAGATTAAATAGTTGTAGGTATCTACGATTCTGTATAATGTTTATGCGCTCACCCGTCTAGTTTCGCTGTTAAATCAAACGTCGTATATGCGAGTTCGATTTTTGTTTCTTTCTATCAATTTCAAGATGATATCTTGGTTTATATTTAGATAAAAATCTCAACATATGTAAATGAGTACTGAAAAGTGCGAGATAGAGGTTGGAGTCACCAAAAATACATGTGTTGTCCTTTTTCTCCCGCTCAAGGGAGTGTACATTATTTAAAATGCTACCCCTATGTCTGCCTTCTATGATAATTGCACATAATTAATTATTTATTCTTAATATAGTGCACACATAATTATTTTTATATATGCTCTAATATAAACAAGATGAAAATCGTTTATTTTTACTGCAACTTATCTTTCACATATTTACTAAGTTTCTTTTTAAATTCTCTTCCTTTCTTATATTTTCTGGCATTTCATTGAAAATCTTCATCGCATTATACATCATCGATTTTCTAGAGTTAGCTTTTTTCCTGAATGGCAGTCTCAGTGTATCTTTTCCTCTTGTAACATGTTCGTGCTTATGTTGATTTGCATCAATTTTTGTATTAATTCTGCTATTAATATAATTATATAAATAAATATCATTTGTCTTATAGATACATTGTGAAAGACCTGGCGTGACCGACTAATCAGATATTGGAAGTTTATCCTGTTAGAAGATTCAACAATTGATGAGAAGCGTGAGAAGATGTATGAACGCGGATGGGGCGAGAGTTGTAGGTCAGGATAGAACAGTGTGGCGCTCTATCTTCTCTGCCTACCCCGTGGGGAGCATAATCGATAGAATTAAGAATAGAATGTGAATATTGACGAAGACAGGAATGAAGGAAGGTGTTAGAAGCTTTAACAATCGTTGAGCAAGCATGAAAAAATGTATGAACGTCGAGAAATGTGTCAGGCAGTATGGCGCTCTATCCTCTCTGTCTATTCCGTGGAGAAACGACGGCTAGTTAAATAGTTACATGTAAATAATTTAAGAATGGAAATGTTACTTACTGGGATTTATTGGAACACTCCTCAATATGTTAATGCAGGCTGCATACACTAGGCACTTGACAACGGAGCACATTACGTCACCATTATATTTCACTACACTTATTGACTGACACTCATTACGTCACTGAAATTTTATGAGGATACTCATTCCAAAACTATTTGTTTTTCCTCACTTTGATACCGCACTTATTGTGCATTTATTAATTTTCGAATTCATTCAATAAACTTGTTGGATGAATGCTTTTTGCTTTTTAATTTAAAATATTCTCACTGAAAACGTTTCTCAATACACTACTAATTTATTATACAGATTTATTAATAATCTAGAATAAAATATAACATTTATTAGTTTTATTAGTTTATGGATTGTATTATATATGAAACACTTTTATATTTAGAAAACTAAATATAAACATAAGCAGCTTTATAAAAATAACGTTTTTCGTATTCAGAATCATGGAAATTGGTTAAAATCTAGATAATACTGCACACAAGCCAAACTGGCAAAAACCTACAAGTTACTAGGATACTAGGTTACTACGTGCAAAATACTTCTTCTTCTTCTTCTTTCAAATAGGCAATCCACCCTTCAAGAGTGACTTGTGCCATTAAACAAGTCTAAACATTATTTTATAGAAAGCAGTACAACAATACTATAGAACAGGGAACATTGCATCACAAGTCAATACCATTGACATTCAGGAAATTTGCTATTATATAGCTTAAATGAGGCGAGTTGAGGGAAAGAAGATGTCACAAGTTAACTGGGAGTTGAAAATTACCACTGACAAGATCTGTATAAAAAAAACCAGTGATCCGCAATGGACAGGCAAAAAAGACATAGATAATAAATGTTTGGAACAAGTAGATGAGTTTGTGTATTTGGGAAGTATGCTTGATAGAAACGGAAAAGCTGAGAATAATATCGAAAGGAGAGTGACTGCAGGAAATAAAGTGAACGGCGCTTTGAATGGAATTATATCTAACGGGAATTTGTCAACCGAGGCAAGACTAGCAGTGCTTAATAGAGTCTTGGTACCGACACTGATGTTTGGAAATGAGGCCTGGAGCTGGCAGAAGAGAAACGAAAGTAAACTGAATGCAGTGGAAATGAGGTCACTTAGGCGTATATGTGGCAAATCTATTTATAACACAGTAAAGAATGAAGAAATACGGAAATAATACAACGCTGATGTTAGTATAGTGAGGAAGATTAAGAAAGGATCACTTGGGTGGTTTGGTCATATAGAGCGGATGAATGAAGAGAGAATTGTAAGAGATATATATGACGCAAGTGTTGATGGCACCATAAATAGAGAACGTCCGCGGAAGACTTAGCACGACCAGGTAAACCAGATAATGGAGGATAGTTCTTTGAGAAGCCTCAAAAATCGGCGAGCTTGTATGATAGGATGTGGTCAGAATTTAGTGTCAGGACAAAGAATTGTGGCCCTCTATCCTCTCGTGATGGTAAGTAAGTGGTATATACGTAAACTGAACTAATAAATGTACTGTATAAATAATTATAGTATTTTCCGAGTATCTAAAATATATTTTTGATTTTAATATATATGATGTCCTACATTCATACCATTAAATCTTAGTACCTGAAGATTAATTCATCAACCTTGATTCGAGCTGTTTATCTTTTCGCGTCTTCCATTATCATAAAATATAATCATCACTTCCTAATTCGTCTGAAATTGCTTTCATCCTTTTCATTTTCTTTCCACCCTTACGCACAGAGGAAAGTTATTATTCAGATACTGAAATTGACTTGAATATTACTGCAATTCTAATCTATCGATATATCTATATTACAACATAAAATAAATATAAATAAACTGGAATAATGCAAAACGATGCGATCAAATTGGCAAGTTTGATCAGATTCTGCGTGCCAGGGATTTCAGAAAATCCATTATAAGTTATTAGATTAATATTATTATGTTTTGATTGATAGCGATACTCGGCAGAAATGTCTTTGAAGATTGTTGGTTAACATTGCACGTGAATCATCTGCATCTGAAAGAGAAAAAAACACATGTAATATATGTAATTAAATCATTTTAAAATCATGTTTTATAGTTAAATTTATTTTAACTTTGTGTTTATAATATCCACTTAATGAGTGATTTTAAAACACCAACCGGTTTCGGAAAATATCATTTCCTTCTTCAGCATGTCAAATTAACTAACCAATTTTAATTTGAGATATATTTAACCTTGTATAAAGTACTAGCAAAAATGAGTAAATTTTTTGTAAAAAAATGTATATTTTTTTTTTTTTTTTATATATATATTTTTTTGACTTTGATGAATTTTATTATTTTTTGATTTCATTCTATCTTGTGTAATGACTGTAGCTATATGGTTAATATGTGTGTGTGGCGGGGGGGAGGGAGGGATTCGTAGGCCAAACATTCACTGCCATGTCAAATAACGATAATAAATATTACCAATTACGGAACATTTTTATTTTCTGTAGACTGCTGTCCTAGCCAAGTTATACCAGCCTAATTGCTACTGGAAAAAATATGTACACATATATGTATCTGAAGTAAATATAATGTATCTGACGAAATAAATAAGGCTGACATAGTTCTGCTGAGCAGTCCGAAAAATATGTATTAGAAAGACTTGTTTATTTCAAAATAATGATTATTATTTGTGTCCACATATTTTACTTTTAATAAAGTAAGAGTGTACATTTCCAGAAACATTTTCCATTACCGAGAGGGAGGTTACAGCCACCCGCGCTCCGAGTACCTACCTAATCGGTATCATATGAATTATTACGGAGCACACAACGGTAAGAAGGGTGGTAAATATTTTAATAGGGTGTATTAATTTAGTGAAGGAGGATTTTTTAAACACTTATTTAATTTTTCTCGCGTGTTATAATATGCATTTACATAAGTGCGGACTTAGGTTGGATTTCTCAAATAGAGTAAACATTTCAGTTCAAATCTAAAGAACTGAAATATTAATTCATCGAGAACACTCAGATATGTTACAAAAATGTTTCCATTATTCGTTATCATTGTGACTATACATTTAAATATGAATTAAATATATTAATCAGAAAGATATACATATAAAATCAATTTTATCAAAAAATATTGTTGTTGCGCCACCGGGATTCGAACCTGGATCTCTTTCCTAACCGGGGAAGGTGCATTATGCTATAGCTATGCAACTATGCTACAGCGACAATATTTTTTGCGACAATTTTCGAACCTATATGTTGCCTTTTTTATATTAATACATTTAATCGTTCCATTATTTAAAAGAGCCATCTACCTTATTTTTACAGAATCTCAAATACTAACTATACATTTAATTCAGAACTCGTTAATTTTAAAACTTTCGTTTTAATTATTTGGTGGTCTGCGGTGTCAACATTTCTAAAGCTGTTACAACACACATGTTCGAAAATTAATATACACGTGATATGCTTAGATGCTAAATTACTATTATCTGAGGAATTTAGATTATCCATTATAATGGCGGTTTGGCTTCAAAACTCTTCAAAACTCTTGGTTTGTTCTGCGCTTCCCCCCCCCCCTCCGTATTCCGTGGACAGTACGAATGCCTCAATCCTACAACAAATCTAACCATAGCAAGTCCTATCTTCAGCAGTGAACAATATATGCTTCCAATTCCTTGCACCATGGCAATAACATATTTTATTCAGTTCCTATAAACGTCAAACTTACGTTTTGTCACATTTTAGGAATTCTCATATTTGAATAGTCACATCACAAAATTATAATATGTTCTTTCTAAAAATCTCATTGTTCCAGAAAATTTCAATTAATCTTTTCTTCGATCATGACCAAGAGACCTCGAAATCAACCTTCTTAATAAATAGAAACATACAAAAAACTTTTTATATATCCCTATGGATAATAATGAATTTTGTGGACACGTTAACTCCCGTAGTTTATTCGATTTCAATACTACTTTTCTGAATAATTGATCTAGTAAATATTTTAACTAACTTCGTTAACTAGCATGATCCGCCATCATTTTTAAAAATGGCTGCTGTTCAAAAACTTCGTAAATTCGTAACTGTTAATATTAGACCGAAATAAAAAGGTAGCGAACAAATTTTCACTCATACATAAAATTCAAAAGTGATGTAAGGATTTTTTAAATTAAAATTGAGACCGAGTAGAAGAGCAAGATTAAGATGGGCGGATAATGTTAAGACAGCCTTGGAAGAGGTAGAAGGGTGTCCGGCGGGCTAGACTACAAGGGATGTTGCAACTGCGAACATGGACTTCCGAGTCCCATGAGATCGTTAAAAAAGAAGAAAACCGAGTATATCATTTTGATAAATGTGTATTGAGAGTCTCTATATTTAAATATACTTTTATTTCAAATAAACAATTCAATTTTTACGATTTCAAAATTGAAATATGATCAAATTTTCTCACAAATATAAATAAACACTCGAATGATCTTCAAAGAATTTACATCGACACAGAATCATCCCAGGGGACATCACTAGTAACTTTTAGCATATTATAAAAATAAAAAATACATTGGTAAAAACATAATTGAAATAATAAACATAGAACTGTTTCTGTCTAGCGTCATATTTACCTTGTTTAAATTTCTCGTATCTATATATTTCCAGCTGGCCGCGTTGGTGCCCAGAGTTCAGTGAGCAGTCGAGATAAGTCACTCAGTTCGGAGCTCTACAATCTACCCGGCCGGGCAGATTCGGTCCGGACCGCTACAGCTTCCGCTAAATCCGCCAAGAAACCCGATAAACCGTTTTACACCCCCAACGTTGCTAACGAAGTGCAGTTAATGGCGTTAAGTTAAGCGTTAATGGAACCTGTTGAATGCACTTAATGACGCAACCGAAGGTGCTTGCAGATGCATACATTTTTCGAATTTTATTTAGAGAGTACACATTATTAAAATAATTCACCGAAACCTTTCAAAAAGATTTTGAACCCGCCAGGCATCGATTCCGGTACCGGTTAAGGTAAAAATAAAACACAAGTAAAAAGTGAGACTATTAAAATATGTTATGATGACTTACCTGTGAATTCGTGAATGAGATCTTAAACTCAAATAGAAAATACAAATTTTACATTTAATATCAATTCAACTTATTTTATTTGCTACAAAAACTCATACACAGCCATTCAAACTTTTTATAAATAATATTATAATGAAACCTTTACACACCGGATTCAATTGAATGTCAAAACCCGAATCGTGTTGCACAGCTAACCGTAAAATGTTTACGTAGCGTTTGACAATCGGCAGCAGTATATAGACTGTATCATAAGGGTACCATACACGCATGTTCATGCCACTATCAGATACACGCAAACTGTTATTACACATTAAACTTATAAAGTAAATTAATATTTGTTTTACCAATCGTTAATTTATTGTCACAATAATGTCGTAACAACTCAAATAATTTATTAAAAACAAAGCTGATGAATTTTATTTATTATTAACATGGATAACCGCATGAGGCAAAACTAGTGGTTCACAATGGAGTCTTGGAGCTGGCAGAAGAGGAATGAAAGTAGACTGTATGCAGTGGAAATGAGATCACTTTGGCGTATATATAGCAGATCCATTTATGATAGAGTAAAGAATGAAGAAATAAGGAAATAATGTAAAGCTGAGGTTAGATAGTGAGTAAGATAAAGAAAGGATCACTTAGGTGGTTTGATCATATGGAACAGATGAATGAGCGGAGAATGGTAAGAAAGATATATGACGTAAGTGTTGATGGCACCAGAAGTAGATGATGTCCGCGGAAGACTTGGCACGACCAGATAAACCAGACACTGGAGGATGGTTCTGTTAGTAGCCTCAATAATCGTCGAGCTTGTATGAGAAGATGTATGAATGTGGATGAGGCGAGGATTGTGTGTCAGGAGAGAAGAGCGTGGCGCTCTATCCTCTCAGCCTATCCCCGCAGGGAAACGGCGTGATGGTAAGTAAGTATAACCGTAACCTGTTTGTGTTAAATATTAAAATCATCAAATAATTTTGGTGATAATAATTTTTTAAATAAACTTCTTATACATACTTTTTTTTTTTTCGGTACTACATTTATACTTATAATATACTATAACACTCGGAATAGTAAAACAATACGTCACGCTTTCAAATATTTCTTAATCGATTTCCATAGAAATACTTCATATTGCTAAGGATCTCATGACTTCATCTCATTTTTCCAAAAATAAAAATATAGTTTAATTTTTTGGTTGATATAGCGAAATTAGTAAAGCGTTTCTCTGGATAGGTAAAGGTCCAGGTTCGAATTAATTAATTAATCGATTAATTTAATTAGTGTTCTCAAAACAAAAATTAAATCATTAAAAAAAATCACTATTTCATCAAAAATAATCTTTTGTAAAAAAAAATATATTTGAATGTATTTTTTAAAATTACAAATTGAAATTGGAATTAAACATATTCTTTCATCTACAGAAGAAATCTACTTGATTTTTAAGTTAATTATATTAAATTACGTTAGATGTGTTTTCTATGCTCATGTCTTGTCTATTGCTGAAAATTATGTATACACTTCACTGGAAGCGAAGAAATTAATATAATTTTATTAAATTTATTTGGACATTTTTAAAATTGCTTAGCTTTGAACTTTGTGTGGGTAGGTATTATGTTGCTATATGTTATTTTTTTAATTAAAATTTTAGGGGAGAAAGTATATAAATTTTTCGAATATGTGAAGTGTCATGAGGTTAGTTTGACATTTGATGAGTATTGAATAAATGTGTAGTTACCATGGTAACGAGAATGGCGTATTTGTTTGTACTTTAGTACAATTTTTTTCCGAAAAAGGGAACTATCTAAAATGTTTACACCTTAAATATTGGTTTTTATGAAAAACCTCTTCTATCTTCTTCAATGCTCAATGCTGAGAATTATGGTTACCAGAAATAACTGGTGCACAATGTCTCCATTCCTCCTGACCTTGAGCCATGTTGATTACAGAATTTAAAAAAGACCCTATTAACTTCTTTATTTGGCCTATCAGAGATTTCACCAGACGGATTTTGGTTCTTTTTAAGAAAGAACAATTTCTCCACATCTTTGTCAAACTAGATATAATTATTATGGACAGAATAAACAATGTTTTTCTTCGTTTACATATTATTTCTCAAGTGCTTGTTTTTTCAACATTCTGTATATTTTAACTGACTGATAATGATTTGTACAGACATGTGAAAACGTAACGTTTTACAATTTCAGGATTGTATTCGGTTAATAAAAACTCGGGTTATTTCACATTGGATTTATTCAAGAGTTGTTGTTGTTTACTAGTGTACGGCGGACGTGACATAAATAGGTTCTTATATTATATATATGGTACAAAAAAAATAGTCTCGTATATGGTTTGCAGGTGTCCTTTTTTGTCGGTAAATGCTGCACATAGGAAATGTCGTACATGAGACATTATGTATTTGTTTGTTTGTAGGCAGATGCACGTACATGGATTCTCGGATAATATGTGATTTGTAACAATAATAATTACATATATTCTATAAAACACGTATACCCCGGTAATACTGTAAAAAGGAAAAAATTGAATTGAATGAAAAAAACATTGTATCATTTTTTGGAGGTATCACAATCTTCAAAATATAAAAATTTCAAACAAGGGATTATTGTGCTCTCGGTTGTCGTAGCCTTTGACTCCCGTCCGTATTTGGGGATGATAATTGGTGGCCCTCTGTAAACGAGGTAGGTAGAACTATTCCCATATAACCAATTCGCAAACCAATCGGTCCGGGACAATCGCCATTTCCATTATTCTAGCTTTGGCACAAAGAGAATGGAGCGAAACACATTGTTCCAGGAGTTGGTCTGATGAGAATGGAATATGCCAGATTTTGACATCCCAGCACTGTATGTGACGTGGACTCTGATCAGAAACGATTGTGACAAACTATATATATATTTAATTGAATGTATTTTTAACACGATACTACACAACTTGACGGATCTAAACCAAATTTTGGGTGGTTACTCTTCAGGACCCTGCACATAAACATAAGCACCACTCCCACTCCTTGGCCATCCCATCTCCACACCATGATAAATGTATATTATGTAAGAAAAGTGATGAATAGCTTAGAAAGATAAATAATCAATTGATTTAAAAAATTTATGGGTATCAACAGGACTCGGAACGAACATTCTTTTAGCGGGAGAGCAAGTTACTCATTACAATACATTAACCACTTAATTTCATCAATGTGTCCAAAATTTAATAAAAATGAATTGATAATTCTGGCGTCTACTATCAGATTTACTTAAAGGTATTTGAGATTCTGTAAAAATAAGGTAGATGGCTCTGTCAAATGATGGAACGATTAAATGTATTGATATCAAAAAGGTAACATTTAAGGTCGAAAAATTGTCGATAAAAATAGTGCCGCTGTAGCTTAGTTGGATAAAGCACCTCCCCCGGTTAGGGAAGAGATCCAGGTTCGAATCCCGGTAGCGCAACAACAATATTTTTCGATAAAATTGATTTTATATGTGTATCTTTATAATTAATATATTTAATTCATATTTAAAACTTAATTTCATATCGAATTTTCAACATTATATGAGTTCTTTCTATTTTAGTGAGACATGTACTGTTTCATATTGAAGAGTGATTGGGAGATTGGGTAATGAATGCAAAATTTGAATTCAATATAATAACATTTTAATCTCGGAGAAATGATGGCGTAGCTAGAAGGTGAGAGAAAGGTACCTATGTTTTGCGCAGGATCCTAAAAGGTAGGATTTTGAAGAAAAAAGAGAGATATTTTAATGAAATCACATGAAGTTGAAACACCCGGGAGTCCCAATGATAACTATTATATTACAGATAGATTAGTGATTAGTAGAATTTGTTTAGATGTATATATATATACTATATTGGCCCGAATATAACGCGACCGTTGAAATTTTAGGCCATTATTTTAAGAAAAAACTTTTTTTTCGGAAACAAAATATAAATTTTAATATGTATAACATTTTAACATACATGTATGTATTATATACAATACTTATACTATACTACAAGAAAAGTATGTGTAAAGCAATGACAAAGTTTTCGTTATAGAGGTTAGGTCTTGACTATAACGCGAACGTCATTTTTATTAATTTATTGATGTTAGAAAACATCGCGTTATATTTGGGCCAATACGATATGTATGTAACTGGTGTCTCTTCTGGGTTAGATCGCGTTATTTGTATGCGGTTTCTCTGGGGAAGTCTAAGCCAACGTTTCGGCACGGTGACACGTGCCATTTTAAAGACCCAAACAATTTGATACAACCGTAATTTTTCGCAGGAGATATAAATCTTCCACAGTTGAGTTAATTTTATGAGACAGCACCTTGACAATGGCCTAGTTATCCCAAGGTAAACCATATATAAAGAGCGCGATCTAATCTATAATAGACGCTAGTTGCATATATATACATGTATATTTATCAAATTGAATTTTGGACATTGAAAATAATGATACTACATGTGAGGTTGTTACAAATATTTGCTGACAATTGAAGTCCCCCGATTAATCGCTCGACAGATTTGAAATTGAATAAAATATCTCATCTAAAACTTTTTTGGTATTATTTGGAACAATTTTTTAACGGGACCTTGTACAAATACGAAACCCATGAAATGTGCTCACTTTATTGTTTTATCACCTTCAAAAAGAGCAAATTGCTTTCTGTTAGTTTTCAAATAAACGTCCCATTCCCATCACTTTTTGTTCATTTCAAATTAAACCATACTGAACTACTGTTTTAGGTCACATCAACTGTTTTTTAGTTTGCTGGAAGCACCGCAACTTTCTCAATCTAGACATTTGCCCAATTTAAAACGAGTAGTCTAAATTTATAATTCAGCAAGTTTGTAAAACAAAGAGAGCAATAATACAATTAAAAAAAAACTTTAATGTGTAACCATTTTTGTTAACAGCCGGTCAAATCCAACGAAGTTTTACGCCATTTCTAGTCTGAACACTGGTTCTCTCTTAATGGCTCCCATTTCTCTCATTCGAAAACGGTCCGACTTGCAGTACCCAGCGGCACTGCACGAGCGCCGAGTCTCGCATGTCGCGCGACAAGGAGTTAAGCTCGTGTGCAAGATAACCGCCGCGGTTTCGGTCATAAATTACGGAGATGCAAATTAATGAAGTTAAACGGCTTTGCTCGACACTCCGCCAGCCGCCAGCCTAAGAAACTTAGCGCCTGCGTGACGGGATTCAGCACCTAGTGAGGTTTCAAACCACCCCTCGTGTTGAGGGTGCAAACATGACGGAGATAAGATAAAACAGTGCGCCAACTTAACCCGTATAGTTTAACTTATTTATTTGGCAAACACAGTCGGCCGTCATTAACAAAGCAAGATTAACATGTTTTATCATGGCTTATTTATTATATATTTAACATACCGAAAACAGAATGTAAAAATAAATGGACATAATAGCACATCTGAAACCACTGACTTTGGCATACCGCAAGGTGCGGTACTTGGACCATTGTTATTTATTTTATATTCTAATGATGCAGACGATACAGTACTAATGTTTTATCATGGCTTATTTATTATATATTTAACATACCGAAAACAGAATGTAAAAATAAATGGACACAATAGCACATCTGAAACCACTGACTTTGGCATACCACAAGGTACGATACTTGGACCATTGTTATTTATTTTATATTCTAATGATGCAGACGATACAGTACTAATAATTAATGAAAAAACTTGGACTGACGCTAATATATCAGCAAATAAAGATGTTAATACCATCAAAAAGTGAACGGATGATAACCTACTATCAATTAATACTGATAAAACATAATTTTTACGATTTGCTATTCAACAGAAAGATAACACTGAAATTAACATTAAAATTCACCCCAAAGCCTGTACTTAAGAAGACTCTTGTGACCAATGTTCATCAATTGAAGAAAAATACGGTATCAAGTACTTAGGAATCATAATAAATAACAATATAAAAAGAAAATAACATATTACTAATCTTACAAACAATATAAGGAAAACTGCCTACATATTTTTAAGACTCAGAAACATCTTATCACTTACAAATGTGAAAATAATATATTACGCAATACGGTATTATTGGATGAGGAGAAGCATATAAAACTTCAATATTACAATTAGAAATCACTCAAAAAATGATAATATAAATTATTCTTAAAAAAAAAGTATCAAAGTACACAACTTTTCACAGATTTCAAAGTACCAAAAATAATAAACATACAAAAAAAACAATAATCCAAATTTTCAAAATTAAAAATCAACTAAAATTTGGAAGCGAATTCCGATCTACAAGATTTAGAGACCAAATTCATATTCCAAAACTAAAATATACCGCAACCCAAAATCACTATGTTTATCAAGGCATACAATTTTTTAACAATCTTCCCATCACAATTAGAACAATTACAGACTACTATCAATTTGTATCTGAAGTAAAAAATATATACACAGACTAGCTGAAACATAGATTTTTTCGTATATACTCCTTCTCTACACACGAGTCCTACTCTCATAGAAAATATATAAATGTTAAATGAAATATATATATATATATCCTACTGATAATTCTAAAATGTATTATATTTTCTAATATTTAAATAAAAAACATAAATGTGTAATATAAATAATAAATTAAATTATTCACACTGATATAAAAATTAACATTTTACATATTTAAGAAAACACGTTAAATGCCTCAAATACGTTTTATGACACTGGCACAGAATATGTTTTTTTAGTTCAAAATAATAAATAAAAATTATATTTTCCCTTGTGAATAATAAAATACCTATACTTATCAGTACATTACCGATGAATACAAATGAAAATAGCCGTTTAATACAAGCTTAATATACAGTATATCAGAGGCTAATATTTTTAAACATATATGCATTATATTCTAATACAAAAAACAGCGTTATATACCTAGACCACAATTTGACACCACAGAATGGTTTGGGGGCGCCCGATATAGATGAAAACAAAACACAAGGAAGGTAAAGTAAGAGTATATAATTTTTTTTAACATTACTAACGCAGTTTTCGTGACAAATTTTACTACGGTTTCCGCTGAATAAACATAATATCCATCTATCTATGTTAAAAATAACATTAAAATATTATTTCTTACATTATAAAGTTGCATCGGCGTATGGTGTACATTTTTACTATAAATATGATAATATCGACTCATGCCATATTCCTGGCCATGACACCGTCTTATTCAGTATGTGAAGTATTCAATCTGCATGTTTATCCAATACACAGACCGTTTTCTTTAGATATACGAGAAGCATTCAAGTCTGTACATTTAGCCAAGGTACGAATCATTTATTATTATTTAAAATTATTCTTTATTTCTGTGTTTTTGTTTTCGGAATTTACACTACTCTGCTGAAAAAAATATTACTTATTAGTGAAATATTTAATTATCAATATAATTATATTATACGAGGTTAACAAGTGGGTAGAAATTACATTTAAACGAATCATGGATTTAGCGTTTAATCTTACATTTGAAAAATTATCAGGATTTTTTTTACGACAATAAATCGAGAGTGACCGTTGTGTTTGTACGCGCTCCCTTAAATCAATAGGATATACACACAACAGATCTTTATAAATTTTCTTTACTTTATTATTTTTAATCCTATTTGTTTTTATAATTTAAATTATTTATTATTACGGAGAGCACATTCTTATTATGAAATTGTAATTATTCACAACATAGGTCTGTGATATTTTTTAAAATACAAATTAAATGTATTAATTAGAAAGGTATACATATAAAATAAATTTAATAGAAAAGATTATTCAAAAGTATTTGAGATTCCGCAAAAGTAAAGTAGGTGGCTTTCAAATAATGGAACGATAGATGTATTAATTTGAGTGTAACATATAGGTTCGAAAATTTGTCGTTAATGTACTGTGTTGATGTAGTATAATCGGTTAATGCATGTTTCCCGGATAGGAATAGATCTAGGTTCGAATCCCGGTACCAACAACAATATTTTTCGATATCATTTTAAATGTATATCTTTCTAATTAATACATTTAATTTGTATTTCAAGAAATTATTTATCTTTAATATGTACACTTACCACATTTTCGGCTATTTATGCATCTTTCGGTTTAATTTATTTTTGTGCCCAATGGGGAGATTGAATACTCCCGAATCCACGAGCTTCTCTTCCGCTCCATCTCTTCTATCTCTTTTCTCTATACCCCCCTCAGAAGATAGAATTTTCCATTTATTATTTTGTTTTACAAATTTAATATTATTTTACTTTTAATAACGTATCGTAATTATCGCCTTTCATTAGTACATAAGATTCCAGTCATAATATAGGTACACAATATGATTTGTCATAAAAATTTCATATTTTTGAAGTAAGTTTGTAGAACTCTATAATCACATATGTGATTTTTTTTTAACACATTTTTATTGTGAAGTTGCACTTTTTCAGAACATAGGTCTGTGATATTTAATACAAATCAATTGTATCAATTACAAAGACATACAGATAAAATCAATTAATTTATTATTTTTTTGAAAAAGCTGCAGCATATAAATTCAATAATTTGTCGTCAACTTACTCAGTTGGTGTGACGAAACTGGATAACGCATTTCTCATGATGGGAAAAGGTCCAGGTTCGAATCCCGGTAGCAACAAAAATATTTTTTCGAAAAATTGATTTTATCTGTATATCTTTGTAATTGATACATTTAATTTGTATTACTAATTTTTTTTTATTCTACTTCTTTAATTAATCTCATCTTTCTCTCATAATCTCTTTTAAATAAATTAAGCAAGTAGAATAAAAAAACAAATGCTTAATTTTCACATCTGTCAAAATTCTTATTTTATTGTAAAGAATTCGCTATATTATATTATTTTGATTAAATTATTTTACATTTATATATATGATTTGATGTGATTGTGTAATTATGTATTAAAAGGTGTACTGAAATGATTACTTTTAAATACACGTTCTTGTGCCCTATCCGTTTAATGAACGTTGGCTATCATGACTTTATTTACTGCAGCCTGGAAAAGGTCTACAGTAGACTGGCCAAACCATTGTCTCCGGTTCTTCAGCCATGATGTTCTTCTTCAACTTCCAGCAATCTTTTTCTGCATTGTGAGTTGCAAGATCTCGTACTTTTCCGGATATTTCATTTCATGTCCGAGATATTGAAGTTTTCGGATTTTTATTGTTTTAATTACTTATTTTTCTTTATTCATCCGAACCATAACATCATCGTTCGTAACTCTATCCATCCAGCTTATTTTAAGCATTCTTCTGTAGATCCATATCTAAAATGCTTCAAGTCGCCTTATAGTTTCTTCCTTAAGAGTCCATGCTTCCATTTCATAAAATAAAATCGAGAACATATAGCATCATTTGAGATCATGATAGCAGAACATCCACCAAGACTCAAATCCATAACTTTCTAATGCCAGTTGACTGCTTTAACCAATTCAGCTACAGTGATACTGTACAAAGTCGTCAGATTCCATCTACGTAATATATGGTCACTTCTAATGGTAAAAATAGATGTCTCAGTAATAAGGTAACACCCGATTTCTAGTAGTGATTATATTTTTTCGAAAAAAAGATTTTTTTGGGTATTTTTCTATTTATATTTCGTATATCTGTCAAGGAAAAATCGCAAATTCGCAAATAAAATGTCATTTCAATCAAATTAATATTTGTATATTATATAAAGAACGGGGCATTCTTGAATCCTTAATATGTTAGGTCGGTAACAAAACTATTAACATTATTTAAAACCAATATATACATAAAAAAAGTAAATGAAATAGCTTATATTATAACCGCGTGATAATTGGTAAATTGCTAACTTTAACGTAAAAAATATTTCATTTTTACATCTTTATATATTGTGTTATGCTTAAGAACTGGTAATCGTTAAATTAAGACGTATTGATTATTTAATCCAAAATAATTCCAGGAAAATCTATTCAACAAAATATTTCCAATCTTGGCGTGATGAAGCGATCTACATTGATGCGTGTATCGTCGTACGAAGAGTATTTAAAGTCTAACCGCTGAAGCGAACCTACTTCACGAAGATTGATGACTAAATGCCGGATTGAAGTGAAGTCTCTTTAAGATGAGAGATATGGGTTTAGGATGAACACACTCTAATTTCTCATATTTATTAGGTAGGTAGGTTTAGTGGTAAGCTCCATATCTATTGAATGAAATCAGTGATTAATCTAGAAGATTATTTAAATTGCTATTTTAAGATATCGTATTCATTTTTTAGATAAGCAACTACGGTTTATTCAAAGATTCGAAATTGATAGTCATGTTGACGAAAGTCGAAAACATCGGTAAGCGATCTTCTACAGCATCCTGAAGTGCAGTGATATCTCCGTTCTTCACTACAAAAGTGCAAGTCGACTGGAGGTGTTAATTGCCGTTCAACCCAGGTAGATCATGGTATGCCAGATCCACCTGACATTATTCAATTCGGGTTGCGTTAACTAAATAGTAATTTAAATTAATACAGTCCACGGGATCTATTCCCATCGAGTCATTATCACATGACTAACTGTATAATGATGATATAAGAGTTTTTGTAAAATAAGTTTTTGAGATTATAATGTTGAATGCAATACATTACGTTACTTTAAAAATGATTCGACTATTGCCGATTACTTACTGCTATTTTGTAATTGCATAATTTATTATCAAAAAAGTGGTTTACCACAGCATAACCTACACAACTTAACCAAATAACTCAAACACAATATGACGTATTATAAATATGTGACATGCAATATGACTATGCTCAAAACAACATAAATTACTCAATTTAAATTGAAACATTAAATCTTAACAAAACCTTCACTGCCTTTCATCTTTTTATGTTATCGGTTGATTTGCGTTTTAAAATGGCACGAAAACTTTTGCTTCGTAACATCGTGTATATAAATTGTAACCATCTCTGAATAAATTATGTGATATCATGTAAGTAGTTTTTAATCATGCAATGAGTATAAAAAAATAAGTAAGATTAAATACTTATTGAAATAGTAAATACTTTTTAGTATGTATAAAATATGTAAAAACAATTTATTTAAATAAAATAAATAAATAAATCAGGTGAAGTGAGGAGTGATGAAATGGTTGTCCGTTACTGAAAGCCGAAGCGTAGGTCATCTTCAAGCTCGCTGGGTCGACGAAACAAGATATACAATAATAGTGGTCATTAGGAGAGACCTTTATACAGTAGTGGATGCACGCGGGATGAAGAAGATGATTAAGTAATAAGCGTACTAAAAAATAACATAAAACAGTACATAAAAACTTTCATATTTTTTGACATATAAATAAGCTTAACTTAAATAACCCATGAAAATACTTCAGGGAGAATTCGTATGCCAGTTTTTTCTTTGTTTCATAAATATTTTGAACCATGCCAAAAATTCATGACATGACACACCCTTACACATTTTTTTCTCGGTTCTCGTGAAAGCATTTTGGAGAGAAAGGAACCGATGTTAAAGGCTCTCCCTCATTAATTTTTTAAAAAACAAGAATTCTGTCTGAAAATATTATGCACTCGTCTTTTCCTTGACTTCTAAGTACACGAAAGGGTTTTTTTTTCAACAAAACTCTCTATTTTTTGTCAGATTTATTAGAATACTTTCTTTTTACTATGTAAAAGGGAAGGTTAAAAGGCTTTTATGGGAGCACAGAAGGTTTTATTCACGGCAATTACTTTTTTGCCAATGGTATCCTGCCAAGAAGCCGGTGAATAAAATTGTTTACCTATTTTATTTGGATATCGAGCGATATTTTTTGATTTTCATCTATTTTTTTTTTTTTTTTTAATAAAACGTACTTTATACTACACCATCCAACATCTACTATACATCAGTTTATGATAGAAAAAATAAAGAACAAGGCATAAATAAGCAAATAATGTATGAAAAATTACTAAAGGATGTAAAACTGATCTATAAGAAGTGAATAGGTTTTAAAAAATATCGCTTTGGCGAAAAAACGAGGAAATAAATATATTTACACGATGGCACCAGAAATAAAATATACGTCCACGGAAGACTTGGCGTGACCAGGTAAACCAGATACTGGAAGATGGAATCGTTAGAAACATAAGTGATGATGAACGAGAAAATTTATCAATATAAATGAGGCGAGAATTGCGTTTAAGAACTGAATACTTTCTGCCTAACCCTGCGGAGAATTGGCGTGGTGGGTAAGTTAGTCTTATTATTATTAAGATATTATTTATACCTATTGTATTATTATTCTAATATATATTTTTTATTCTTGTATACAAGCTATACAAGAACGTCTCAAAATTACCACATTTAAAATTTATTTCTATACAAATACTTACAATATTTAACAATGACAATTAATTACATATACAATCATGTATATATTTTTTAAATACCGTGTCCGCTCCACTGGGTGAATGCATATTACAAAACAACTAACCGTGGCAGAAAATATAACTGAATATTGACGGATTAAAAAAAATTAGTGATGAACACACCAAGATGTGCACAAATACACAAATAACTATAAAACTTTTATATCTTTTCAAACTTCCATTATGTAATGTAAATGTTATTTTAGAAAATCCTCCCGGGTCCTTATACTTTTAATAAATAAAAAAATACGAAAGTCCTACCAGGAAGGAAACAGTGCTTCACAGCTGATACAGTTCTAATACAAAACCTACTGTGTATATACACAATATCATGACCGTGAGGGTTAATAACTTCTCATCGCGACCCTGCAAAGTGTTCAAAAGGGTCCGACAAGATTGTGTACTATTTTCTCTCTTCAATATGAATATATTTATAATAAGAAAGGCAGTGAACGGATGGGAAGGAGGTATTTTAATAGGCGGCGAAATGCTTCCCAACCTTCGATTTGCAGATGATAAATACAACACTGATAACAACTTGCAAAATTGCCATTTTGTCTTATACACAAGATTGAAGAAAATAACTTGATACTGGGTGTTTGGGACATATATTTATTTGTGTAAGTACATATTTATTATTGAAGGAAAATAATGCGTTGTGCCTTCCACCCTTCCCTTCCCGGCCTCGCTGCCGACTCAGTCGATTGGCGACGTTGAACCAGTGCGGTTATACGTGTACGGTAAAATCTACAATATTATACAATATTAATATTGTATGTGTTGGAACCTTTGACGAAATAGTGAGTTAAAATATACAGTCCACATTTTGGAGATGTCTGCAGAATCCGGATTATGGTGAGTGTCAGTTTCCTTCCTATCCTGAATTCTTCCGGCATCTATGATTTGAATCTTGGATCTTTGTTATTGTTTTGAAATAATCTGAAGCAAGACAAGTATATCGTTTTGATTATTATTCTTGATGTGCTGAAGTCATTGATTTCACTTACCAAGGACCTCTCATTTCAAGAAATTGAGGGTACAAAGCCGAGGTTTGTAAAATAATCGGTATAGCCAAGTCTGCTGTGTCTAAAATTTTAAAGAATTGTTCCATCTTAAGAAACTTAGAAATCCGACTGGTTAAAAACCTGGTGTTCTACGTAATTCTACACTAAGGATTCTGTATCGAGACAACCCTGGAAATTTCCGGGAATCCCATGGTTTTTTACTGTCTCAAGTCCAGGGACTTAATAAAAAAAATATAAGTCGAGACTCGAGACATGACATTTTTTTTGACATTATCTATTTTAAACAAGTTAAATTATATAAATTAAATGAATCAACTAGAAAGATATATAGAAAAAAAACTGTTTTTCGAAAACATATTTTAGTTGTTGAGCATAAAGATTATGAAATCGGTTTGTTCAAACATAGGATTATGTTTGTTTGTAAAATGTGATATAAATGTTTAAGATAAAATTTAGATGAGATGAAATTATTTGCAAATGGTTATTAGGGGATTTTATTTTTTGCATGTTTTATAATAATTGTTTTGTATTTTTTATAAATGTATTTGTAATTTATAATTAATTTATAAATGTAAGCTTAATTTAATTTAAAAAAAACTACTAATAATTATTTTATCAAACAATTTTTATTCGATCTACATACATCATATGAATAATTATTTCAAAATATTTTTTTTAATGAAATAAAATTCTTGATCATGAGTGAGTCCTGAGAATTGAAAAATATCGAGAATAAAGAATCTCTAATATATAAAGAGTCAAAACTGGACCCTGAGAAAGAAATTATAACATGCTAGATGCCTTCAAGATGTGATGCTGGTGTCTTGTGATGAGTGTATCATCATCTGAGAGACAAAATAATGTCTCTATTCTTTAGGAATTCGTGCTAAAGAAAAGCTTACCATAACATGCAGAAAAAGAAGTCTTTCGTACTTTGACCATGTTGAAGATGGAGATAGCCTGAAGAAATTGGTAATCACTGGATATGTACAAGAATAGACAGCGAGAGGTCTATCTCTAATGGTGTCCCGACAATTGCGCGAAAGAAGGAGGACATTTATTCGCATGTATTTCATTTTACAAATTATTAAATATTAAAAAAGATCGTTCGGAAAGACAGCCAGTGTTTTTTACACAAACTAAAAAAATTTATGAAATGAAAAAAAAAGTTATTTTTGTTTGGTTAGGTTAGATTATGTTAGTGAAATTAAAACTGTCTATTGACTATGTTTGAATTTTTTCGTATAAATTATATAATTATATATTACATGATTTTTTAATATTATAAATATGTTTTAATTTTTACTGGATACAATACATGGGAATAAATGTCCTAATTTATATTAATTTTAGGGTTCAAAACCCGCTTATAATTTTTTTAATTTTGTAGTTTTTTTCTGCTGGTTATTGTCGAAGTTGTACTGCGCGCAGTTGTCTTGCGCGTAATTGTCGGGGTGCCACCTTCAACAAGATTGACAGACCGAGAGTCCGAGACGTGACCTGAGTCTTCATATACGTCACACTAAATAAAATACAGGATCGCAAAGAGTAGAGCGAGCAGTTTGCGCTGTCGAAGCAAATCGAAGGACCGCCTGAAATAGATTTTACGGGTATATAAATTTCGATAGAAATACGAGTACTACAAATTTCAGAAGGTATAAATCATGTCGCAACTTGATGCAGCGGATAATTTCAATACACTGTCATAAATCTCGACTAGTAGGTCACGAAACCGCTTTCCGATGAAAACTTTCTAGGTATATGGGATATAAGTTATTTTTTATCAAAAAAAATTGATATCAAAAGATTAATTTTAAAATTTCGATAAGAATAATTTTGTTTTTGAGTCAATTTCTGATGAGTTTTGCGTGTATAATCTAATTTATTTCCCATGTGTTTTTTTCGATACCAATTTTCTGTGTAAATTTAATATACTTACGATTTTTTCTGTTATTCTTTACGGACTTTCATCCGTTTTTTTTTTAAATAAGAGTATTTGAAAATCATGTTTATTTGATTTGACATGTTTCTGGACTCGTGTCGATTTTTTATGCAAACAATATAACTGTAAGATTATTTTTATATTGTTTTATATCAATAATTGATAAATAAGATAATATTTTTGAAATATTAGTAGCTATTCTACTTGTCCGAACACGGGGGTGGAGAAATAATGGATGCGAGTAGAATGGAAGCAATTCGGGAGAGGAACAGGATTAGGGAACAATGGGCGGCTGAAGGACCACCCAGATCCAGAAAACACGACCCACATGTGATACGTCCTTTCGGTATCTGGACTTCTTCCACTGGATTCACATATCTCCTGGCTCCAGAACACGCACAACGCTTTTTAGCACGAAGTACACTTGGACACACACTTCGATGGTGGCGCGAAGTGTCAAACAAACACCTTGCACAAATAGTATGATGTGTAATACTAAACGGTTAGCACGGTAGCAAGAAATCGATTACACACAAAAAAATATCAGCCCCATATAAAAGGACGATAATTCACAAAGCCAATATTTCGTTTCCATATTGCAGGACGAATCTGGCGGCAGTCAACGTACCAAAAATGGTAAACGCTACTTTCAGTTCGAGGGTACAACTTCAACTGCTAAAATCCACAGAGAACACACCGCAGAAAAAGGTCGTGTTCTGGTGTAGGAGGATGGAGTAGTGGGTAGGTATTGGACAGGAATCACCGATCTACGTATATCATGTCCACATGCGCGCGCACGGACACCGGCGATCCATGAATAAATTATTATATAAAGATCGAATACTACTGTTCATCTATTCAATAAAATTTCGCGTAGACAGCATTTAGAAATTAGTATATTAAAAAAATTGTTATTAAAGATATATGTACGTATGTATCGCCCCGGTGCAAGATTTAAAAATCAAAATGTTGCATTGTTACGCTCAGTAACTAAATCCCCTTTATTATATTCCGTGGTATCTTAATAGCTGACTTACAAATATCGCGACTCGAAATAGGATGACACCTCCTACGCGGGTGTACGTAAAAAAAATATTTTGCGATGTAGAATATTTATTATTTGTGTTGTAAATAAGAAATATGAAAAGGTGAGGAACTTGGCTAATCTGATGAGCGAAGAAGGTTTCGCTACAGATTTGTGGTTTGGAGCTAGGATGAAATTGAAATTATATTTCACTCTGCTCTGCGAAAAAATCGGAAAAAGCTTTTACTGAATTCTCGAAGAAAAATATAAATGTCAAATGTAATATAAAAAAGGTGTACCTCGTTGTGTCTCGTCAATTTTTTTTTAAAGAAAATAGTTTTATCAAAAATTGCAAAAAAATATAACAAGCTGAATACAAATCTCTTTCACCCTTCCTAATCCTTCTACCGCCGACCCTTGTCACGTCACCTCGTCTCGCTATTATGGAGTTTTAAACAAGAAAAATGAATTCTTGTAGGTTTTTATTTCTTTATTGATTATTCAAAATCAATGATGGACCTTCGTGCTATAGGGTTGGTAACTAGAAAAGAGGTTCCGTAGATATGGTTGACAAGCATCTAAGAATCATCCCCCTGGGTTTGAGCAATGTTTGTAGGGATTCAAAACAATTTTTATCAAAAAAATTTTAGAACTTATAATTGTTCATTTCAATTTATTTAGGTTTTTTTCTATTTATTCGTCTCTATTTATTTTAGTGAATTTTAATTGAAAAATATATATTTAAACAAAAAGAGAATTATTGTGAAGTTGTAATTATTCAGAATATAGGTCTGTGATATTTTAAATGCTAATTAAATGTATTAATCAGAATGATATACATATAAAATTAATTTTATCGAAAATAATGGAACGATAGATGTATTAATTTGAAAAGTGTAACATATGGGTTCGAAAAATTGTCGTCAAAGGTACTGTCTGCTGTAGCATAGTTGGTTAATGAACCTTCCCGAATTGGAAAGAGATTCAGGTTCGAATTCCAGTACCAACAACAAAATTTTTCAATAAAATTGATTATATATGTATATCTTTCTAATTAATACATTTAATTAGTATTCATAATTATTATTACAACACATTCTTATTGTGAAGTTGTAACTTTTCAGAACATAGGTCTGTGATATTTAAAATATTAATTAAATATATTAATTTGAAAGACATACACATAAAATCAATTTTATCAAAAATATTGTGGTTGCGCCACCGGGATTCGAACCTGGATCTCTTTCTAAACCGGGTAAGGTGCTTTATCCAATTATGCTACAGCGACAATATTTTAAACGAAAAATTTTCGAACCTATGCGTCACCTTTTTGATATTAATACATTTAATCGTTCCATTATTTGAAAGAGCCATCTACCTTATTTTTACGAAATCTCAAATATCTTTGACTAATCTGATAGCAGACGCCAGAATTATGCACCTTCCCTGGTTTGGAAAGAGATCCAGATTAGAATCCTGGTGGCGCAACAACAATATTTTTCGATAAAATTCTTTTTATATGTATATCTTTCTAATTAATATATTTAATTTATTTATAATTATTATTGATAATTCACATAACTTCACGAATATTTCTCAAAACTCCGGAATTTGCAGAAAAATTGATTTACGTTTGTTAGTTCAACCTTCTATGCATATGAAATATAACATACAACTAGAAATAATAATAGTTTATACTAAATTTAATAAAAAAAGGAATAATATTTATTTTAAAAAAAAAACAAGCCGCCACCACTGCTTTCCTTTCTGAGATATCTTTTACAGTTGTAACATCTAATGATGCGTGTCCACGGATAAAATTTTTCTCGGAAATTCGATTAGAGCACACATAAAGAACGATACAGATTTCAGCGTGATTTGATTTATGTGTCGTGTGTCACCGCATGTGTTCTGTTTCCGGATTAGAATGACTCATCCAGTACATACGTATCTCAGAGATTGAAGCCTCATTGAAAAATCATCGTTGAGACGAGCCATAACGTATATTAAAATTTAGAAACTTTTATGCAACGATGTGTTAGTATATATACATTTTGGTCTGCTTATAATTTTTCTATTGAATTATGAAATAAATATAATGAAATTAAACAAAAAGTTTAGGAATCTCACAATTTATTTAAAAGTCAGTCAGTAATATTTATTCACGACACAAGAACATTATTATCAAAGGTATTTAATATTTGAAAATTGGAGTAGTCAGTAATTTTTCAGAAAGGTTTTTGAACTTAAAAAAAAATATTTTGTGTCTCCATTATTTTCAGTATTGTGGTTTACGTGGTCATTTAGTATTTGCTTTTAGACCTTACAAATGCGACATATAATGGTAGTACCCTAGAAAATATAATGTTTACTGTGAGCAAAATTGTTATAGAAATTTCATATATAATATATTGCAGATCACCGGATGTGGTACACATAAGGATGTAATAATAAATGTTTATTAAACATATTTACAAAGACTGAGAATTAAATTACAATTAAAATAACATATTTATTTGTTCTCTGGTACAAAGTTCCCTCCAAAATGGTCTCCTCTTAAAGCAATGCATCTGATCTACTGTTTTCTCCATTCCAGGTAGCAGTATTTTAAGTCATTATTCTTACGACTGTGTAGACTGTAGAGCATACATCGTAATCCGTTCCATCTCCGCTCGTGACCCCCAATGATGATCATTCAAGTCTTTCTTTATTTTAGTGAATACAAAAAGAGGTGGCCAGTGAGAGAAAGGAAGACGTGGTTGAAATTATTGTTGTGGTAAGGGAGAGTAAAATGCGTTTGTAGGTAGAATGATTGGTTAAAATTGAAATTGTAGTGGTTCATAAAAATAACTCTAGTAAATAGGTTAGTGTTGAAAATGTCGATTTCTGTTAACTCTTCATTATAGTATTTGTATGAACGATGAATAAATGAGTTTTGTGTGTAAGATGTTCTTCTTCTAGAAATATCTAGATGGTATGTGGAAGGATTTTAGTTCTAATTCGAGGACATGGCGAGATGGTAAATTAGTTAGTAAGTTAAATTCATATCCAATCATGTATCATGTAATAATGTGTGAAGGTCCATCGCCTCGTTTAATGACTGTGAGCGCACCTTGCATGTACCGGTGCGTAAAATAAAGCTCCTAACTGCCGTAAAAACGCATCTCCAGTACTGACATCGGATGGACGTCTGGGAGGACGATTCTTAGGCCTCACTCTGTCGAGGTGTTGTCTGGAAGGCAGTAGCGTAAATATTTTTTATTTTTTAATCTACCATCCAATTGGGACATTCAGAATAGTTGAAGTCGATTTTGTATTAAGATATGTTAAATAATAATAATGGATAATTTATATAGCGCCATTTTCGTTGAAACTTTCACTTCAAGGGCACTTTACACATAAACTGTTTATAGTCCTACAATTATCTTTGTTTTTAAAATTAAGAAATGTTATTTTTACTTATCGAAATTACTTTTTCAAAAAGTGAGTTTTTAATTTCTTCTTAAATAAAGTCTCCGATGCACTGTTTCTTATGACGAAGGACAAAGAGTTCCACGCTTTTGGGCCTGCCACCGCAAATGCCAGTTCATTAAATTTAGACTTCTGGCAACGGTTGGTCGGTACTAAAATTCTTTCTGCGGCTGAAGTTGAGGCTGACCTGAGAGTTTGACGTCTGCCATTCAAATTGTCTGGGATACAAAGCTCTCGAAGATACAGAGGTACCATGTTATGTGTCGCCTTGTACATCAACCAGCACAATTCAACTGTTTCAGGGAACCGTAGCCAATGTTATATTATCCGTGCTGCCGCATTTAGAATGGATTGTAATCTGTTCAGCTGAAACATTGGCAGGTCAGTATAGATGTTGTTACAATAGTCCACACGTGACACCACAAATACATTTATAAGTAGACGGGGCTGCTTCGAGAGGAAGACGTCTCTGAATACTTTTAATCTGTCTCAGTTGATAACATTTTGAAGTTCACCACCATTCGTGTAAAACATAGTAAAAACTTGTCGACAAACTTTAATGCCATCTTCGGAGAAAACCCAATTAAAAACAAAATTATCATTCAAATTAATTTGCGGAGCGGCACAATCAACAATTTCTATACATTGAATTGTGTTCACCGTTCCGCAGGGATATCACAACAAAAGTTCTGCCGGCAACTTTGCAAAAGTAACTTTCTCGATAACAATCGTATCCCGCTGCGATTTCTATCAGGAAGCTTTCAATGGCAGAATATTTATTCTTTTTTCTCTTTGCCGAGAGGAAACTTCAATCTTACAACGGTACAGCATCCGCTGAGACGATATCCAGTCTCCGAAATGGAAAGACTATTTCACTACAAAAGAATTTTGCTACTTAATTTTTATGATTCGGAGATTGGTTTTATAGATCTGAGGGTCTCGTACCTAGTACGAGACGCTCTCAACTTTTATATCATCCACGGTCGTCGTTCCTGTGATAATTTTTTAATTGCTCCCATTCTAGATATTAATTAAAAGAGCTTAAAGCTTTTTATAGCAAAAAATTTGTATAAAATAAGTAAATAGTGTCGATGGAAAAACAATATTTGAGAATGTCCAAGAACATACAATTACTGTTATTAAGACAAATTATAGATATCTTGTAGAGACGAAGCTATTTATATTATATTATATGGAAAGTATGGAAGTAAGGGGTTTTCATTTTTCTATTTTTTACCATTTAATTTAATTTGTTACTATACTTCCAACTTATAATAGTTAATGGAACTTAATGGCTACCTACCTCAGAACACGTACTCTATATATACATAGCGAGGTAGGTAGCGGCCAACAGGCTTGCACGTAAATGAAATGTAGTATTAATATTTATACTTTCTGGTATTGGTTACTTTAAGGATTTTTTTGTTGATGCAAGCTTTAAAAAATTGTTGATTTAAAAATCGTCGATTATAGGCACTGAGAAATGAAAAAAAATGAAAACAATACATAGTTAAGGATGTCCAGCGGAAAATTTTCAAGTTTAATATCAAATAAAAAAAAGAATTAATTGCACACTACACTGTCGTTTTTGGATAATGTAAACGTTTTTGAAAGCATTCCCTTAGATTGTCGGAGCACCGGTATCTCATGTTCTGTTTATTAACATAGTCATTGATACGAAAATGCGCTTCATCAGTAAACAATATGTTTCCAAGCGTTCGTGCTGTTCCAAAATGTTCCAGAATAGTCATTTCCGTTGAGAAACTGCACAATTTGCAGTTTGTATGGGTGAAACTGTAGTTTCTTTTTCAAAATAACATGCACTGTTGATTTTTTTATTCCAGTAAAGGCTGCAATCTTTCTTATCGATTTACGCGAATTGCGCATAATTTCACGTCGAACTTGAGCCACATGTTCTGGCATCCTGCTGATGTTGATGGTCCCGGAGGAGTTTGGTTAACCATTATCTCTTCTTGTCTGAACTTTTGAATACAACACCATATAAATTGCATGTTCGGCCCGTCACTTATTCGTCGAATATTAAAGTGAGTACAAAAAGCGCGACGCGCACGAATCAACGAATCACCGCATTTTAAATATTACTCAATCGCAAACGCGCGGTGCGCTCTCCACCAGTGATTCATTGCGACTGGCAAATCATCAAATCACGCGAGTCAAACAATACCCCTCCTACTTACCTCACCCTGATGGTTTATGAGCATTTACAATTTAATCTTGAAATTTTTCCGCTGAACACTATATAATTGATTAGGGTATTAAATCAACTGTGTTATAACTTTTTAATTATTTTTTTATTAGCAATTAGTATTTGTATACATTTGAAATTAAAATACAGGAGTTAACTAAGAATACTAATAACTATATTAATTATAAAAAAGCATATAAAAGTTATATTATTAATTATAATGTATATATTGCATTTTATGTATATAATAATGTAGAATGTGTGCGCGTACATTTTAAAAATAATTAAAAGTATAATAGGCTAGACGTTCCCAAATGTTGTTTACAACTCGTAATCTGTTGATTTTAATTCTAAATAATGTTTACAAATATTTAAACAGTGCATATTTTGTACCGTTAATAAATCTTAATTTCATCTCGCGGCTGTAGTATTAAGGGTAGTTTATGAATACCTAGACCAACAGAATGAAATGCGAGAGCTCCCCAAACTATTTGCTTGGTTGGATTTCCGCAATGAATTCAGAAATGAGACTCGCGGGCATAACTCACCCTGTACGCGAGAGATAACAAAATAGGTGCGTCATATTTCTTGTGTATGACAGAAAAACGAACGCGAGAATTGTGCCGGGGCTTGTACGGACGGGTGACGTTAAGAGAACGGTACTTAAATTATTATCTGTGAGGCGGAAAACATGGCTGCAGTAAAAAAGCCTCCCTTACTCGAGGAAAATTAAAACTAATAATTAATTTTTGCGGTGTCTAAATACTAACATTGTTGGTTCCAGTCATTAGACGGCTTGTAGCAAAAATTAATTTTGACTTATTATGTTAATTTGATGAATTTAAATATATTCATAGAAGACAGAATATCGATAGTTGTACTGTAATGTAATGTTCAGGTAACTGTAAAATGGGAAAACTTTCTGAAATAATGTAGAAAAGTTCATGACGTTGTCAATACTTTCTTCCGACTTAAGAAATTTTTCGTACTTTTACGATTCTTTCGATATCTAATTATCAAATTCCTAAAATGGAAATAAAAATATGGGAGCAAGATATACATAATAATAATGAATTACTAATTACAAAAAAAACTTTATATAAACCACATTTATACAGCGGAAACACCACGATAGTGCGTAGTATTATATAATATAGTAATAAAGTCGTAACTATACGAAAGTATACAACTTTTACTATACTTTTCCTATCCTATGAGACTGTGTGATTATAAATGATGTACGTGAGATCATGATTGCGGGATTGACGATGACCTATAATTATTATTTTCGTGGATTTATTAGGGTGTGAGTGTCCCACTGGGAGATGCTGGGATGGACGATACCGGGAAGAGCAGTGGCTAGAGAGACTTAACGGAGCATTCTACCGGTTCACCCTAACACCCCTTGCGTTCTGAACAGGGTGATTTTCTGCCGAAATGTGACTGAGTTATGCGACTGCAACACATAATTGTGACGTCTACCATCCTCTTTTGGCGGTATATAATTTCTATAGCTTCTCTCTGGCTGCTCTCTGAATTTAATATGATAACGAGTCTCATGTCAAATTCTACAGGTATGGCTCTGGTATGATGATACGATGATATTAAGATGTTAATAACTGAATATAATAAAAAAAAAGTTAACAACTCTCAAAACGATTCCGGGATAGGGTGATAGGGTGTAAAAATAAATATACTTTTCCCAGCGCTAATATAGACTAATCTAAGATATTAATAAAATAATGTTATAACTCTACTTGAGTATATTGGCACTACTCGAGTTTCGAGAGAAACAGTAACTCTGATTCAGTAACTATCGATGAGAGTTATTGTTTCTTTCGAAATTACAATAGTGCAAATAAACTCAAGTAGAGTTATAACATTGTTTTATTTATATCTATGCAATTTGATGATGAAACTCTACAAAGTTAATGCCGATTTTATCAATAATATATCTTTTTTAATACAGCAAGAGTTTTAAAATCTTATAAATATTTCTCATGTATATTACGATATTGGACCATTGCTGCAAAGCAGAAGTCGTCGTAAAGCGAAGCAATGTTTTTTTTTCCAGTCTCAACTGTGTATAAACGAAAAAAAATACATTTACGCTAGTAGCGTAGCTATATTTCGTCAGGCCATTAAAACCACTGAAAAAATATAATTATTTAGCTAATTAGAAAATGAACAATTCTGAGTTCTTGTTTTGTTTTGTATCCGGAGACCAGATATTTGTATAAATATAATATATACACACATAAATATATATATTAGAAAAGGCGCCCTGATGTGTGCTATTATCGGGGTACCCCTTTTATATTTTTCGATGCTACTGAATCTTAGAATAAATAACTAACTTACCATCACGCCGTTTCCTCGCGGGGGTAGACAGAGAGAATAGAGCGCCACACTGTTTTGTCCTGACACACAGTTTTCGCCTCATCCACATTCATGCATATTCTCATACAAGCTCGCCGATTATTAAGGCTTCTAACAGGACTATCCTCCAGTTAACCCGGTCGTGTCAAGTCTTGCCGCGGACATCCCCTATTTCTGGTGCCATCAATACTTGTGTCATATATCTTCCTTACCATTCTCTCCCAATTCATCCGTTCCACATGACCAAATCACCTTAATTTTCCTTTATTCACAGTACTAAAAACAGCTTTACATTATTTCCTTATTTCTTCATTCTTTACTCTGTTAAAAATTGATCTGCAACACATACGTCTAAGCGATCTCATTTCCACTGCATTCAGTCTACTTTAATCCCTCTTTTGTCCGCTCCAGGTCTCATTTCTATACATTAGTATCGGTACCAGGACTCCATTGTGTACCGCTAGTTTTGTCTCGGTTGACAAGTTCCCATTAGTTATAATTCCATTCAAAACGCTGTTCACTTTGTTTCCTGCAGTCACACTCCTTTCGATATCTTTCTCAGCCTTTCTGTTTCTATCAAACATACTTCCTAAATAGACAAACTCGTGTGAAAAAACTGGAATGTATGAATGTAGGAGCAAAAATGGGCGATTTGATTGTATACTGTTTATTGTACGCCGACGATGCAATATTAATGGCGAATAATGAACAAGAATTACGGAGGCTAGTGAGTAGAATGTACGATGTATGCAAGGAAAGGGACCTTATTATGAATGTAAACAAGACCAAAGTGTTGGTATTCGAGAAGAAGAAAAGCAAGAAGTGCAAAATACTTGTAGGTATGAATGAATGTTTCTTAGAATAAACGATCTAAACAATCCATAAAAAAAATATGCAAATAAGTCAATTGATAGATAAGGACGTGGCTGCGGTTGTGGCGGGAGTGAGGAGGAGAAGATAGCACCGTTCAAATAAATAACGGAATATTTGTTAAATCTAATTATATATTATTATATAAGATTTAGTTTTAAGGGATTTTAAATTTCTAAATTATTTTTTTTTAGCTTCTAGTGTTTACACGTAAAATTACGTAGCCATTTTCTTTTTCAAATGTGTGGCCTGTCTCACAAAGTGGTCAACAGGTTTTTTTTTATTTTTGAGAAATCTTAAATATTATATTCTAATATTGAATTATGTTACATTAATCAAAGTGGTTTATACAAAATGTAGTATTTTTTTTAAATTAATGGATAATATCCAACCACAAGGTGGCGCTATGAACATCAACAATTATTGATTACATCGACTGTAATATTTTAAATTTAAAAAAATAAATTCAGTACAGCACTTACTTATAAATTAACTGAATATTAAGGCAATTGTAAGAAATTTTTTTTTTAAAGAGAATACTTTTTCAGAACATAGATGATATAATGGAACGACAGATGTATCAATTTGACAAGTGCAATATATAAGTTCGAAAATTTGTCGTCATTTTACTATGTTGGTGTAGCATAATCGGTTAATACACTTCCCCAGATAGGAAGAGATTTAGGTTCAAATCCCGGTAGCAACAATAATATTTTTTCTATAAATTAATTTTATATGTATATCTTTCTAATTAATATATTTAATTTGTATTAAAAATATTTTCTACCTAGCTTTTTTATGAATGCATAATTTAAGTTGAAGTATTTATCTTAGGTAAGAGTATAAAGGCTTTATTTCCAAGTCTTTAAAATTCAGTCACTTCCTGTGCATCTCTGAAAAGTCGGAAGGAAGCCCACTTTAAACCTCACATCCGGGTGAACAGGAAGTTGCGTGGAATAGATTGAAGAAGATTTTAAGGAACATATCGATCGGCACTCGGGAGAAATGGTATCATTAACTACCAAAGTGTACCCATTTAAGTTTGATTATGTAATACAATATTAATACTTTAATTAAAATAGTTATGTGTAGGGCCTAATTTGGTTTACTAAAAATACGAAAATTAATTTTATCTACATTTAATTTGTATTAAAATATCAAATGAATATGTTCTGAAAAACTGCTACTTCATAATAATAATATGTTCTCTTTAAAAACGCAATAATATTATAAATGTGCCCAACGGTTGAATATTAAATTAAAAAAAAAAACAAAATGTTATTCTCATATTTTATTTATACAAAATGAAGTATGGCGATGCTAATTTAACGTTTTATAAACAATATCGTTTAAATGTCTATTTCTCTCAAGACATTCTTGCAATCGGATTCGTAAATTTGCGAACACGCAAGAGCAAAGCGTTGGTTCAATGGCAGCAACTTCACGGCGTATATTTTCTTGTAAGGCCTAAATTGTTCTAGGATTGTTGCTGTATACTATCGACTTAAGGTATCCCCACAAAAAAAAGTCGCGCGGTGTAAAGGTCCGAGAACCGAGGTGCCCAGAGTATGTCTTTGTACTTACTGATTAATTTATTGGGAAAAATTCCTCTCAGATTTTACATTGAAACTCTAGCTGTGTGTGGAGTGGCCCCGTCTTGCTGAAATTATGTTCTGTTGTTGACCCCGAGACCTGAACTTTGAACCTATCTGGTTAAAAAAATAAGGACCAATTATCCCTCGGTCAGAAATTGCACACCACACTGTCGTTTTTGGACAATGCAAACGTTTTTGATGGCGTTCTTTTGGGTTGTCGGGGCACCAGTATCTCAGGTTCTGTTTATTAACATAGTCATCGATATGAAAATGTACTTCGTCAGTAAAAAATATACTTCTAAGCGTTCGTGCTGATCCAGAATTGTTCTCGCTAAGGTTTCACGTAAAGAATAATCAAAAATAATCAAAGTATTTGAGATTCTCTAAAAATAATGTAGATGGCTCTTTCAAATAATGGAACGATTAAATGTATTAATATCAAAAAGGTAACATATAGGTTCGAAAATTGTCGCTGTAGCATAGTTGGATAATGCACCTTCCCCGGTTAGAAAAGAGATCCAGGTTCGAATCCCGGTGGCGCAACAACAATGTTTTTCAATAAAATTGATTTTATATGTATATCTTTCTAATTAATATATTTAATTCATATTTAAAATAATATTTTTTATTGTGAAACTGCACGACTTTCATTTCACAACTCATTTCTTTTTCAAATTGACGTATACTGTTGATTTTTTTATTACAGTAAAGACTGCAATCTTCCTTATCGATTTACGCGGATTGCGCATAATTTCACGTCGGACATGAGCCACGTGTTCTGTTATCGTTGCTGACGTTGATGTTCTTGGAGGAGTTTGGATAACCATTGTCTCTTCTTTTCTAAACTTTTGAACATACCACCAGGTAAGTTGCGTGCTCGGCCAATCACTTATTCGTCGAATATTAAAGTTAATACAAAAAGCGCGACGCGCACAAATCAATGAATCACCGCACTTTAAATATTACTCAACTGCGAACGCGCGGTGCGCTTCCGACCAATGACTCATTACGACTGGCAAATCCGCAAATCACGCGCGCTGAACAAAACCCCTACCACTTTAATCTTGATTTTTTTCCGCTGGACACCCTTTACATACGTAAAGTATACGTATATCAGTTTGATAGTGAACATTTTGTTAACAATTTTAAAAGTCATAAGATAAAAAATATTTTCGCACCATTTGCAAAACATTTATCGTATGTTTACTGAAGCGCGAAAAAGCGCGGAAAAGCACTTTTATAAGTAGAAAACTAGTGTAGCAGACATGGCAACAAATGAAGTATTTATATTGCTGCCAAAATTCTCAACAACAATAATAAAAAAAATACGTTGGTGTGTGTGATATGCGTGTGCGTATAAAAATATATTGTATTTCAGAGTAATTCAACTGTTTTTTATTTCGTCGTCAGCGTTCTTGCACTCGTATATATCAAATTTAGTTTTTCAAGATTTGTCATGTATTTGATATTAAGTTTTCAGTTGGCGTATGGCAATTTTATTTTTTTCTTCTTTTTTTTGGGTTCAGTGATTTGAAGAGTTCTTCTCGTATGAGGTACTACTTGACATCGGGCGTCTACAGTCCTGTTTGACCGAGATATATCTTAATACTCTTTCATAACGTCTCTTTTTTACGGATGGGGTTGTTGGCCCCGTGCCAAACCCCTAGAGTTTGAAGAACCAGTTGCATTACATTTAAATTTCACCCTTACTTTGACCTGCCACCTTGGATGGTCCTTCTAGGAATATAAAACTTCCGACGCTATGGCTCACAGATCACGGGGTCACTTAAGCCTCTCTACCTGGCTGAAAAATGATTTAGCACAAGCGTTTGGCATAGTTTGAAAATGCGGAGTGGTCGCTGAAAGACTGAATGATATAAAACGAAAATAACTTTTCAAACACATGTTTTTTAAATTATTTTATTTGGAAATATAATTAATGTTATATTTTAAATATTATATGTGAAAAACAATATTCGTGAAATGGCTGAATTGATCTTTCACTGGAATAGAAAAAATCAATGAGTTTTACTCGTTGCTGGACATCATACATAGCCATTTTAATCTCTAAGGGATGCTCCATAACCTATAAGAGATGAAAAATATTACAAACGAACAAGTTATATTGATCTGATATAAATGCCGTGTACGTATCTTTATCTTTTCAGTTTTTTTTTGAGAGATTTATACAAGAATTTTTTTATGGTGAGTTTGAACTCCTTTTAGACGAACTGTACACTTTTTTGGCATACGAGTTCACTTAGTTGTAACATTCGGTTCAGTGCCAGGAGATATTCATCCGTACAGAGGTGGATCTCTTCGAGCAAAGCAACACCGGTGACGCACAACGGAATATGATGTCTGCCCGTTCACCTGTAAACAGCCTGGTTGAAATAGCTCGTGTCAAACGAAATATTGTGTTCAAGCATTTGCTTTGCTCGTGAAGGGAAATAAAATATTTCCTAAATGGATAGATGTCAATAAAATAATATTATAACTCTATTTGAGTTTAAACTTAATGAATGCTTCTGATTATTCTAAGTAATCATTCTGTTTCAATACTAATGATATTGTGAGAACTATCAGTTGTGTGTGTGCCATCATTGGGGAATGGCTCTCTTATCCCATCGTTAAATATCTGAGTTCTATAATTGTACATTCTGTAAATAAGTGTCGTAATCTATACATCTACTGAGTTTCACTTACAAGGACTCAACCAAGCAACTCGAGAAGTACACATAGATGATAGAACACCAAAGGGAATCTGTGATAGTAATTCCAAAGACACCACACTGGTGCAGCTAAATTGGAAAGTTACTACAGACATTTTAATGTCAATGATAATATGTAGAAAACGACAGCAATATAATTTATTGATAATGCTCTTACAAGGCGAAACGCGTCTCAAGTAAATTAAAAGATTTGAATAAAAAAACAAGTGTTTTATTTTCAATATGTGATTATGGAGTTTTACAAACTTACTTCGGAAACAGTAAACACTTTAATTATTTATTCTAGTTTACATATCTATAATGATGTTAAATCATAAATAGATTTCTTATATGCCAGACGATGAGTGTGTATTTCTGACACAACTTTTAAAGTGGTTAATGCAACCATTTTCTAAAACTTTCAACACAGAAAACTACCTATTTCAAGGTTCTGTCGTCACAAAACCTCTCCTAAATTCAAATCGTATATCATTGGAAATATTAAATTATTATTATTTCAACTTTTAACAGAATGTAAAGTAATCGCATTTGGTAATTACAGATATTTGACGACGGTACAATGTTGTATAATTTTTCATTCACTGTGAATTCTAAACAGCAATCGCATATTTGATAATATGTTTATTTTGAAAGGGTATCCAGTGCAGGGTAGTTTGACTAAAGTGAGGACTACAATTGGTAAAAAAAATAAAATTGACTGTATGCAGTGTAAATTATATTTTAAATACTAATTTAATGTATTAATTATAAATATATACATATAAAATCAATTTTGTCGAAAAACATTGTTTTTGGGCTACTGGATCTCAATTTACAATCCGGGGAAGTATACTACCAATTGTGTTATAGCGCCAGTATTTTTCATGACAAATTTTCGAACCTATATGTTACACTTTTTCAAATGAATACATCTGTTTTTACATTGTTTTTACGGAATCTCAAATACCTTTGAGTAAACCGACTGCAGACGCCAAATAATGGAACGACAGATGTATTAATTTGAAAAAGTGTAACATATAGATTCGAAAATTTGTCATGAAAAATACTGGCACTATAACACAATTGGTAGTGTACTTCCCCGGATTGGAAATAGAGATCCAGGTTCGAATCCCGGTAGCGTAAAAACAATATTTTTCGACAAAATTGATTTTATGTGTATATATTTATAATTAATACATTAAATTAGTATTTAAAACATCACATACCTATGTTCTGAATAATTACAACTTCACAATAAAAATGTGTTCTCCTTAATAAATTATATTGACTTATTTTTATTATTTATATACTAGAAAAGATGGAGATAGCCTGGAATGTAATATAACCAATAAGATGGATAGACCAAGTCCGAAACATGACCGGGGCCTTAATGGCTTAATGTATGGCCATTTTGATGACAAAACTCTACAAAGTTAACGCCGATTCTATCAATAATATAACATATTTCATGTTTACCATCAGCTGCACACATGCCACAGACGTGTTCATTTCGTCTCGATTCACCAAAAAGTGCGCGCGACCTACGTGTAAATTCTTAACGTTTTCTAATTTAGAATTTAGATTGTTATCTAAAATTATTGATTTTGATTTGATTTTTATTATTATGAAAAACTACGCGTTCATCTCATGGAAAGCTGGTTCCGTGACTAGAGAATGTCAACGCCTGCAGAATAGCTACAGATACAATAATGGCCGTGACTGAAGTATTTATATATTACATGTAGTATTTATATTTTGTTTATATTTATATACATGTGTGAATTTTTTATTTATTTATTTATATTTTCCTAGGTTTTATTTTCATACCATAAATAATATTTCGTGAGTTTAATGTATTATCTTTATAGCGAATCGGGTAAAAAACGCAGTATTATTATAACCAAAGTGATAGAAATAAAAAAAATGTATGAAGAAGATGATCGAGGAAAATATTCATGAGCCAGTTGCATGAGTGGAGAAGTAAAATATATGACTCGCCTTGTGATCTAGAGGTTGGGGGTTCGAGCCTTATTCCAGGAGGTCATCAAGTTAGTCATAATTTTACAGTACAAGTGTTTAGCTTAGTTTGAAAATAGCAAGAATATTGATGTGACACGTATTCCGTTTACGCATCTCTAATTATTAAAATTATTATAACTAAAATTACGTATATGCATATAAGATTCTGAAGTGTATTAATCCGTGTTTATTTATTTAAAAGTAATGACGTGATTTAGGGCGTATTAATATGTAAATAAGTAATAAATATGTAAATAGTGAGCCGGACACAGTGTGACACCTGTTGGATCAATTTCAAACTAACACCATGATGTTCGCAGTAAGGCAACTAGCCACCTAGCGGGCCGGATAAGCACTGCGTTGAGCTCCCTGCTGCGCGAGTTACTTCATAACAGCCTTCAGCCAGGCAGCAGCCTTCACTCTAACACTCCACAACATTTGTAAACTGTCGAGAAACATTGAAAAATTGCTTTCGTACCTCACTGTAGCCAAGATGAATATTGAAATAACCGAATACGAGTGATGGTTCGAAATATGAAGACGGATTATTATTATCATCATTGCATTTACTTCTGATTTATAACCCACACCCATAACATGTTTATCACAATTTTTTGATAATTTGTACATACACTTGTACCGTTAATTATACAAATAAATAGCTGAAATAAAGTTAATGTTTCTGGCATAAATAAAGATACAATAGTGGAGATGATAACGCGTCACGTGTTACAGTCGTTACTGTGTGAGACAAGCGCCTACCCCAGATTTACACAAGGGTGGAAATATAGCCATTGACGGATACGGATGACATCTTAACTTCATTGATGTAATTTTGTGAGAATTTTATGTAGGTGCCGGTAATGAAAACTATGTGTTGAATACATTTTATATGGATTTTCTAATTAACGGTAGTATCAAATAAAAGATAAAAAACATTAGAATCGCATAGTTCTATTTATTATTATTTTTATTTCAATACGATGAAAATGAAAATTCAGTATTTTTTAAATAAAATTTTATATCTACGAAAAAAGTAAAATGGATAATCTACAGGTCACAAACAATTAAACATGGAAAAAAAAATCCTAATCCACGGGTTTATATTCCCTCTGGCATAATAGATATAAAGAGAAATTCATCTAATTGCTTTTTACAAAATTTTTTGAGACTAAAGCCTTCGAAGGTGTGGAAGAGAATAAATAATTTTTTTTAGAGGATTATAAAGATTATACGAATGAAAAAAATAATTTTTTTTTCAACAATATTGTGATTTTTTAATTTTAATTCGTAATGTTAAAAATGGTATGAAAACAACGGATTTATTTCTTCCTTCCTGTCAAGATTAACATACCTATAGTGGTTTCGTTCAAATGAGACAGCAGCTGAGATCATAATGCATATCTTGGTTCTGAGTCGTCTCATAACTGACTCTAGGGTATTTATCGATCAAGGCATTCCTTATAATATTATCTCAAGTTGGAATTGGATTAGATGGAAAACGATGCCCAACGGCATGGGAAATTCGTATCATGACTTATGTCAGGTTATAAAGCAGTGATGTCCCGGGGAGATGCAATCTGTATCAAGGATACCAAACACGAAAGATAAAATCCACGCTGTGTTCCCGGTAAGAATATTTTTAGAACCAAGGGAGATATCCTGGGTTGTCAGGATCTATTGGAATTTGTCATACATCAAGATTTACCATCGCGCCGGAAATCACTGCATTATTTTTAAATATATGGTCACTGTTCAATCCCTGGATAAATGTCATCGTTTGGTTCTGCTTACTATTTGTATTGAATTTAGTAATATTATCTTATTATTTATTAAGGAGAACTCATTCTTATTGTGAAGTTGTAATTATTCAGAACATAAGTGTGTGATATATTTTTAAATACAAATTAGATGTATTAATTAGAAAGATATACATATAAAATCAATTTTATCGAAAAATATTGTTTTTGCTATCTGGATTCGAACCTGGATCTTTTCCAATCCAGGGAAGGTGCATTAATCGATTGTGCTACAGCGCACAGTGCATTAACGACACATTTTCGAACCTATATGTTACACTTTTCAAATTAATACATCTATCATTCCATTATTTGAAAGCCATTTATTTTATTTTTACGGAATCTCAAATACCTTTGAGTAATCCGATAAGAGACACCAAATGATGTAAAAAATAGAAGATGGCTATAGGCATGACAAATAATCATAAAATATGATTTATTTGATGCGTTATCTATGGATTCGAATCTGTCAATTTGGTGGTGAAATTTTTTCGGATTATGTATTAAACAATGACATCATCATCGGATAAACTTTCATCACTAAAATAGCGGGACATAGGTGATTAATTATCGTATACTACAACTTTTAGAACAGCTGTGAAGAGTCTGCCACATTTAACTAGATTATCGTTTTTTATATCGGATATCGGAAAGTAAAATGAGTTTACTAAGAGATGTACAATCGCAATTTTTTTTACTAACATAACTTTTCTTACTATAGTAAAAAGTTACTACTGATCACACAACTGACCCTCACTGTGACCTTCATCCCAGATTGCTAGACTCGCCGCAAAATTTGCAAACGTGACAAATATTGTTTATTCTGTTCGTAAAAACAGTAAAAACAAAAATCACAGATTGACGAATAAACTTTCAAATAGTCACAATAACGCGAATTTCGCCAAGTTTAAGGGTGGGATCGCATTCCTTTGTTCTCGGCATTTGTTTTTGACGTATCGCATGTTTTTCGGGCACGTAAATTTGACGTCACTTTACGCCAACTACTTTCTTCATTTCGATACTGAATTTGAAGCGTGATTTTGAAAACAAAAATTGTAAACGTAAACCACAATTTTAGTAAAATATTCAGCAGAATTTTATGTAATTCACAGTATAAAAATATTTAAAATACTAAAGCGATATGCGTACATGGAAAACATATCACTATAATTTTTCAACTCAGTTAAACGCCTGTGCAATGAAAAATAGTACTTGGTAACTTGGTAATGCTCACTTTTGGTAAATAGTCAACCATTTTACTGCTGGAACAAACAAGTATGTTGGTGTTAACGCGCTTTGTTACTTCGATTGGCACCACTGTGTTTCCTGGTTTATAATAATGTACACGTGTGTGTGAGACCAATAATATTATTTCGATAGATTGATTTTATTTGTATATCTTTTTAATTAATACATTTAATTTGTATTAAAAATTATGATTGTAACATTGAAAAAAAAGGTTTACGGAAATACTGGTCACGAAAAGGCCACTGTAGTAACCCGCAGGACCTACCCTAAAACACAATGTATTTTTGTTGGTGAGTGTTTAAAAAGTTAAAAAATAAACTTCTTAAATTGTCTGAAAGGAGAATAATCTTATTCATGTGTCGTCTTTAGTTGCAGTGCAATGATTTATCTGGTGTGATCTCCGTCATTTTGGACATGTGCAATTTTTTGATGTTACGCAGCCAAGATAAGTCAATTTTACCAGCACCTCTGCTGCCTTCTACCTTCCTCTGCATAACGATTTCTAAGTGACCATATTTTTATAAATTATTAGACAAAATACTTTGTTTGAACCACTATTTATTGAGAATTAGTTAGAATTTTTCAACCACCTTTTGGAAACAAACCATTCTTTTGATGTTAATAAGGGTTTAGAAATTATACATACAAAATTAGGGGTTAACAGTTAGATAAATTTTAAACTTTAAAAATAAGAAAAAGTGTTAATAGCAAGCTAAATATTATAAATAACCAAATCCTCTTTGTAAATAGTCACCTTTTAAATTTGTTTTCATATTATTCTTACTTATTCACCACTTTATAGTTTTGTTTTCATCTATGCTTGTATTTTTAATATCAGTATACATTCTTTCCTGAAGAAGATACCAAACGTATCGAAACATGTTGAATTATCAATAAATAGTGATTTAAACAAAGTATTTTGTCTTATTATTTATATAAAATGAGGCCACAAAGTAATTTTGCTAATATTAAAGAAGTGACCAAATTTCTCATTGAGTAGTAAGTGTTCGTTGTATACAGCTTTCCTTCGTTTAGATAACCCGTAAAATGCGCCCCGACATATGCACCCGACAAAATAATACATTTTTAAATCATTAAGAATTGTTAATAATGGAGTGTAAACCCAATATAATAATGTTTTATATAACTTTATGACAAATTATATAATTAAAATTAATGCTTATTGTAATTTTTATTCAATAAATTATATCTTGGATAGCTGGCTGATGGTTCGGATGCTGTTACAGGGTCCATCATCAGGGCTGATGTGATCCGTGGCAATGGGATCCGAAACGTCAGACAAATAGGTCAAATATACATGGCAGATTAGTCCAGAAAACTATTCACAGGAGATTCTGAAAACCTAACATTTTAAATAATTGATATAATAAAATATGATTTATTTTTTAGTTTGTGTATCTACAATTTCATTTATCTGGTTTTATTTATTTAATTGATCGATTTTATAAGACATCGATGGCGGTATCGCGTCTTGTCATATTTTTTTATTAACACTTTAGTCCGGACACATAATTTATTGGAGCGCACACGTCGGGGTGCATTTGTCCGGGGCTCAATTGTCGGGTAACCCTTCGTTTGATAGTAGTTACAAGTTCACTTAACTTATTCACGCATCTTAATAACAACAACTGTAGAATGAGAATTGGGCATTGCCAGGTGGCCTCACATATGTTCAGAATGAACATAATAGACTCCCCAATGTGTGAATGTGGTGCCGAGGAGGAAACCCTTGACCATGTCTTTTTTGCCTGTCCATTGCGGATCACAGGTTTTTTTTACAATAATCTTGTCAATGGTAATTTTCAACTCCCGGTTAACTTGTGTCATCTTCTTTCCCTCAACTCGCCACATTTAAGCTATATAATAGCAAATTTCTTGAATGACAATGGTATTAACTTGTAACGCAATATTCCCTATTCAATAATATTGTCGTACTGCTTTCTATGAAATAATGTTTGAACTTGTTTAATGGCACAAATCACTCTTGAAGGGTGGATTGCTTATTTGAAAGAAGAAGAAGAATAACAACAACTGGCTCTATGAGCTTAAAATTTATGAACGTATTAATTTGAATACGTCGAAATCTGCTCAGATGCGAACACTTACGTGATTTAGGTATAACTACGTACACTATGTACGTCGTTTCGGGAAATGAATTGTCACATATATATATTTAAATTAAGTATTAAATTCAATAATTGGTAGTCTTGATTTAAGTGAACGATTTAGTTTGCAAGTGGGTACTCGTAAGATTTTTTAGGAAAATGATAGCAATGCCAATTTTCTTTCAATAGCAATTCCAATTTCAATAGCAATGTTTCTACCCATATTGAATAGCGTGACTATCCTTCTGATTCTTGCCTTTCTCACGATCAAGCCATCAAATTATTATGCTGATTTCATTCAAACCGTTTAAAATATTTAAATTATTGGCTCTTAAATAAACTTAATTTACTTTGGGCAATTTCAATCTACAGTTTTTACCGAATTTCATCAAGTCAGATACTTTAATCAAAAAAATTTGCATTCATGGTAGAAATCGACAGCCTTACCTGAATATGATTGATGGCATTCGTAAATTTTTGTTTAGTTTTTCATTAATCGATGGGTATTCAATCACAGTGAACATCTCCCGTGTTCGAGGCTGCCGGCATCCCTTTCCCTTGCAGGAAGGATTCTTTGTACATTCCATAACTCTCTTCCGAGATAACTGTCATGTCATGTTATCAAATTTCTCAAGGGAAGGAAAAATAATATTCCGTGCCCATTTTCCAGCAAGGGTTGAAGGAAACATTAACCCCTACAGAATTGACTTAATTTTATTCTCGAGAAAAGGTCTTTCTACATTTCTAAACAAAATGTTCCTAACGAGATTTTTATTTTCTTATTGGGCTTTATATTCATAAAAAATCAAAATCCTAACTATACTCTATTTATTTAATTATTCCGCTTGTTCCATGTAAAAATAAACTGCATACCTATAATACAAATAAAACTATAATATCGTTTAGAAATACCCATACACTCTGAATTCAAAAAAAAATTTAAACCTACTTGTACTACTACTGACTTAGAATATGTTTAATGGCTGGCATCCTGTGGATATATGATATCCGTGGAAGAAATGAATGGCAAAGGGTTGGCCGCATCGTTAGGAAGACGGACAATCAATGATCAAATGCAGTCACCCAAACATTCTGATGAAATTACTAATCTCTGTGGAAATACGTTACAGTGTATGACAGGTGTACTTGGATTGACCTTCATCCAGCAGTGGAAAGAAAACAACTAATGATGATGATAATGAATATCTCTGTTATTATAAATTGTTAACTTTACATGTACCGGTTTCGAAAAATATCATTTTCTTCTTCAGGATGTCATTAACTAATCAAAAACATATGTTATTGTTCCTTTAACAAAATCTATTTTTAAAAAACAATAATAATTTACAAAAATAAATTTAGTACCTAACTTAAATTGTTACTTGATGATACAAAATTACAAAAATAATTTTTAGGAAAAATGGAACTTGTGGTTAAATTTAGTTGGTTGTTTATAATTTTTTAATTAGTTTTACACGCTTTATTTATCTCCAACGATTCCAAATTATTTAATTTATGACCAACACCGTTTACATGCAAAATAGACAATCCCAAATTTTTATCAAAATTTTGTATATTGGTTAATTATACAAAGCTCGTACATTGGTATACAAATAATACCTAATATAAAGGATATCTGATCTGCACATAAAATTATTTATCCTTTGTTTCAATGAATTTTACATTATTATGTTTTTTTATCTATTTCTTTGGCGATTCCTCCTTGCGAGGACAACACCTGCTATGGTTTATGTGTTACGAGTCTTATCCTCGAATCGCATACCCTAGATCAGTGATGGCGTAACTTATTTTTTATATCATAAAAGAGAGAACAGACAATCAAAAATATTAAAAAAATTAAGTACATATATATCTAACGTCGAATTTATAAAAATATTTCCAAGTGGACATTGGCTAGCTGATTTTCTTCTATCGTATCACTGCACCTGTGTATGACGTACATGGTCGTAAAACGTTGTGTTTCATCATTTTGTGGCGAAGCGTGTATGATTTATGACAGTTAGATGTCTACTCGACAATAACGTTCAAATTTATTACTACGTACATATTACATATGTATGTGAAAAAATAAAATAATTGTAATGAGCAATTGATTAATTGACGCCAGCACCCTAGAGGAACGGATCTACCTCCATTTCATATTCTTTCTCCTTTTAATCGGATATTGTGAGAGCTCTCTTCCGCTCGCATGGTTTGCCGGCGTTATATACAAAAATTTTGACACTATTGCACTCGATCATGCGCCTCGGTTTAGCAGTGCTCAGGGTCTGTGCCATTTCACCTTCAATTAAACTATTTCTTGGCCCACCATGTCTTTTTTTGCAATTACATAGCTAAAATTTTTGTTTTTTATACTACTCTAATGAAATAATAGATTACTTTAAAACTTTATATTACCTTCTCATGAGACTCAGAAGTCCATGGCGGCGGTCACAACGGAGAGTCATACTCTGCAGGTCTGTTTTGACATTATCAGCTCATCTACGTCTTGATACTCTCAGACTCTTTGTCTCAGACTCGATACTGTTAGCTTGTGCGTGAAGGCTTTGTGTTACTGCTCATCTGCTCTCGCTACATGTTCCGCCCACTACAACCTTCTTTCTAGGAGGATATCCCAGGATATCAGGGACGGTATATCGTTCCCGAAATTCCAGGTTCTTTATCTGCTCTATTCTCTAGTTAGGTCATCACGTATTAGGTCGTAAATCTTGCGCACGACTTTATTTTCGAAGACATGCAACTAGAGCTTTCAATTCCGGAGATTTTGTTCAGAACCGGGATTATTGTGCTGGCAATTTCCAATCTCGGGTTCTCGGTGATAGCACCAGGAATTTGAATATGTAAATTAATAGAAAAAATAAGAGTAGAAACAGATATTTTATTTTTCAGGTATTATACATACATTAACATGGATTTTTACAGCACTTTTTTTAGAGACGCTGAATTTTACAGAGACGCTGAAGGGTCTAAATTTTAAATTTTGCGAAAATTGCTAATAACTACATTGAATTTTTTTTCTTTTTTTCGTTTTATATACTGCATTAACTTGAATATGTAATTGTATTTAAGCCGCGTATTTTTATTAGCTTTGATGAGTGGGACCGACAAGGAAGCTCTAACTACTAAACCGGTCCTGGGAAGGGGTGGGTCCCTCCTCCTCTATAACATATAGTATTAATAAAATTCAAATATAAAAGTAACCGCAGAAAAGTAAAAAAAAACAAGAATACATAATAAAATTAAGAAAACTCATTAATTATTTTGAAACTTAATATGCGATCTCAATAAGATCAACGTGTCGAAAATTTCATCAATTAGTGATCATCTTATTTTAGTCGCTATTTTCCCACATCACAAAAAAAACCGTTTGGATTCCACGTTGGTAGTTGGAATTGATTTTAAATCCTCGTAGCATTTTTCTAGATTTACTCAGCGTTGTGTTTCGAATTTAAAATTTCCCAGTTCCTTGTTGTCATTGGCTGTTCTTGATTTTGAAGTGATTTTTGAATTAAGCTCATGATGGAGAGAAATGATTTTTTTTGCAATTAAGCACATGGTAGATTCTTAATAATATGCTGCCAACAAAAAGAAAATTTGATGGTTATAACAAGATAGCGAAACCACAGTTGAAGCAATAGCGTAGAACAGAAATTGTGGAACAAAAATTCAAAAACAAAAATTCCGGTATTTGGACAGGCTCAGCACCTGGATTTACAGTGCCTAGAAAAGTCCAGGATTCCCGAAATCTCGAGATTGAAAGCCCTACTTGTAACCAATTTCTTGCGCTAAAATGAGAGACCTTCACATGTGTATAAAACGATCAGTTGTATCATCAAACCAGTAAATTAATAGACATGAAATAAAGTGTACATATTGGATAGAGGTTTGGAACATTAGTTGTGGGACGATGGGAAGACTTTGTGAAAACACAAATCCGATAGTTTATGACATATTTGGGCAACAGTAAAAGTATTTACTAAACAAATATCATATTTTTTATTTTATTTAATTGAAAATGTATGGAAGTATGGGGTAATTACAGGGCAGAATATAACATTCACCAATTCTCACCCCTCAATCTCCACATTTATCAAATTTTTGAAAGTTGTATATATGGTAGTATATGGACTCGCTTCGAGTAGCATTACACTATCGCCATCAATGGACCAAATTTGATAATTTATTTTTCCTTTTTTAAACAGCATATATGTCATCAATAATATTTGTTTAATAACATTGCCTTTGTAGGTAAAAATCCGGTAATTGTATGTTCTTGGACATATTCAAATATATTTGTGTAAACAAGATGTATTTTTTACATTAATGCGTATTATATCGTCAGCGTTCAAATATTCGTTCCAATCGAGTCATATATTTAAAAAAAGTCGCGGAGCTGTTTGATTGCGTAAGTGGTACCAAAGTGATCACGCAGGTGATAGAAAAATGAAAATATTAAAACGAGGAAATTACGTTACTTCATGCCTATGTATTTAGTAGTCTGTCTAATCTTTAAATTTTGTGACAACTACTTTGTTGACAGTAATTTCGTAAAGTAAAATAACGAGCCCAATTTTATCCTGCTCTTTATTTCTAGTGGTTATATTATATACTACGGTATTAAAATAATATTTAAGTTACATTACATTTGAGAAGCGAAGACATTGTAATGCGAATGTAAAAGTTAATATAATGTGAAGAGACATATAAAGACCCGAGTGTTATTGCCGATCCTTGCCGCGAGAGGGCATTACACACGTTAACGTAATATAACGGCACCAAATGTAAGTCGTATGCTAATTTTATGATTTCTTCTATTGCGAGAATCGTTTTTATTAGCAATTTTTATAACGCGAACATTGCAATTGCAATGTGTTGATAGGAAAAAATCTACGAGTAAAAGTTAAAAATGTACATCGACAAAAATAAATATTTTACAATTTTTTTAAAGGTTTTTTATGTGCGCTGAAACGTGAAGGGCGGCAACATTCATCTTGCTGTTAATAAATCTACAAGCCGCTGTTTTTAGCAATGAAATCAATTTAATATGATGAAGATTTATTGCGTGTTCTTATCTGAGAGGCGATTTATGAGGCGACGGCTGGATCATATTACGCCTCAAAGTAATGTTGTTATTTATTTTATCTATTGACAGAAAAACGAAAACAAAAATAATTAAGATAAATACAAAACGACTTAAATACCTCGATAAATTATTCCATTGTCTTAATACTGCATAAAAATATCACGTTAATAATTAAGCATTGGAATATATCGATATATTAAATGCCTTATTTGAGGCATAATGATAAGGTTCCAAAAGTCTTTTTCGCAACGCGCGGGAGAGGGGCGGGGTGTGTGCCGATCGCTATGGTGATAATTCAGTCGCTATGGAGCGTGTCCTTACCAGATGTTCGTGAAATTTTGAAATTACATAAACTGGCCTCCACTTAGTCCCAACTTGGACCAATGGACTTTTTCCTATGGGATTACCTTAAATCAAAGGTATACACTAACAATCCTTCCTCTCTGGACCAAATAAAAGAAAATATCCGACATATAGACAGATATATAAAGATATATACGCCTCAAAGTAATGTTGTTATTTATTTTATATATCGACAAAAAAACGAAAACAAAAATAATAAAATAATTAAGATAAATACAAAATACCTCGATCAATTATTCCACTGTCTTAATATCGCATAAAAATATCACGTTAATAATTAAGCATTGGAATATATCGATATATTAAATGCCTTATTTGAGGCATAATGATAAGGTTCCAAAAGTCTTTTTCGCAACGCGCGGGAGAAGGGCGGGGTGTGTGCCGATCGCTATGGTGATAATTCAGTCGCTATGGAGCGTGTCCTTACCAGATGTTCGTGAAATTTTGAAATTACATAAACTGGCCTCCACTTAGTCCCAACTTGACACCAATGGACTTTTTCCTATGGGATTACCTTAAATCAAAGGTATACACTAACAATCCTTCCTCTCTGGACCAAATAAAAGAAAATATCCGAGAAGAAATGACAGCAATTAGGGAGAATACGTGCCGAGCAGTACTCAGAAATTTTGCCTCCCGTTTAGAAGAGTGCCAGAGAAATAACGGATCACATTTAGAAAACATAATTTTAAAAAAAAATCCGCAGACTGTCATTAAATACAAAATAAACATTTTTTTATTAAACCAATCCATTATTTTATTACAGAATTTTTATTATGGTAAAGAATTTTGGGAAACCTTGTATTTAAGCTGAAACTATAAAAATACATAGAATGTATAATGAAAACTGTAAAAAATTGTATAAAAATAAATTATTAAAAAAGAAACTGAGCTTAACATAAATTATTTCCAAAATATAACAATTGTAATATTTAAAATTAATAAATATTTATAAAATCAATTCTCTACATACATAATTGTTTTATTAATAAATTAAATAATTAAGAATGAAAATAAATTGATTTTAATTTTGATTATTATAATTATTATAATTATTATTAATTTTATTATTTACTAAGTTGTGGGTAGTATACTAGTAGAATAAATAAAGATATAGAAAATACGATATTTTAATAAGTAAGAAATTAGAACATCCTAAAGAAAAGTATTTTTTTGTTATTACATATATGAATATTATTAACCGTTTTAATATTAGATATATAATAAAACATATTAAAAAAATATATGTATATAAGAAATTTCGTACAAAAAAAAAAAATTTGATAAAATTGAGAGCCTAGTTTAAAGAAAATGTTTTTAGCAAACATTTATTGTTTTGAAATTAATATTTTCGTGTAAATACATTTTGTTATATAAATATTATTTTTGAAACAGGCATGACTATGCTATTCCAAATCAAGCAATATAAATTAGACTAGATAAAACAAAAATAATTTGTAAACTTGTTCGTCCCCATCTTATCCCAAGAGATTTAAAAATAATGCATTATAAAAGGAAGGTTTTATCCTTTAAACACGAGTTACAACATTTTTAATGACAAAGAACGGTGCAGGTATAATTAAAATGTAATTTAAAATTAATTACAGGGTTGAAGAAAATGAATAGTGATGAACTCAAAATCACGAACCGTGATTTAATTTCTGCTATCTTTGAGTCACACTAACTATTAGTGATTGAATATCTGGAAATATCGTGATTCGTGATTCAATTTTTTTTCTATTAAAAATTATATTGATTTTCTGACCGTTTAAGTCGATTATCTCATGAATCAGTGCCATCTATTGGAATCTATTTTTGTTGGCAATGTTTATGCTTGCTTGTTGGTAACTTAATTAAGTATTTTGCATCTTGCGGGCACGCGCAATAATTTTCTATGTTAATTATATATGATAGAATATGTGTTTTTCTGCAAATGAAATGATATAAATAAAAACGCCTATTTTATTAAAGTGCTTTTCGTGTATTGTGATATCAGAAACTGTGATCGCAGTCACAGTTTTCAATCACTGATGTTATCGAACATCAATCACAATCACACCAGTGAGTCAAGAGTAGCATTTTTTCTCATCACTAAAAATGAAGCGCACAGGTTAAACTAGGGAAAATATATTACCTTTTATAGTGCACCGACACTGTGTAAACAAGCATTACACTCTCGGTGTAAGGGTGGGTTTGCACCCGTGTCTGGCCAGTCTGTTGACGGTTTTACTATGCATCACGGCTTTACTATCATAGCAGCAATATAATTTAAAATTCAATTCACCGTCAGTTGTTTATGCTATTAACTATGAAGAGTTTACATTATTACTGCAGTTTTGGATTACCGTCATTTAGGAACGTTAACCATAAAAACGATTTATTTAATTTAAATCAGTTAATTAATTAATTAATTAATGCAGTATTAATGAAAAATAATGAAAAACAATTACAAAATCTAGTGAGTAGAATGTACGATGTATGCGAGGAAAGCGACCTAATTATGAATGTCAACATGTCGAAAGAGGTGGTATTCGAGAAAGAAGAAAGCAAGATAACGTGCAAAATACTTGTAGGTAATGTATGTTTGGAACAAGTAGATGAGTTTGTGTATTTGGGATGTATGTTCGATAGAAACGGAAAGACAGAGCAAGATATCGAAAGGAGGGTGACTGCAGGAAATAAAATGAGCGGCGTTTTGAATGGAATTATAGGTAATGAGAACTTGTCAACTGAGGCAAGACTAGCGGTTCACAATGGAGTCTTGATACCGACACTGATGTATGGAAGTGAGGCCTGGAGCTGGCAGAAGAGGAACTAAAGTAGACTGAATGCAGTGGAAATGAGATCACTTAGGTGTATATGTGGCAGATTTATTTATGACAGAGTAAAGAATGATGAAATAAGGAAATAATGTAAAAATGATCTTAGTATAGTGAGTGAGATTAAGAAAGGATCACTTAGGTGGTTTGGTCATATGGAATAGATGAATGAGGAGATAATAGTAAGAAAGATATATGACGCAAGTCATGATATGAAGAAGTAGAGGTCGTCCTCGGAAGACTTGGCACGACCAAGTAAACCAGATACTGGAGGATGGCCCTGTAAGAAGCCTCAATAATCATCGAGCTTGTATGAGAAGATGTATGAATGTGGATGAGGTGAGAATTATGTGTCAGGACAGAAGAGTGAGGCGTTCTATCCTCTCTGCCCACCCCCGCGGGGAAATGGCGTGATGTAAGTATATTATAAATACAATTAAAATAAATAATAATATTGAAGGGAAATCATTCCGAAATTAATAAATGTTATTATATATAAATAATAAATCTTCTCTATATAGTTTTCTGGGCTGATCTGCCGTGTATATCTTCAAAATATCACGGTCAGAATAGCAAGAGTTCTCAGAAAACAATATATAAAGTCGGTTTTTGGAACAGACGCCATCAAGGAAAATCGGAATTGGCTGAACACTTTCTGGATACGGGCCACTATTTCATAGATACATAGTCGTCACGCACGTCTGGTCAAAGAAACAATTGAGATATACAAACACCCAGTGAACATTAATAGGGATGACGGCCTAAAATTAAAAATCTCATGGTATCCGGCGCTTCAAAACCATAGGAGTAGAAGAGCCGTCGCAGATAGTAATCTGACAGTAGATGGAATTTAATATAATACAACACTACTCACTTCACACAACTCCTGTTTTCAACACGGTAGGGCAAGCCAGTACCTAATAAACGACATACCCTGCTTTTGAGACGGTACTGCAAGCCAGTTCTTAACCACAACATTAACAGTTATACATCACATCAGCCTTGATGATAGACACTGCAAAGGGATCCGAAACGTCAGCCAGAAAGGTCAGATATACACAGCAGATTAGCCAAGAAAACTATACACGGAAGACGATGAGATAAATCTCAGAGATTTAAGTTCCTGTTTCACTGCTGAGTAGGTACAGTCATCTAATTATAATATGAAAGGCTCATTTTCAATAAATCTCTAATAAGAGCATTATCAATCTAACAATGAACAACTTGTATTTATAACCCCCATTATAGTTATAAATACAAGTTGCTGAGTTAAATTGTTAGATTGATAATGCCCTTGCAAGGCGTAACGCATTTCAAGTAAATTAAACGAGTAGAATAAAAAAACAAGTGTTTCATTTTCTCATATATAATTCTAAGTGGTTCATGTAAGTGGTGGTGGTTTCTATGTAGTGGTCGGTTTCTAATTGCTTGTGGTCTAATGGTTACGATACTCGCCTAGTGATCTAGTGTTTGGGGGTTTGAGCTTCGTTCCAGGATGCCGTTTTCATAGAACAAGCATTTAGGTTAGTTTGAAAATAATAAGAATATTGATTTGATACATACCATTTGTTTTGGTGAACCATGTTCTAAAATTGCAAGTTCACGATAAAAATACATATTTTCATTAAAAAATATAATCGTTTTAAAAAAAACATTTTGTTCTATGATTATCTTTGTTAAGTTGAAAAAAGAAAAAATCTAATAATTAGATATTATTAAAATTTTATTTTTTTTGCTTAAGTATGTTTCCAAGAAATATTGTGCTTAAGTTGAGGATTATTTTTTGTAACTTGTCGTGTAAATTCAGCGCTATCTTTTCAACAAGTTTGTGTAAACACTCGTTAATTACTATGCAGAGCCAGCAAGAACGTTCAAGTTTTCAACAAGATTCATCCCGAGTACATCTTGTGTGAAGTTGTGCTGCAGCGCGTGTTTAGACAACTTTCAACGAATTGCGCGTCGATTCCATGATAGACGAATTATTCCATCACAAGTAGATTTAATTTCCGTCAGATTGATCAAATAATATAAGTTGTATCAATGTGTCCAAAATTTAATAAAAATCAATTGATAATTCAGGCGTCGGCAGTCGGTTCACTCAAAGGTATTTGAGATTCCGTAAAAACAATGTAGATGGCTTTCAAATAATGGAACGAAAGATGTATTCATTTCAAAAAGTGTAACATATAGGTTCAAAAATTTGTCATGAAAAATACTGGCGCTATAACACAATTGGTAGTGTACTTCCCCGGATTGGAAATACAGATCCAGGTTCGAATCCCGGTAGCGCATAAACCAAATTATTCGACAAAATTGATTTTATACGTATATGTTTATAATTGATACATTAAATTAGTATTTAATAAACAAATTAAACAAATAATAGATATCTCATAGAGTCGAAGGTATTTTTAATTTTTTTATTAATGAAAAAATATGGAAGTATGGGGACCTGTCTTCGAATGACTTCAGTGACCAATATAAGAAAATGTATAATAAATGATTTAACACAAATTACATTAATCAATTAGAAAAGTATACACAGAAATCTACGTATTGAAAAATATGCATGACTAACGATCAATTATTGTTACTATCGAACTCAAATTTTACAATCACAGCTACTTTAACAGCAGAGGCATGCAGCGCATACCAGCAAAAAAGCTGTGCATTACTAAAAATTCTGAAAAACAAATACAAATGAAATAATTTGATTAACATAAGCGGAAATATTATTTAAAAGTAGCGCCATCTGTAAACTTTAATTGCTTAGTTCTAAAAACTACCACGACAATTCACCGCTGTAGCCATGACGCTCTTGTGCATTCACCGTATCGTAGCTATTCACATTACTGTGTTAGTGATTTACTCAAGTCATATAATTGGGTATTTACTGAATTAAAAATTCCTTTCGGTTGATCCGTTTTCTATGCTGTTTTTTTTAAACAGAGTAATATTAGAAAGGTTACAAATGCGTGCAAATTATTGACTTGTCTACTTCCTCTTTTAGTAATTCGAAAATGTTTTTATCTTATTGTTTTTAACGTATTTGCATTTTGGTGCATTTGATGGATGAATTTTTTTTTGATTTGGGAAAAACAAAAAGCAATTGACTAAACTATTTCCTACGTTAACCTTTAATAAAAATAATTATTTCTTGAAGGATTTTTAAACAATAAAAAAATCATGTTTAGTCATAAAACGTGTTCTTAAAAACGTTTATACATTTTTTATATTGATTTGTATATGGGTAAGAATGTAATATTTTACGTTAAAACTTGAACTTTAAAAACACTATTGATAGTACTCTAAAATTACAAAAATATACATGATAGGGTCGTATAAAAGACAGATTAATTTAGTCTAAAGACGTTGGTTAAACGAAAGTTCATAATCTTATGTACAACATATATTGTAGTACATATATTATATATGATTATATAATATCATTGGTAACAGTATAATCAAAATCTTTACATACTGCACGCCACTAGAGAACGGTTAGGTTATATCTCACCCCTCCTTGTCTGGTTTAAAGTTACATATATTGATACTGCTTGTTTGCATGAATATCTCCTTACCTAGGACTAATTTAAATTATAAATGACCTAAACGATTTAGTATAAATATTAAAATGATAATATTTGGGTATCGTTTCATAAAAAGTTAAAACACCAATGGTCTAATTTTTCGTAAAATCTCTCAAATGAGCATTTATAATGATTTATTTTCTGTTAATACGTAATTGTACAAATAAATAAATATTTAAATGAATGAGGTCGTTAACTCCTCGCAATACTACTCCGCGCCACAAAGGAACAGAGGAATTAGAAATTTGAAGTCAGGAAGACGTCTATTATTACGCGTATTGTTCCAACATCCAGCCTCCGGATACATCTCGCAGCTTAGAGCCATAAATCTCTCCTGACAATTTCTTAATTGCTCAATTTAAGGCGGCAATCTTCGTCTGCAAAATGGATTATGTCAGCAGCTTTTAATTTAATCATATACACATAGCCTGCAGTTTAAAGTTTTGTCCGTTATCAGAATGGTCCGCCCGTAGCGGAAACTATTTGTCAAAAAGTTATGCTGTAATTCCACCCTAGAATTTAATAATATGGAGGAGAGAATAGTACTGTACTAGCTGAGAAAAATCGCAGTTGTGATTTACGAGACTTTTATGTTTGTTTTCATTTTATTTTAATTTGTCAAGGAAGGGGTCGGTATTGTATTTTCGTTTTGATTAAGATCGTTAAGAGTGGAACGGAATGTATATCGGTTATTAAATGAAACGATTGTTTCGTGAAACTTGTTCGTTTGAACAATTTTGTAAACTACAATTCCTCAACTTATATATAAAAAACAACCGTCTAAATTATACGGGAAGATTTAAACCAGGATGAACGCAGTGAAAGTATGATCTATAGCATTTTAATTGCCATGATTTAGTTACGCCAGGCATCGCGTATATATAATATTCCAACAAGAAGTTGTTAGTGCTTTTTGGAAGTTGATGCTTGATAGCTTGATCACGTAGACAATAGTGAAAGCATGGTATAAAAGTAATGGATTACTTCTAATATAAGAGCACAGTAAGGGGCTTGCTATGGATATTTTTAAGTGAAAATAAGATGGTTCGAAGGTATAACGGGAGTATTCGGGGTGGTGTGGAGGGATACGGGTTTCCTGTGCGATGCCGGGTGTATCGGCTAATACAATTTACATATATTTAATTTTATATTGTAAAAATATGATTATTTTATTACTCGAGTTACACTACAATATGTATAATTTTTTTGCATGCATTGTAATTTGTATTATTGTAATTTCTACTGCATTTTAAATGTAATTTCTATTACTATTACTCACTATCATGTAAGAATTGTAATTTGTATTATTAATTATTATGCAAATAATGTAATTTATACAATTTTGATAGCTAACGGTACGTACAGTGATCTAGTCAAATTGTCTTAATCGGATTAGCTTAAATTAAAATTCCGTTGACAATAAAAGTTAATTTATTATTATAATTCAACGTAAAGTCAAAATGTCACTTCAAATTAAAATCCATTTTGTCTTTTTCTATCTGGAGGTTGGATTGTAATGCACACATTTATCCATTGAACACTAATAGATTGAATCCTCGCCAACTGCTAATTCATGCAAAATCCCTGAAGTGTACCTGTAAGAGTACTGCCACTCATCTATAATGAGTTCTACGGTTGGAAGCTATCAGTTAGTCTGCGCTTTCCAATGAGCAGAGTCAAAACGTGTGTACTTATGTGAAGGCAGAATAGGAGAAATCCTACATATGTAATGAGGTAGTGGAGCATGTCAGAAATGAGCTTTTGTAGTATGTTAAAAAAATAATAAAAAAATCCAAATTACCATGCTTATTGTTTTTTCTCAAAATGTGCAATACTTTCGGAGATATTGGCGTTCAAAGATGGGCGTATTGAAAAACGCTCGGATAATCCATACCCACCGTGTGACGTCACATCTCTAGTACGTACTGGCCAGTACTGACAATATTAGCACTAGAGTGTCGAGTACCGACTTGTCGACTCGGAAGATGTGACGTCACATCTCTCGTGTGGTATAAACCGATCGTTTTTAAAACACGCAACTTTGAACATCTACAACTCTGCCATATTTCAAGATATCGATAAAATTCTTACAGTTTTGTAAATGAGATTTTTTGATAAATTAAAAATAAATTACTTCACTACCTCATTGTCCCATTGTTTTAATTTGAGTAATAATAATTCATTTAAGATATATTCATAACTTTCATATCGAATCCTGTGCAACTTAGTTACGGTTACATGCAAACAATATCTTCTTCTTCATGTGACGTCTTCTTTCGAAAGTTAGCGACCAAATTGCAGTATGTTGATTTATCATGTGCAAGATATATAAGACCTTCGGCATTTTGGATATTAAGCCACTTTTTAAAGTTATGCAGCCAGATTACCACTTCTACATAAAATTCTAATTTGTGTCCGAAGAATGGAGCTTTCCTTCGTTTGATAGTTTGTTAATAAATCTACATTACAATATTGTTTAAAACAGAAAATATTCTCTACTTTTGATACGTATCTTTTGCACTTGTCGTTAAATTTAATTAAAACACGTTTGCAAGCAAGATAGATAAAACATATTATTTATTCAATTTCTAATAAATGATTGGAAAATTCTGACAAATTGTTGTTATTTTAGCATCTTAACCATTATGTTCTATGTCTAGACTTAACAAAATATGGAAAGACATCGGTATTTCCAAAACAACGAAGGTCAGGCTTGTACTGTTTCTGTTATTCTATATTTTTATATGGTATGGAATTATATACCTTAAAGGCAAGGTAGGAAAGATGGATTGATGCCTTTGAGATGTGGTACTGGAGACACATATTGCGCATACAATGGATGACGAGATGCACGATTGTCTCCATTCTGCAAAAACTAAACATCAAGGATAGACTCTTAACCATTTGCCTAAAACGAATTCTTAAATTTTTTTTGGTATCTTGGGAGAAGGGAAGATTGCTTGGAGAAGATTGTTATGGTAACTATGTCGAAGGAAGAAGAGGAAAATGAAGATCTCACATACGTTGGATAAACCAAGTGAAAAATACAACAGGTACTTCTATGGTGACAGCTCTAAGATCTGCAAGATACCAAGAAAAGTGGATGAGCATAGTCAAGAGAGCGGGGGTTTCTGGAGATCGCGATCCTTAATCATGAAGGACCGACGTGGATGAACCACTATGTATTTGACTTCTATATTGAAATTACATAGGTCTGCTCTGGTCGAAATATAAGTAAATGACGTACAACCGTCTCCGAATTCAGTACAACCACTCATACAGAATACTGTTCGATTGGCGCGTTATTGCAGCGCATCTACAATGTTTACCAAAGGTCGTATACATGTATTCGTTCCGCTTCTGAAATATCGAGTTGCGGGCGTAAAGCTGCGGCTGAAGCTCAGCACAAACTCTCTGGTGCAAGCGGCAAGCGCTCATAAAAAACTGGTTCCCTGACAAGAGAATGGCAACGCCTACAGAATAGCTACAGATACAATAATGGCCGTGACTGAAGTATTTATATTTTGTCTATATTTATATATATATTTGAACTTTTTATTTATTTATATTTTCCTTGGTTTCCTTTTCATAACATAAATAATATTTAGTAACTTTAATGTGTTATATAATACGTATTATCTTTATGGTGGTATCGGGTCTTCACAGAAAAAACCCGATCACGCTGAAATAAACGCATTATTATTTACTAAAGTACGCTTGAGTTATTTTTCACACACATATGTACGTATTCATCGAAAAAAAAAGATGATCTAAAATCTTAAAAATAGAACGAAAAACTATAGCACATCTATCAGTCATCCATTTCAATTAAAATGTAATTGCATATTTTATTCATCAAGCTTAGCTACAGATTATTTTATTTTTAACTATTATTTTTTACAGCAAGATGTGTAATTATAATTAATTAAAGTAATTTATTAATTTTTGTAGACCCTAAAAAATTATTTACCCGTGTCGTCGTCCATCATCGCTGAATGCTTTACACTTATTCTAATATCCTGGTCCTTCGAGCCGGATACTGAGTTCGGACCAACGAATTTGTAAAAAATATTGAAAACTTTTTGAACGGATATTATATAATTCCTTTTCCTAAAAAAAATAATATATTATCGCAAACTTATTTTCTCATTTATAATATTCATATATATACACATATACTTACACAAACTTCCACAAACAGCCGTCTAGTACTTATCCGTGAGTACGTTGAAATACACTTAAGTAACCCTGTTATTACGTAAACGCTTACAGAGAATTTACCCTAATATTTGGAATACACGCGGCTGAAGTATTTCAGAGATAACTTACTTACTTGTCCTTTTAACCTGTTTCATGCTTTCAGAAGCGCACATTTATTTTGGGTGAACGCACCTTGATTGGGCTATTAGAAATTTATAAATTGAAAATAGAAAGACGTTAGAAATTTAAAAAGTAGAATAAATATATGTCAGATAAAAATGTACTTCTTTAGAAATATTATTAGATGATACGGTACTTCTAAAATTTAAAATCTTCTACTACTTAAATCTATAGTACTTCTCTTAAAACTAGCAAATGATGAAGATTTACAACTGTTGCTGAACCAATTAATGGATACATGTAAGACATTTAGGTTATAACTTAATTCAACTAAAACAAAATATATGCTCATTGGCAAGTATAACGCAGCTGATAATGAGAATATTTTTATTGTTGGAAATAATTTGAAAATGATTCAAAGTATTATATATTATATAATATGGGAGCCTTCAGCTGAATTCAAATGCCGCATTGAGCAAGTTCGTGCAACCTTTATCCGCATATTCTGCAGTCATGATCGCGACCTTAGATTACGAATGAGAATAATCAGATGCTATATGTTATCGATTTTATTTTATAGAATAAAAGTGTGGACACATTCCGAAGAAATGATAAGACGACTTGAAGCATTTGAGATGTGAATCAACAGAAGAATGCTTAAAATGGGCTGGATGGATAGAATTACGAATGTCGATGTTATGGTTCGGATGAATAAAGAAAAATAAGTATTTAAGTAAGAAGAAGTACGAGACACCTAATAATGCAAGGAAAGATTACTAGAAATCGGGATAACAGTTTGATCGTAAAATCAAAGTTATTTGAAATTCTGTAAAAATAAGGTAGATGGCTCTTTCAAATAATGGAACGATTAAATGTATTAATATCAAAAAAGTAACATATAGGTTCGAAAGTTTGTCCCTGTAGCATAGTTGGATAATGCACCTTCTCCGGTTAGGAAAGAGATCCAGGTTCAAATCCCGTTGGCTACAATACTTACTACAATATTTTTCGATAAAATTGATTTTATATGTATATCTTTCTAATTAATATATTTAATTCATATTTAAAATATCACAGACCTATGTTCTGAATAATTACAACTTCACAATAAGAATGTGTTCTTTTAATACATTACTCCCGTGGACTGTAAGGAGCACTAATGTCTTTATCCTTCAGAAGTTAAGGATCGTAGAAAGATTTTAGATTTTGCAAGCAAGACATTGTAATGCATATAGTACACTCAGTAAAAGTTTTATAACCGTATAAGTACTAAAAAAAATGATGTGTGTTAAATGTGTTTTAAAGAATGTCAAAAAATATTTTTGGAATAAGGGTATTAATAAAACAAGATAAATGTGAGGGTAAAACATATGACAGAAGTTTCTTGTCGCTTGCACAGTACATCTAAAGAAATATGCAAAAAAAATGTCTACACCGCCAAACGTTTTTTAGAGATCTTTACGGGAAGGGAGCCGCAAGGGGTCGGCATCCAGACGGCTGCAGGCGCATTGTGTTGGCATACTTTGATTGGTCGGTAACGGCGTGTTTTTGCGGCTGATGCGAGCTTAGTTTTACACCCAGGTGCGTTCAGGGGCCGTTGGCGGTAATGATGATTGTAGAGGCGATTGACCTCCACAGATGTTACCAACTTTTCTAACGCGTTATTTCGCGATAAATTTTACTATTTGATCTTCTGAATATTATATTTTCTTTGTAATTTTGTTAGTCTATTGTCATAGCAGAAATTTTGAAGTTCATTTTCTATATGAACATATTTGATTTTGTACTCATGATTGAATCACACCACTAATTCCAATTTTATTATTTTTATTTTTTAACTTTGTTTCATTAACCATTTATTGAGTTTAAATACATCTACCGGTTTTGAAAAATACCATTTACCAAATACTAACTAAAAACATTCTGGTATTTAGTTAGTATTGACATCCTGAAGAAGAAAATAGTATATTTTGAAACCGGTAGATGTATTTAAACTCAATAAGTGATTAATGAAATAAAGTTAAAAATTAATGAATTTCAACCACAATGTTAACCAATTTTATCCATTTTTCACTGTTATTCGAAACACTACATAACTGTTGAATAACGAATTACCGTCAGAACGACGTGAGACAATATATTATTTATTCATAAGAAATAAACTTTATGACTACACATACAGATGACGTTAGCGCCATCTATTAGTATGCGAACCAAGTTACTTATTAAACCACCCTCGAAGGGTAGTACTTGTAGGGGAGTTCGAACTAATGTAAACCTTAAATTTAGTCTTAATGAAACACTGCCTGTAATGTTTGTATAAGGGCTCGGGCTTGACCGATGAAAGTTGTGCAATTATAATATATGGAGCACGGAAGGTTTTGTGTTTCTTTGTGACCTCGTCGGTAGTGACAGTACTCCGCCCTCGCGTACTTCTCCACCCTTGTGTGTATGGCTAGAAAAGGGATTTAAATATAACAAATTTTTGAGGGTTCGAGGAATTTGTAGGAGAAAGAAATAAACAGTTTAAAAATTATTTAAAAAAATTATAACGGTAATTATAGACGATCGATGGAAAATATTGTACTTACTTTATTTCCGATAATTTATAATAATATAAATATACAAGTGTAAATAAAGTTATATAAAAATCGATGAGATTATCAGGTATATTTTTAGCCGTAAAAAATAGTTGCTATTTTAACATTAAAAAGAGATGCTGCAATGCTTATGAAAAGGGTGTTTTTTTTTAGATGTATAGAACTTTAAAATGAAATAAAACACATAAAAATCGAGGTAATGGCCATTTTTTTATGTTTTTGTGCCAATGATGTTTAAATATGATTAGTTCAATTTTTGATCACTTATTGGAGCAGCTACGAATGTTGGCTTCCAAGTCATCTTAATCGCTGGCTTATCGGCGTAGACTGGCGACTTCACACATCTCCACTATCTAAAAGTGTTGTCAATTCAAAAAACAAACCTCTAAAAATACACTATTTACCAGTGGTTTGAAAGCTAAGGATACTTTTGTTTGTCTACTGCTTACGTCTTATTATTATTATTTTAAAGAGAACACATTCTTATTGTGAAGTTGTAATTATTCAGAACATATTTTAAATACTAATTTAATGTATTAATTATAAATAATAAAAGTTGTATCAATGTGTCCAAAATTTAATAAAAATGAATTGATAATTCTGGCGTCTGCAGTCGGTTTACTCAAAGGTATTTGTGATTCCGTAAAATTAATGTAGATGGCTTTCAAAAATAATGGAACGATAGATGTATTAATTTGAAAAAGTGTAACATATAGGTTCGAAAATTTGTCATGAAAAATACTGGCGTTATAACACAATTGGTAGTGTACTTCCCCGGATTCGAAATAGAGATCCTGGTTCGAATCCCGGTAGCGCAAAAACAATATTTTTCGACAAAATTGATTGTATATGTATATATTTATAAATAATACATTAAAATAGTATTTATAATTATTTGTTTATTTTTCTGCTGTCAATGCTACATGTCACTTAAATTCATACCAAGGAAGGATGATTCTGTATTTTTATTTTTGTAATTTTCTAAAGTGCAGAACATATTATAAACTGTAAGGCGGTTTTCCTAGACTAGGCCTAACCTAAGTAGGAAATTGCAATAACACACAAGTTGGGAGCAAAAGTTTTCAGATGCCGATAACTGGTGCGCTTACTCTCAGCACTTAGAATACATAATACATATTTTCGGCAAAAACTTAATACAGCGGGTTTCAGTTTTGTGGTTGCTTAGATTTACATTACGTTGAAAGCTTTCAATATATTTCATTTCGGCCCCTGAACTCAGTAACATATTATTTGCTAAGCGAAAAAATGATCAGTATCACCATGGTACACCAGATGGATGAACAGTGAAAATGTATGTTTTTTGAATACAAATTAAATAAATTAATTAGAAAGATATACATATAAAATCAATTTATTCGAAAAATATTGTTATTGCTACCGGGATTCGAGCCTGGATCTCTTCCTATCCGGAGAAATTGCATTAACCGATTATGCTACACCAACACAGTGCGTTGACAATTTGAAAAGTGGAAAAATTCGTAAGTTCGAGAATTGATCGTCAATGCATTGTCTTCTATAACATAATCGGTTAATGCACGTTCCCAGTATAGGAAGAGATCCAGGTTTGAATCACGGTAGCGTAACAACAATATTTTTCAATTGATTTTATATGTATATCTTTCTAATTAATACATTTAATTAGTATTTGAAATATCACAGACCTTTGTTCTGAATAATTACATCACAATAAGAATGTGTTCTCTTAATAATAAAGTTGTATCAATGTGTCCAAAATTTAATTAAAAATGAATTGATAATTCTCCTGAAAAATAAATGAAGTGTTCTTTGTAGATATATAATACTGAGCATCGGCTTGGTAACAAGTTGAATTTCGTTGACATTTTTCGTTGCAGGAGAATACCTGAATTGAATAAATATTTGTATGTAAATTATATTATTTTTTTATGTTATATTTAAACTGTTATATTGAAGTGTTATATTAAAAATGTACTGTTATATTTAAATTAAATATTTTTTTATTCTTTCGTAAAAGCCCACAAGAGCGATAATGGAAATAAATAAATATATAGGTATATTATAATATACTAGCAGAAAATAATAAGTCAGAGTAAAAACAAAGTTTGCTTTTTCTAAATAGTGGTCGGATATGGCTGGATTTTCCATAAAATCTGTTTTACGCAGATGAAAATATAAAATTAGGAGCGTTATCTATCACAGTACAAAAAAACAAACAAAATCAGAAAAAAAAAATCGTAATTATCAACAGAATAATCAAAACCGATTTTTTGGTTCAATTTTTAATTTTTACAAATAATTAGACGATCATTTAGGCTGTCTAGGCATGCGACTAAAGATATTTAAATAAATCCTTGGTATTTTCAACATTGTCAATTTCAGCACTAACGGAATGTTGTATTAATCGGAATGTAACAAAATATGTATGTAAGCTCACCGCACTGTCCTATGTTTTATCAGTTGATAATGGCCTAGACAGCCGAAATGATCGTACAATTATTTAGAAAAATTAAATATAGAAACAAAAAATCGTGTTTGATTTATTGTGTTGATTAACGATAAAGTTCTAAAAAATAAATACCGCCTGAATTAAAAAAAATAAAAAAATAAAAGAATAATCATAATATGTATTGTAATTATCATTTGTAGCATAAACGACATAATAAAAAATGCTACGCTGTGATTGGATGAACGTACGAGCGAGGAGAGGATGATAAAGAAATAGTATAAAGCGAGAGGGCATCAAAAACAGTTGGAAACCTGGCATTACTGGAAAAACCAAGTACTGGAGAACGGCCATATAGATGCTTAAATAATCGAATAGCGTGCATGATAAGATGTATGGCAGTGGACGAGGCAAGTGTGGTGTGCCAGGACAGAAGAGTATGGCGTTATATCGTTATGTAGGTTCGAGTTTTTCATTCTGAATTGTTAAATTTATTGATATAGTAAAAAGTTATTGTTTTGTCGTCTCCTAGACCCGGATCGATAATTTAATTTGCAAAATAAGTCCCGTAATGATAGTTTCGGAGAGTTAAGGGTAATAGAGAGATTTAGGTGAACTCTTAAATTTCAATTCCGCCAAGTTTCGCAACTAATCTTCGATTTGCCGAAAAGTTGATCGAAAACTTAGCAACTTGGCTAGGTCCGACCGGGCCGGGGGGACAGAATGAATGTCCCCGACATTAACGCACCACGGTAAAGGGAGCCGAGGACCAGCCAGCGGGGTATTTTCACTAACGAGGGATATTTAAAACTAACGAAATTACTCAGGGAGTGAAAGTCTCACCATATGGAGGGTCCGAAACATTGATAATTTGAAATACTGCACAGATAAAAAACTTTAATCTAACATGATTATTTTAGTATTCACAAGAAAACTTTGTACTATACACAAATTGGGTTATTTTTACTACTAGTATCGAGAGGTGCATTCCCTCTCATCAGCAGGTGATAACTAAACGAAATACAGAATTGTAGTCTATCCGGGCAATGTGGCGGGGCTCGAGAAGAGGGGGGAGGTTAACGGTCGTTAACGGGAATATGGATATGAATTAAATTAGAATGTTTCTTAGAACAATTAATATAATAAAAGCCCAAACAAATATATCTGTCTTGTGACTCTATACCTGAATAAAATTCTAATATATACTCGTACCTATGTGTAACAATTCTTTATCAAAAGTGTTTTTTATGTTTTTCTCTGTGAGATTACGCGCTTAATCCATTTTGTAACATTATAGTGATTAGTGATTAGTCAAATTGTTATTTAAAAAATAAATATCTCATAAAGACGAAGCTATTTTTTTATTATATTTAATATAAACATATGAAAGTATGGGTAAATACAGGGCTTACAAATTGCCATCGGCTGACTTAAGTGATTACTTTAAATAAATATTACGTTCATCATTCTCACCTATTAATCAATCTCCATATCTATCAAAATACTAATTAAATATATTAATTATAAAGATGTACATATAAAAACAATTTTGTCGAAAAATATTGTTGTTGCGTTACCGGGATTCGAACCTGGATCTCTTTCCAAACCGGGGAAGATGCTACCGCGACGATATTTTTAGCGACAAATATTCCAACATATATGTTACCTTTTCGATATTAATACATTTAATCCTTCCATTATTTGAAAGAGCCATCTATCTTATTTTTACGTAATCTCAAATACCTTTGAGTAATCTGATAGCAGACGCCAGAATTATCAATTCATTTTTATTAAATTTTGTACACATTGATACAACTTTATTATTAGGAGAACACATTCTTATTGTGAATTTGTAATTATTCAGAACATAGGTCTATAACAATAACAATATTTTTCGATAAATTTATATTATATGTATATCTTCCTAATTAATATATTTAATTCATATATTTTTATCATAATCACAATCGCAAACAAATAGTCGATTTACCATCATTACTGGTAAGAGATAAAAATTTCGTCTAATCTTCTTCTGTAATAAGTAGCTATTTTTTTTTTTTTCTGTGACTAGGTACGTTTTTATTTTTAAAAATTCCGCTGATATAATATGTCAATCTTCGGTACTTACATAAAAGGCAATAGGGAAAAGAGATAGCAAAAGCAATAAAGGCACAGTCATGAAGTCTCTGGCACTCACCAACACTAAGGAAGTCTTTATTAAGACGGGATGTGTGGTGATCCCGCCACACATTCGTGGCACTCGCAAATTCCACACATTCCGTAGGCTAGGAACGCCGGACGTCCAGGGGTCATGTAATTCCGTTCATTTTCCATAGACTATGATATAAATTCTAGGATTCCTATGGTAAGGACGCACTGTGTTGTAATACACCTACCTAGCTAACTTCCGGCTTCATCGATATCATTATCTCTTTGTTTTTTGTGATTCTAAACATTCATATTAAAAGTAAATATATTTTTTTAACTTAAAACATTATCTCAGCTGCCAAAACAGAACACCCTCATCAATGTTAATGAAATTTATAAATGTAATGTAATACTCTCTATCAAATTTTCTTTATCATTTCTTATATGTATATATATATCCGGGTATTTATTAGGGTGTAGGCCTCTCGCTGGGTGTTGCTGGGATGGGCGATTCCGAGAAGAGCAGTGGCTAGAGAGACCTAACGGAGCATTCTACTGGCTCTCCCTCGCAGCTCTTGCGACCTGGACAGGGTGAATTTCTGCCGGACTGAGACCGAATTCTGCACCTGTAACACATAAATATCTACCCTCTCTTTTTGGGAGTGTATGATTTCTATAGCTTTTTTCTGGTTGCCTTCTCAATTTAATGTGATAACGAGTCTCGCGTCAAATTGTATAGACATGGCTCTGGTACGATGATACCGGAGCCAACCTATGATGGTATTATGATGATTATGACTGAATATAACAAAATAAAAATATGTAATTATGACGAATCGAAACAGGGGTAAACAACTCTCAAAACGATTCGGGACAGGGTGTAAATAAAAATTATTTATTATATATAGAAATAATTCTTGTAACTATTTTTGTGTGTTTTGATCTTGCATATTCCCATTTACCTTATATGTGCTTACATTACATATTGTATTGCATATTTTTATATAAATAGCTATTCTACATCCACAATTACGCGTCCGTACATGTTAATGTATCAACAATATTGCAATAAACACTTTTAAACAAAAGCAGACTTGAATCTACCATAAAAAAATTGAATGCGGAACATAATCAGTAATATTCTCTTATTTTAAACGTCAAGTGTACAACATTTCATAAAATAGTACCAAAAATTCTGCTTTAAGGGGTGGGAAAGGGGAATGGAAGTGGTTTTTTGAAATCTCATGTAAATAGTGACCTTCCTCTTATTTTGAAGGTTAAGTGTGCAAAGTATCATTAAACTCGGAATAAAACTGTAGATTTATATAAAAAATAAACAAACTATCCAACAAACCAACAGATACTCTTCTTTATATATAGAATCTGTACTTATTACTATAGATGAACAGCTGAACTGCGGAAAGAGTTTAATTCCAGAATTACTTGTTGCTGAAAGAATGATGGAGCAAACAGGATTTACTTAAAAGGAGGTCCGGTCTCTTCAGGATGCTGCTGAATGTTAGTGTCGGAAGTCCATCAGAAGGTTGATAATATCATAACGTCGGCCGGTAATGGTGGGCACTGTGCATCTGAACTCACTAATTGTATCAATGAAAATCGTAGAGGAGACGGGGTGACTTGGGCAGATGATCAGTCATCATCATGTTACACGTCCTCTTGTCACTACATTCTCTCTCTTCTTTACTTTCTGCGAAACCTAATTTATATATATTATGTAACGGGGCAATTTTGAGTATCTCATGCATATAGTTGACTGTTTGAGTCTGATCTAAATTGAATTGGTGTCGAATACTCGCATTCGTCGGGAGCTCTGCCCCTAATGGTGGATCCATTGATCATCTGCAGAAAGTGGGCGTAATGTAGCGCTGTGATTGGCGAGACTAAAGTCGTAATTGTGTTCTATTATTTTCCCTTAGAAAGAGTCTAAATGCATGGCCCTTAAAAGATTGCCTTGTATTCTTGTCTCAGAGGCAGTCGTGTTTTTTTTTCTTTTTTTTAAATACATTTTGTATGTATTCGATCTTATTGTGTTTTGCCTTCAATGAGTTTTGGTTTTGTAAAATGCATTTGTTTACCAATTTGACCTAAAACGGGCTTGCCTAGTTGGGCAATGCATTTAAAATATGATTAAAATATATGTTACTAACTGTATTTTTTGCAGCTGAACAAATGTTTTGTCTAAATAAATAAATAAAAATAAAAAGTAAAAAAAACATAATATACTATTAAATATCCTTTAAAATAAATAATATAAATCTAATAAAACATGATAAATAAAGGGTGTCCAGCGGAAAATTTTTAAGTTTAATATTAAATCATAAAAAAAAACTACAATCTTATGCTCATATTTTATTTATACAAAATTGAGTTAAACGGTGCGGATTTTACGTTTTTTAAACAATATCGTCTAAATGCGGTCCATTTCATTCAAGACACTCTTGCAATCGGACTTTTAAATTTGCGAACACGCGAGAGCAAAGCGTTGGTTCAATGGGAGGAACTTCACGGCGGATATTTTTAAGGTATCCCCACAAAAAAAAGTCGCACAGTGTAAGGTCCGGTGACCGAGGTGCCCAAGGTATGTCTCCGTACTTACTGATTAATTTATTGGTAAAAATTGCCCCCAGCTTCTTCATTTAAACTCTAGCTGTGTGTGGAGTGGCTCTGTCTTGCTAAAATTATATTTTGTTATTGAACCCGGGAAACAGCTGCAGTTGCGGTTCCAAAAACTCGTCGATCATTCGGCAATATACGTCAGCAGTGATTGTATCTCGCTGGTTAAAAAAATAAGGGCCCATTATCTCTCGGGCAGAAATTGCACAACGCACTGTCATTTTTGGACAATGCAGATAAGTAGCGTGCTCGGCCCATCACTTACTTGTCGAATATTAAAGTGAGTACAAAAAGCGCGACGCGCACGAACCAATGACCCGCAAGTAAATCGTAAAAGTGTTTTTACCACTCAATCATGTTTATCAGGATAGAAAAAAAGATAACTTCTTAGGATATCTTTATGAACACCTAAAGAGGTTTTCCGATTTTCGTCAAGGTAGTTTTCCCTACCTACTGTGGGTCTTACTGCTTCGTTCACTTGAACGCTCTAGCGCGCAGGCGATCATCTCCTTCCTGGCATATTTTCCGCCGCATTAAGTTTCTGTTCTTGAAATAATACGAACAAATATCTTTATCAAAGAATTATTCGAAGAAATGATTGACAAATATATTTTAGAACTAATTGTACTAGTTAGGTTTCTTATTATTTCCGCCCGCCTCTACAGAAAATAAACACAATTAGAATTTTTCATGATCTTAAGGTGTTACCGATATAAGGACTATATCAAAATGTTGCGGTGTATGTATGGCTAGAACAGGTGGAAAAATACAATAAGATGACTTGCAGTCGATGAAGTTTATTGAAGATAGTTACAGTTGCAAGATAGTTACACAATTACAAATAAGTAAACACAGTAAGGCCGTGAAATGTTTGCTGGTTAGTGATCTGTACAGGAAGCCGGCAGTGTGAGAAGTGGCTGGTTATGGCTGGTTCTCATGTATTGTCGCCGGTTTGCGAGTCGGTACTAAACGTACCTTTAATGTTGATGCTAGCCTGGTTTACTAACCAGGTAACTCAGGGCCTCCATAGATTCAAAATAGATTTTCTCCAATTTTGTGGACACATCGACCGCAGAGAAGTTGAGTAGAGGGCTGTCTCCAAATTAATGGACTGACAATGACGCTATTGCAACAACTTTACGAATTGCGGATGCAGATAAGGGTGTCGTAGAATCATCAAGGATATCAACATGCCATAATGAGGAAACCGACTAAAGAAGTAGTGTCAATGTACTGACATCCTTAATACAAATAAAATGTATTAATTAGAAAGATATACATATAAGATCAATTAATCGTAAAAATATTTTTGTCGGTACCGGGATTCGAACGTGGATTTCTTCCTATCTGGGAAAATGCATTAACCGATTATGCTACACCAACATAGTAAGTTGATGACAAATTTTCGATTTTATATGTTCCACTTTCAAATTGATACATCTGTCGTTCCATTATTTGAAAGCCTATTTATATTTACATGTTTTTTAATTAATACATTTAATTTGTATTAACAATATCACCGTCCTATGTTTTGAAAAATTGCAACTTCACAATAATATATTCTCCTTAAAAATACTGACATATACTGCCGTCTTCTTTATCATACACGAGTATTAGAAATAAAATATATAAATAAGATTTTTAGCACGATAATTATTTTCTGTGTTAAGATTTCAGGGCCTGCCTTGGATCTTCAACACTAAGTGTCGACTGATTTTGTAGGTTGCATTAGTGATGAGAAAAAATGCTATTCTTGACTCACTGGTGTGATTGTGATCGGTATTCGATCATATCAGTGATTGAAAACTGTGACTGTGATCACATTTTCTGATATCACAATATACGAAATAAATAAATAAAACATAAATCTAGGCGTATTTACTTAAATTATTAATACTTTATTTGGGTAAAAAACATATTCCAGCATAGATAACTAGAATAGTTAGTAGAAAATTATTCCACATACATACATATACCAACAAAGTTACCAACAAGCAAACATAAACACATCGCCAACAAAAATAGATTCCAATAGATTGCGCTAATCGAATTACGGAAAATCCGGTAGATGGTGCTGATTCAAGTGATATCGATTTAAATGGCGGCGTCAGAAAATCAATAGAATTACAAAAAAAAATTGAATCACGAATCACGATATTCTCAGATATTCAATCACTGGTAGTGAGTGTAACTCAAAAATATCAGTGATTGACTCACTGTTCGTGATTTGGAGCTTATCACTAGACTGGATACCACTGATGATGGAGAGAGAATAGAGATACAAGGCAGAATAGCCCAGAAAACTTAACATAGAAGATTCAGGACGGTGGACTAGAGATTTTAACGATCAACATTGTAGGCCACAAGTTATACTAAAGCTAATGCTCGTACTGTACAGCTGAATGAGAAAAACAAAGGCAAATACAACTCCTTGTCGAGCGATAATGTCCTTTACTGAATTATTTCAAGAATTAAGCTCGTTAATTGTTGCTAGACTTCAGCTTACGGAGTGTGCTTTATAACCCCAAGTTCAGCTTACAAGTATATTCTGTACTACGTGTCAAACTTTGGTAAATTATTGGCGAGATCATTTTGAGTAAATTGTGCTAGGCCAGTGATTCCCAACCGGTGTGTCATGAGCAAATTGGAAGTGTGCCAATTCACTTAGTATATGAATGTGTATAATTTACAGAAAAGATTTTGTTTTCCTCTATTTAAAATATCAAACTCCCCCTGCAACAACATTGTATATTGGTTTTTACAAATTGCACACCTATATCAAAATTAGAACAACTCAAAAAGTAATTTTTCAGTAAACAAAAAAATTTCTCCATTTTTTTTTTACTAAAATTATGAAACTAAATAACATAAATGTATCCTTAAATGACACATTTCAAGAACTGGGGCTAAGTAAGTTACAATAATAACTCAAAATTCTTGTTTTTTTGAGTTGTTATAGTTTTCATCATTTAGTGTGCGAAATGTTGATAGATAGACGGGGTCATTTTGGATGACATTCAGTGTTGTTGCACGGAAGCTCTCTTATAAACTGTTTTATAGTATTTTTATTTATTTTATATGGTTGTGTAAAATATCATTGGATGCCCAAGGAAATATACAACGTTGTGACATTCATCATTCAGAACCGTCCAAAACCGATATGCATTGTTGTTGTTGCGGTAGTCTGATATGTTGATATGGGACATGCCTATTGGCGTGCAATTTCTATGGTTTTTATATAATATCACCTGATATTTTGGTCAAAATTGACTTTTTTAAATCAAAATAATGACAATAATTTACTGTTTAAAACTACAAGCATATGAAATTTTCTCAATCAAACCACGTTTAGAAAATACTCCGAAATATTTTTTTATGTTTAAGTAGCACTTATACATATTTATTAGAACAGCAACTGTTAATTGATTTGAATATAAATAAAATTAACTTAAAAAAATTTAATTAATTAATAAAATACAATACAGCGTTGTTTACTTTACGCTACACTATAATTAAAAATTAAACTTAAAACGTTTAACATAATTTTCAGTAATTAACTTTTTTAAATTTAAATAACGTCGTGTTTTATATTTTATTAATTTTCTAAATTATTTTTTTTATAAAGTTAATTACAATGGATTTCCACAAAGTAAATCATATTATATTATGAGCTATATTAAACGACGTGCCAGAAATCAAGAACCAGTTTAGTTTATTATTTTTAATTGTATTGAGACATTTTTGTTAAAAAATTCTCCTCCATTGCGATGAACCAAACTATGCCAAAGAATTCGAAAAATTAATAGTTTTTACAACATAATTTCAGTATTTTATATATGCTCAAACTCTTGCGTATCAATTATTTTATAAATTATAAATTTTTTCATCTGTCTATGAATTTTCATAATTATAAAGTATGTGTGATGATCCTGCACGCGCCCATAGACATGGCTGTGTAAGGATTCACCCATCAACCATATACAGCTCGAACCAAAGCGACCAATAAGCAGACGCAAATAAACCATATGCACCAGAGACGGTACTGCCAAGCAATTAGCGACCACTCTTCCGCAGACCGTCCCTCATAGACATCGCCATTTAACAGCATCTCCAGCGAGCCACTACAAAGTTCAACAGCAAATTTAATTGTATAATTCATCACATCGATAAATGTTATCTTTTAAGTGCTCTTTCATTTCTACACCCTGCTCTAATTACAACAGACAACCTGGACTGTGACATAAAAACAACAAGTGTGAGACTAGAAGATGTTAGAAGCTTTTGTAGCACAGCAATATAACCTTCAAACACAATCACAAGTCAATTATATTTAAATAACCTCAACATCCACACAGTTCAACTCTTACTTACACTAGTGACCCAGACGTGAGCGTGCCCAAGCACCTATTTATCTAATATGGTAACTACATACTTGATGTCAATTAACGATGCTCCAAATTCAACACTATTGCGACAGGTTTGCCTTTGTATTAAATTATTAAATTGAAATATTGTATAATTTTTATGCGACACACGAGGAATTTCAGAGGGCTATTTATTATACGTACTTATTGGCATAGTCGTTAAAATACTCACATAATGATCTAGTGTACTAGGCGAGTGTTTGATAGCGTAGTCCAGGGTTTGAACTTCATCCCAAAAGACCAACAATATAGTTTTATTTTAGATTGAAAATAGTAAGAATATTGATATGACACGTATTCTGTACACGCATATTTAAAAAATAATATATATATATACGTAAAATTGTAAAGGTGAATATGATGTCCCAGGTTGGTTTTGTTTAGCCGCCATTTTGTTTGGCAGACATTTGTCAATTCAAATTTAGTAATCGTAGAGAGTAGTTGATTACAATTTATTATGGAGCATCTAACGCCATGCAACAGCACATGTTTTGCAGCTCAATATGATAAAAAATAAATAATTATCACGAGCGACGAAGCTCATTTCGACTTGGCGGGTTTTGTTCATAAACAAAACAGCTGTTATTGGGGCACAGAAAATTCTCAATTAATACACCAATGATCTGCATGGTGCGCCATGTGAGCTGGCGGAATCATTGGGCTCTATTTCTTTCAGCATGTAGGAGGCATTACTGTAATCATTAATAGCGATTGCACGTTATAAAATTTTATGGTGGCCGAATTGAGTCGATTGGGCCTATAAAATACGTGATTTCAACAGGATAGTGCCACCTCACACACAGCCCAAGCTACGCTTGAAATTTTGTGAGAAATTATTCCCAGCCGCATAATGTCAAAAAGTGGTGATGACTGACTTCCTTGATCGCCTGATTTGACGACTACCGACTATGTTTAGTCGGAATAATTGAAAGGAAAGGTCTACGCCAATAAGCCAACAACAATTCCTGTGCTATAGGACAATATTTGGAATAAAATTGCTGAAATAACACGCAAAGTGTGCGAAAATGTTATGAAAAATATGATTAAAAGAGTACGCATTTGTGCCGTTGCCAGAGGCGGCCAGTTTGCCGATGCTATATTCCAAACCAAATAATCGATAAATAAAAAAATAAAAATAAAATATCGTTTTTCATATTTTTTCATTTTCTAGACATTCAAGAACAACATCGGCCTGAAACACAATATTCACCATATAATATGCCATTACGATAAAACTGTATTACAAAGAATTACATCTGGTTATTTTATTTAGTAAAGCACCCAATAAATGTTAAGTATTCTTCAGTGTGCCGCGAAAATGTTATAATCTGAAGAGTGTGGCGTAACGCCTGAAAGGTTGGAAACCACTGTGCTAGGTTATACAAGTACAAGTCTGTAACACATGTTCGAATTTGTAACAAATTATCAGACTAAACACTGTTAAACTGACTGCCGAAACTTTTCAAACAAATTGATTTTAAAACCGCACAAGATTTATCCTAAAACATCCAAAAAGTTTTCTAAATAAACTCACGGTCGCATTAATTTCGTAAAATAATTAATCACACATAAAAAAAAATAGTAAATATAATTATTGTAGTAGGCACCTACTCTTGTCGTTTTTTTAAATTAAAATTTAAAATTTAACTTTAATAACTATACTTACATAATAATTAAAATGTTTGATACTGAATTAGGCACTTGACATATATTAGACATCGTCACACATTATAAAAGATAAATTAGAGTTAAAGTTATGTAGCAGTTAGAAGTTAAACATGCAAATTAAATGCATCAATTACAAAGATAAAAATCAATCTTGTCGTCAACTTATTATGTTGGTGTAGTAAAATCGGTTAATGCATTTCTCCGGATAGGAAAAGATCCATGTTCGAATCCTGGTAGTAACAAAATATTTTTTTCGATAAATTGATTTTATCTGTATATCTTTGTAATTGATTCATTTAATTTGTATTAAATATGACAGACCTATTGCAAAATTGCAACTTAACAATAAGAATTTGTTCTTCTTAATAAAAGTTGTGTAATGTGTACCTATGTGCGTGTTTACGGTGTGTGCATAAGAGTGTGTGTACAGTTTACTGGGAAGGAAGGAAATACAATTTTCATACATTTATTTTTGACATTTTAAAATCATTTGTTGGAAAACCGTTGCTTAGCGTTACACTTTGTATTGTTTTTTGGATTCAAATTTTTTAATAGGTACCTATGTTGTTCTGAATTATAAAAAAAAATCTTTATTTATTTACCAAGATATGAAAGAGCTCATTTCAATATTCCAACATGTGAGTATTGTGGCTTTTTAAAAACGTGTATCTCTAAAAAATTAAAAGAAGTCTAATATTTTTGGATACGTTGTTACAATGGAAACAAGTAAGATGTATTAATTTGATCACTTTTAAAGGATAAACGCAACGAGATTAGGTATCTAAATTTATTTTTCCACTTCCACTTTTTCACAGGTCTTCCGGCTTCAGAACACATATACACCATTGTTCAGCGCGAAGTACTCTCGAGCTTACACTTCGTTGATAACACGAATTTTGTACACTATCAGCCCCACATAGCAGGGTGACAATTCATAATCCAACTTATCGTTCCTACGCGGCAGGAAGATAATTATCAGCAGTCCAACCCATTCCGATGTTAACTCAACTCAACTGGTCAAAAACCATAGAAAACAAACCACAAGAGAGGTCGAGCTCTGGGTATAGGGAAGGGAGTATTATGTAGTTAATGGATATGAACCAATATCTATATGCCGTGTTCACATGCGTGCGAGATGGCATTCGGTGATCCATATATAATAAAAGATCGAACAACTAGCGTCATATATCTTTCTTAGCATCCCCTGCTTATTAATTCGTTCTATATGACAAAATCGTGGAATCGTAACATGACCAAATTATGTTACTTACTTACTTACTTACTTACTTACCACCAGGCAGAGAGGATAGAAAGCCACACTCTTCTGTTCTGACACACAATTCTCACCTCATCCACATTCATACATCTTATCATACAAGCTCGGCGATTATTAAGGTTTCTAACAGGACCATCCTCCAGTATCTGGTTTATCTGGTCGTGCCAAGTCTTTCGCGGACGTCCTCTATTTCTGGTGCCATTACCACTTGCGTCATATATCTTACTTACCATTCTCTCCTCATTTATCTGTTCCATATGACTAAACCACCTTAATGATCCTTTTTTTATCTTACTCACTGTACTAAGATCAGCTTTACATTATTTTCTTATTGCGAATTCTCGCACGATTGAAAGAGTACATTTTTTTTTGTGATTTCGATCAACAGACACTTTGGACTAATTTGAGTTATTTCGTGAAATTGGTTCCAAATGCATTATTCTTTATTTCTTTCATAAACACCAACTCTATTTAACGGATATTAAAGAATATAGCACGAGATGAAAGTTCCAACTGCATCAGTAATTTATTTCAATTTATTAATTTATTTATCATTATTATTAATTTATAATTTTTTTATTAATTTTTAATTTCCCTCATCTCACAGTGGTCATTAATAAAAACTGATCTTATTTGAATACTCAAAACAAAATATACATGAATATATTTTGAAATTCAATCAACACTTTTGAGCTCATTATCTTAAAACAGTGTCGGGGTCAGGGTCGATTTGTCAATTATAAACTAATATACCACTAGAGCAATTAAATTATGATTTACTTTTAGGTTCAATAAAATTTAAAAAGCTAGTAAAAGAATAATAATTATTAATTATTTTTGATTTAGTATTTTTATTAAAAATTTTACATCATAAAATTGATGGCCCTGATTTATAGCGGCTAATCAACTTTCATGTACTTGCCAGAAATGCTACAACTATTTTACCATATTACTGTAACAATACTGAGACTATTGCTCAGTTTAATTCTCATAACACTGATTTCAAAACTTGGCTAATGAGTACGCAGATGTTGCTGGTGGATGTGTGGAATATAGTACTACCAAAAAAGTTTTTTTTTACATATTTGTTTATGATCAGAAAAATTAATTTGAGACCAACACAAGTTATACCGTTATTTTAGTGTAATGTAAGGCATTTATTATCTTTTTATTTTTCTTCTCTGTCTCCTTTATTATTATTATTTTATTTTTAGGTTAAGGCTATTATTCTTTTTATATGTTGTTATTAATGGTACCTACACCAAAATTTATGATAGTTTCAAAATTTGTAGCATAGCCTTCAAACCTACTACAATATGATTAAAATAGTACTAATGTAATTAAAAAATATATATTTTTATTTATTATCTTTGTTTTATTAACCACTAAAATGAGTTTAAATACATCTACCGGTTTCGAAAAATACCATTTTCTTCTTCAGGATGTCATAACTAACTAAAACATATATTGTTTCTTTGACAGAATCTATTTTAAAAAAAAAAAAATTTTTTTTTTTTTAGTACCTAACTCAAATCATTACTTAATACAAATTTACTCGAATAATTTTTAGGAAAAAATTTTTGAATGGGACTCGTAGTTAAATTTAGTTGGTTGTTTATAATTTTTTGATTAGTTTTACACGCTTTATTTATCTCCAACGATTCCAAATTATTTAATTTGTGACCAACACCGTTTATATGCAAAATTGACAATCCCAATTTTTTATCAAAATTTTATAAAAAATATATATTTAAAGTATGCAAGATCTGATTTAAATATAAATTCAAGACAAGATTGTTAATTGCTTTATGAATATTATTATTTTTCATATCTTGTTTATTTTCGTATTATTAATGTTCAATTTAATTTGTTTGAAATGTTTTTCTGATATCATTTTTTGTTTATTTAATCATCTTATTATGTATGAACTAAAAATGTTTTTGTACTAAAAATAAATAAATGCGATCCAAAACGTCCACCAGGGAGGTCGAACAAATACGGCAAAATAACCGTGGGATTATGAGAACATTCTTAATTATTTTATTTATATTGACAGAACGAATTTGCTACAAATACGTCATAATTTCTACTGCATTTCGTTCCTCGCTGGATCTCTTATAATAAATGAGGAAGTAAGACAGATATATGACGCAAGTTTTGATGGCACCAGAAATATGGGGCGTCCGTGGAAAACATAGCACGGCCAGGTATACCAGAATCCTGAATATAGTCCTGATAAAAGTATCAATAACCGACGAGCTTACATGAGAACGTGTATGAATTTGGATGAACAGCATAATGTGGCGCTCTATCCTCTCTGCCTTCTAAAATGATGTGATCGTAAATTCGCCTAAAATAATACCCATTTCACAAAATCCTTCGTCCACATAGAGTTAAAAAAAAATGTACGCATCCTTTGCATAATAAGCAAACAAACATAATAATTTCATAACGCATCCGTAAAATTGTTTTAATACAATTACGTGCCCCCGTTATCTGACTTAATTAAAACCTGGTCGTATTTACAACATTTAATTTTAGACTTTTGGGGCGTGCCGTCGGTCGCTCACCCCTCACCCCTCCGTGCGCCGTTTATAAATAGTGCCGCGAGCTAAGCCCGTTGCTGGCTTTTGTCGAAAAATGATCGTAAGGTTTTACGCTAATGTGAGTGGTTGCCTGCTCGGTAAATGTGCGTAGTTTTTATTTTATTTTACGTAAAAACCTATCTTATACAGATATATATAATATTATAATAACAGTAGACATACCCCGCGAAGATAAAATGCTAAGTAAACAGGCCAATTAAGATGGCGGCGGGTTATTGTGATGGTGTGAGTGTGCTCCAAGTACGGTACGCGATAAATGTATATGGAGGATATAATTAGTCAGAAAGAAATGGTTGGGTATTTTTGAGAGATTTTGAGATAGGATACAGCAATGGTATTGCATTATGTAAAGGACCGTTATGTAAATGAGCTGATGTACTCGTACTTGACTTATCTCGATGGATCAGCGATGATGCAGACTAATCCATGAGTGATAATTTAACTCAAAAACAATGTTATACATTAATATTCAAAAAAGTCATCGGCGGATGTTCCAACCAGCTGAATGAAACAATACAATAATTAATTATTTATTATTTATTTAAACATATATAACATTTGCACCTGCAAAAAAAACTAGTTTGTTACATATATTTTACACACATTTTAAAATGCATTGCCCAACTAGGCAAGCCTGTTTTAGGACAAATTGGTAAAAAAATACATTTTACAAAAGCAAAACTCATTGAAGGCAAAACACAATAAAATCGCATACGTAACATACAAGCCAAGTAAACGTAAATGTATTAAAAAAATATATATATAAATATATATATATAATAAAATACAGTAATATCCCGAAGTTACGCGACAGGTGGGACCGACGAAAATCGCTTAACTCGAATTCACGTAAGTCGGGGTTAAATTTTACATATAAATACATACAATTTTGTTTAATTGAGACGAAGGACTAACAAAAATAGCAGATTAGAATTTTTTTTTTAATAAAATTGCAGTTCTTTATACATATTAATACAATATATTAAAAAAATTAACGATTTACTGAAGAAAGTCATTTCGATGTCGATGGCTTCAGAAAATCTAATAAATTGTTCTAAGCGACATATGCTTCTTTTTTCACGCAGAATTTCTTCGTAGCAAGCCAATAATTTTTTTATTCCATGCTTTGTAGCTATAACGCGTTCTTCGTTGGAGTCTATGTTTTATAAAATTTTTAAGCCGTTTTCAATTGAGCTGAGACTTTCTGTCAAGCTTGCAATTATCATGTGCTTTTCTGGTGGAATTGGGTCTGAAGTGTCTTCATTGTCGTTTTGCTTACGTATCTCTATGAGCTCATCGATTGTTAGTTTCTGACTAACTAAATTCAACAGCTCGTTGACATCGTTAGCAAGGATTGTAAATTTAATTATCTGCCAAGATTAACCAACTTCTGTCTACCCACGTGGGCGATATCATTTCAAGCAATAAATTTAGAGAAAATCTGAATATAACGGCCAACGTCTAGCGGCAGTGTCGCCAAACGAACCGCGTAACTCTGAGTTTGCGTAAGTCGGTGGTTTACAGTTATAAAAAAGAGAGAGAAAAATTCAGATGTGCAATATAATATGTAATGTAAGTACATATAAGGTAAATGGAAATATGCAAGATCAAAACACACATAGATATAAGAATTATTTCATTATATAAAAAAGTTAACTCTCAGTATTTGCTCTTCATATTTTCAACAACCAATTTGAAACATCTCTTTTAAAAGCCTTAATGCCAGTTAAAATTAAAATTTTATTTCCAATTTGATTATATATTCTGGGAGCTAGAAAGGTGAATAATCTTTGATAAAAAGTAGTTTTCATACTTGGAACTATTTTAAGCTTATTCGCTCTTGTGGGATATAGTATCTTTCAGTCATCACAGATAGAGCGCTAATTTTTCTATGAAACCTAGTTGTATATTCAGCATATATAATTGTCTTATATCCAAAACTAGAAATTTTCTAAAAAAGGCTCTGAATGGTACGAAAAGTCACGGCGGTGTATTACTTTGAGTATAGCTGAGAATAATAATGAAGTTTTTAATGAAAATACATTTTGGTTTCTATTTCAGAACATAGTTTTGTGGTATTTTTAATTACTTTTAAAAATGAAAACAATATATGTATCAATTGGAAAGATTACACAATATAAGTTCTAAATTTATCGTAAACGTAATCGATTGCTGTAGTGGAATGGTATCACGTTTTTCCGAATAGGAAGAGATCCTGGTTCGAATTCCGGTAGCAATCACATATTTTTTCGATAAATTCATTTTTTCTGTATATCATTCAAATTGATTAATTTAATTTGAAGAAGTTAGTTCAAATACAAAAAATCGCGGACCCACAAATGGTTCAACAAACATCTTTAATTAATTAATTAAGCAACTTGGGAGTGATCGAATATTATTAACTTCTTCTTCTTTTATATAAGCAATCCACCTTTCAAGAGTGATTTGTGCCATTAATTAAGTTAAAACTTTATTTTACAAACAAAAGTATTATAATATTATAGAATAGGAAATATTAAATTACAAGTCAATACCATTGTCGTTCAAAAGATTTGCTATTATATAGATTAAATGTGGCAAGTTAAAGAAAAGAAGATGACACAAGTTAGCCGTGAGTTGAAAATTACCATTGACGAGATTACGGTAAATAAGAACCTGTTATTCGCAATGGACAGCCAAACAATATATGGTCAAGGGGTTCCTCCTCGGCACCACACTCACACATTGGAGAATCTATTAAGTTCAACCTGAATAAATGTGAGGCTACCTGATAATGCCCTATTCTCATTCTAGAGATATTTGATATCGTTATTTTGGAGACTTTCCTTTTGTGAACGAGAGGATGCGGGGAATAGATCTTTAAATTATTTTAAGCCGATTATCCTTATGATTATTTGGATCCATCCATTGTGCAGTCCAGATAGAATTCGTACATTTTTTTACCATTTTGAGTTTGTCATACATCGGGATATGGAATTGATGGGGGAAAACTCCGGAAAGAGTGGCTCCTTGGGCCAGTTTTATCTGCACATTCATTTCTTGATTCCCTAATGTGCAGGAAATCCAAATGATATGACCACCTATTTAGTGTTGAGTAACAAATTAAATAGACAACTTCTGATAGAACAGATTATTTCATTGTCTAGCCAAACTTTAATATTAGTGGAGAGGAATTCAAGAGCTGCTTGCGAGTCCGAGAATATAACAGCCTTATCGTCAATCTAGAGTACGCAGATGTAAATGTTATTAACTTATTGTATGAAAATGTATACACATCGAAAGTGTGGTATAACAAGGATTTTTAATAATATTAAAAATGTGACATTCATGTCGGTAGCAAAATAAAAAAATTATCCAAAATCTGTTATACATTTATTTCTTCACATACGGAATTATATTAAATTCAGTGTCGGTAAATTGGCGTTTATTGGCAAAATAACTTTATTTTAGAGCTTGAATCAATATCCATTTTTTACATTACTAATTCATCAGCAAATATGATAAGTGGATATATTATTTGTATGCAAACCTATTAGCTTCTACCATATTAACTTGCACCTGCACTATGCAATGAAGTACTTGTTCTGAGGTAAGTAACCATTAATGGATTCCATTAGATATTAATCATTGTTTTTAATATTCCTAGATACTGTTATGTGCATAAGTAAGAAGTAAAAACTAATTAAAACAATATATATAATAAAAACAGACAAAACAAAATATAAACAAGTGGAATAGGAGAAAAAACAAAAGTTTTCTCGTTCAAACATTGCTCTAGCTTCGGTAAAAATAATCCACTTATTAAAAAGTTACTAACCATTCTTAACACGAACTTTAAGAAAAGTTAATATTGAAGGTATTGAATATAAGGCTTCGCGGCCAATATTAACCGTTGCACGGTCACGGCCAGTTTTTCCGGAAAACTTATTTTTCAATGTTTAAAATATAATTTATTACAACCTAATTTAACCAAATGATACAAACAAATATACAATCAGACATAATCATATTTACAAAAATTTAAATTCCCACGATCATGTACACCTGGCGGCAGATAATAATTCCAAATCTTATCGTCCAAGCGGCGAAAATAATTTTTTGACAATGTAAACATAATAACTAACATTATAAATATTGATACTAATTATGATAATCCACAGAAATGATTAGGTGTATAATATAGCAGAAGATAAAGAAAAAGATAAAAAGCGGGAGAAAGGGTGGGGGGTTGCAACTATTGATGTGATAAAGGGAGAGCAAGATGTGTTTGTAGGTAGAATGATTGGTCAAAATTGCGATTGTTGTGGTTCATAAAAATAACTCTTTAAACATAGTAGGGCTAGTTTTGAAAAAGTCAATTTCTGTTAATTTCTCATTATGGTATTTGCATGAACGGTGAATGAATGAATTTTGTTTGTAAGATGTTCTACTTCAAGGAATGTGGAAGAGTGTGGATTGCCAGATAGATGGTATTTGGAAGGATATTAATTCTAATTGGCTGAGATAATCAATATGGCCTTGCAGTAGTTTAAAGAGAAGTATTTATTTATAATTATCATAAATATATCCGAAAGGTTTGTGTATTTGATAAATGCTGTTCGTATACAAAATGATATCCCACGTTCGTAGTATATTTAAATATATAAATACTAAAAATTGTAATAAAAATGAATTGATGTTTCTGGCATCTGCTATCAGTTTACTCAAAGGTATTTGAGATTCTGTAAAAATAAGGTAGATGGCTCTTTCAAATAATGGAACGATTAAATGTATTAATATCAAAAAGGTAACATATAGGTTCGAAAATTGTCGCTAAAAATATTGTCGCTGTAGCATAGTTGGATAATGCACCTTCCCCGGTTAGGAAAGAGATCCAGGTTCGAATCCCGGTAGCGCAACAACAATATTTTTCGATAAAATTGATTTTATACGTATATCTTTTTAATTAATATATTTAATTCATATTTAATAAAAATGAAACAGGATAAGTGATAAATAATGAAGATAAGTGATAAACGATATTCTTTTGTCAAGCGGTAAAATACTGGCGAGGGGTTCTACCATCGACCATCGACCATCAACCATCGACCATCGACCATCGCTTAACTTATATTGAAAAATTATATAAATATTGATGTGACATATGTTCAGCGCACACGCCACTATTTCATAAAGAAAAATAAAAAAAGGTGTATCTGGGCATTTTTTTTTTCATTATATCAGAATGCGGATGTAAGAAATGTATATTACAATACACATAAAAAAACCGTAAAGAATGTGATTTGTCTATTGCTATAACACACCCGTAGAAATATGTCGAATATGAAGGCTTTGAATATTGGTACGAATACCGATAACTAATTTGTTTTTATTGATACTATTAAATTATCGTATCGGTGTTCAATAAAACCGATATGCGACTGCATTATGAGATATTTTTACCGCAATACCGCTGCACAATAAATATTGAATATGCCACTAATCCAAAATCAATACATTTAACTCTACTCTTGATAGCTTAAAAAATAAAACAAAAAATATTGTGCTGATATTTTTTTTTCGTAAAATATGCATGTCGCAATAATATGCATGTCACTATAATATGCAGGTCGCTATAATATGCATGACGCTATAATAATCATGGTGCTATAGTATTTTAATTAATGATTTGATTAATAACAAAATTAAATAACGATGACACATATTTTATATAAAATTTACGTGTAGGTATCGTTTTACAATTGTAGGAGTTGAGGTGTGAGTGTAGAAGTTATTCAAACTGTGATTGACTCGCGATTGTGTCAGAAGGTTAAGATGCTGTGAGACAGAAGCTCTTAAATTCTTTTTGTCTCACGCGTGTTGATAGTGTAGGGTGTCTGTTGTAACTTTTATTGAGGTTTCGTTTATTGAGATGATTAACAATTATTATACAATTTTAAATGCGCGGTTGAACTCTGGAGTGGCTCGCTGGAGATGTCGGTGTTTGGACGGCCTGCGGAGATCGCTAGCTTGGCAGTTACTGTCTTTGTTGCATAACGTTTATTTGCTGGTGCTCATTGGTCGCTCTGGTTCAGGTTCTAATGGTTGATAGGTAAGCCCTTATGTCTTTACACAGACATTAAAATACTCAAAAATTCTCACTATCATAAATAAATCGCGGGGGATACGTTTTGGACATGGTCGCGGTGAGAGAAATTTCGCCATCAACAGGGAAATTAATTTTTTTTTTATATAATTCGAAAAAACACTTTATTAATAAAATGAACATTATTAATAACAAAAAAAATATCATACATAACACAATTCATTAATTTTGTTCCGCGTAGCAAAAAAAAAATCTAGATTCTCTTGTTTGGTCTCTCTGCGTTTATTATGCAAAATTCTATGTATATGATTTGAGTAAGCGAGAAATAAAGATCGCACGCACATTACAAAAAGATCGCGATATAACGAATCTGCACTCGCCGGGGTCGCGATGAACGGGGGTTACCTGTATAATTGTATCACATATTTTCTAAAAAGTTTGGACCACGACTTGGCTAAAATGAGTTAAGAATGCAATTTTGTTAATTTTTAAACACTGTTCTAAAATTACATTCTTAAATTATGACATTTTTTTTGTAATTTAACACAATCACAAAGTAAACAATAAAATTTGTAAACTGTTTAAAATATAAAATTTCGCTTTTGTGTACAGTTTATGTGAGTATAATTTCTGTTGATTTTCGTAATGTTACGGATAAAGTAGTGTGTGTGCCACGTCACACGTATATTATCGTTAACGTGATAAATGGATTGTATACAATGACTCATTCAAGGCTTGAAAAGTTCCCAGAAAAAGGAATAAAGGTGAATTATATTCCGAGGATAAGAAAAACATATCCTTAAAACCGAATAAATAATATAAAAGTTTGTTACATCAACAATAACAATATAATAAAAGTTTCCCTTCATCTCTTGTCTACCCTTTTCACAAAGGTTGTTTTTTTTTTACGTTGATTCGTTTGGTCTCGAATAAGGCTCGCTTTGTCGCTGGCATGACGTGACAGAAATCAAGCCTCTGACGTCTCGGATGAATCGCTTGAAGTTCGGTACGATGTTGTGCATCAAGTAACTCGGCTCCGTCAAACTTTATTAATTCTGCGCTGATATCGAAATATTCGCAAGAAAATACAACGGTCAAAAATATAAAGAAAAAATACGATTCGTCATTTTGCATTTTAGTGTTGAAATTTTGAAGTATATTAGGCTAAGTATCATTAATTTTCTTATTTATAGTTTAAAATGCTATATAGTTACCTTGCCATATAGGGATGAAATTAAAAAAAAAAAAAAAAAAAAAAACTGATGCTTTATTTATTTCGTTATTATTTTATTCGAATATGTACATTTTTGAAAAAATCAGCTAACGTAACAGAAATACGGTATATATGTATAACTATAAAATTAAAAATGAATCCTTTCGAATTTCTAAATTTAAAAAAATAATATATTTTAATTTTTATGTCGAATTTTTTTCTATTTAAATTGGGCAATTTTAAGATTTTAAAAGTGTCTACATATAAAAAAATGTAAACTATTTACCACGGCACGGGCATGGCCCAGTGAAGCCGGCATTATTATTGCAATTGTGTAAGGTACTTTATAGATAAATAAATCAAACAAAAAACACCATTAAATAAAAACTTGAAATTTTAGAATCATCTCATTGAAGTATATTTTATAATTAATCATTATCGATACAATCGCACACCAATCATAAAAATACAGTTATCACATCACTAGTATTAATCGCGTATGTAAAAATATATTTTTTATTTAAGGGCATTTTCAATCTAACAATTTGTATTTGTATCTATAGTGGAAGATATCTATATAATTTTATTTGCATGAAATGAAAAGGGATAATATTATGCATTGGAATTCTGAGGATATATATACATTTTAGAATGCTTCAAATTATTTTAAGTAACCAAAGTAAGTGTTTAAGAAGTATTTTGTGTAAGAAACAGTAAACTAGTATTAGTATGAGGAGAACACATTGTTATTGTGAAGTTGTACTTATTCTGAAAATAGGTCTGTGATATTTTAAATACTAATTAAATGTATTAATTAGAAAGATATACATATAAAATCAATTTTATCGAAAAGTATTGTTAATTTATATTATTATCTGTTAATGCACGTTACCCGGATTAGAAGAGATCCAGGTTCGAATTCCGGTAGCAAAAACAATATTTTTCGATAAAACTGATTTTATACGTATATCTTTGTAATTAATACATTTAATTTGTATTTCAAATTTATTTTATATCTGCTTTCGACACGAAAGAACCATAATACAATTTTTGATATCAAAAGTTGGAATATATTATGAAAGATGAGGATGGACTGAAGGTAATTAACTATACGGGTAGGTATATGCCAATATTTTGAAATTTTAATATTATTGTCTTTTTTGTAAAATAATATAGCATCATTGGTCATAGCAACCACATAGAGATTAATTCAGTTTCTCAACGAAAATGACCATTCTTTACGTGAAATATTAGCGAGAACGATACTGAAACATTTTTGGAATAGCACGAACGCTTGGAAACATATTGTTTACTGACGAACCACATTTTCATATCGATAGCTATGTTAATAAACAGAACATGAGATAATGGTGCCTCTACAACCTAAGAGAATGCCATCAAAAACGTTTTCATTGTCCAAAAACGACAGTGTGGTGTGCAATTTCTCCCCGAGATATAATTGGCCCTTACTTTTTTATCCAGTGAGAGACAGTTACGCTGACGTGTATTGCCAAATAATCGACGAGTTTTTGGTACCACAACTGCAGCTATTTTTTAGGTTCAATAACAGAGCACAATTTCAGCAAGACGGGGCCATTTCACACACAGCTAGAGTTTGAATGGAGAAGCTGAGGGGAAGTTTTACCAAGAAATTAATCAGCAAGTACGGAGACATACTCTGGGCACCTCGATCACCAGACTTTACACCGTGCAAGTTTTTTTTGTAGGGCTACCTTAAGTCGAGAGTTTACAGTGAATTTTTTTTAACAATTCAGACCCTACAAGAAAATATCCGCCGTGAAGTTGCTGCCATTGAACAAACGTTTTGCTCTCGCGTGTTCGCAAATTTAAGAGTCCGATTGCAAGTGTCTTGGGAGAAATGGACGGCATTTAGACGATATTGTTTATAAAATGTTAAATCCGCATTGTTTTTTCTCTATTTTGCATAAATAAAATATGACAATAACATTGTAGTTTTTTTATTTATTTAATATTAAACTTGAAACCTTTTATTTATCGAAAAATTGTTAAAAAACATAAATGTGATGTAATTATAACAAGATGTCAATTGCAAACAGTTCAAATTTCTATATAGTAATTGTTTTATTAATATTAAAGACTTTGACGCTCGGTATTTCAGTTTGATGTAATGGACAGTTGATACCTTGTTGTTTCAAAGTCACGAAATGTCTCAAATTCTGCAGGAACTGAACATCAAAGACAGACTCTCAAATCATTTGTCTAAGATAAATCATTAATTTTTTGCAATATAAATTGGAGAAGGTTATCGTGTTGTTCTTCAATTATAATAAATAAACTTGCAAAAAGGGAATATAGCTTAAAGAGGTTGTCGTAGTGGGCCATGAGAAGCAGGGAGAAGAAAAGGGAGATCCCCCACCTGTTGGACCGACCAAGTGAAAAAGATAACAGGCACTGCTCTAGTGACAACCCTAAGATCTGCAGGATGCCGAAAAAAATGGAGGAGCATAGTAAAAAGGGCGGAAGTTTGTGGAGATCATAATCTTCAGTCACGAGAGACCGATGTAGATTTTTAATTTTATTTTTTTTGATTTTGACAGTGTAAACTTAATATAACTAACACAATAAATATTTAACACGTGAAACTATTTATAAAAATCCTCAGAAATGTTTAGGTTCAGAAGATAAATAAAAAGAAAAAAGGTGGGAGAAAGGGTGGAGAGGTTGCAACTATCGTTGCGGTAAAGGGTGAGCAAGATGAGTTTATAGGTAGAATGATTGGTCAAAATTGAGATTGTGGTGGTTCATATAACTCTTTAACATCTTCAAATAAGAACTTAAGTAAGACTTATATTGATAAGTCAATTTATGTTAATTTCTCATTATGGTATTTGCATGGCCGGTGAATGTATAAATTTTGTGTGTAAGATGTTCTACTTCTAGAAATGTGGAAGAGTGCGGACTGCCAGGTCGATCTAGATGGTATGTGGAGAGATATTTATTTTAATTAGCTGGGACAGTCAATATGTCCTTACAGTTGTTAGAAGATAAGTATTTGATCAGGACGTGTTCTTCGATATTCTAGGGTTTTTATACTGTTTTATAAGTTTTCTGCATCTAAATGCATCTAATACTATTCAAGTATACAACGTTTCACAGATTTTAAAGTACCAAAAATAGTAGACATATACAAAAAAAATTCAATAATGCAAATTTTCAAAATTAAAAATCAATTAAATTTTAGAAGCGAGTTCCGATCTACAAGACATAGAGATCAAATTGATATCCCAAAACTAAAATATACCGCAACTCAAAATTAATATATTTATCAAGGAATCAAATTTTTTAACAATCTCCCCATCACAATTAGAAAAATTACGGACTATCATAAATTTGTAACTGAAGTTAAAAAAATATGTACACAGACTAACTGAAACATAAATTAACTCGAATATACTCCTTCTCTATACACGAGTCTTACTCTCATAGAGAAGAAACAAATGTTAATATATATATATATATATATATATATATCCACTGATTATTGAAATTGTATTATATTTTTAATATTAATAAAAAAATGAGAGTTGAATGATAGATTAGATCTAACATTAAGATATTGAAGAAGACTATTTTGTATTCATTCTAATCTCGCAATATATGTAATCTGCCGTGGGTTCCAGATTTGAGCTGCATATTCTAAGTGACTACGAACGAATACGTAATACAATATTTTGAAGAAATATGGATTTTGAAAGTGTTCGCAGGTTCGCAGTATGATGATGATACTAAAATAAACGACAGTTTAATGTGATCACCGATGTAGAAAGATCAGAATCTTTAATTTGCCGGACCGACCGGTACGCTAAACTTGTAACAGGGCGCTGAAAGAAATGTAAGAGTACAGATTCAGAAGGGTCATTGAAATACTTCATAGAGATTGCGATCGTCAGTCATGAGAAACAACTCAGAAGAACATGTAATTTTTGATAGTTGAAACGTGTTTCAATAAAATCTTATTACTATTGACAAAGTCACATCTTGTGCCGAACCGCAGTTGTAAAAACGGCCATAAAGTGCGCAAAGAATGTATAATGCGCAAACATCTCACAATATTTTTTAAAACCCGCGCGCAACTGGCTCTGTATCAATTTTTTTTTCCGTTTTACGAGCCGAGTCGTACCGGAGAACACGCTGAAGTAGTAAATTGCGAGTCGTATGAATTTAAACAATCTTGTATATGAATAATAAACGATTGTCGGAGAAAGACGCGACAAAGAGAACGGCGCAAACATCGAGAACATTTTGGCAGGGAAACCGGCGTTGTACGAAATTATACTTAATCGAAATGTATAATTAAATTCCTTCGAGAGTCCGGAAAATTGTCTTTATAAAATGAGCGGAGAAGACAAATTACCAGAGCGGAGAACGAAGAAGTTGGAGTTTAACAAAGTGGAGCGACTCCAGAAAGGGTGCTTCGCGCAATTAGAGACTTTGTATCGTTTTAAAAACTTTGCGCTTTGTGATAAATTTGCGGTGTAGTTTTGCATGTAATATCATGGTGAGAAAAGACGGCGTAATTCTTGAAAACTGAAGAAAATGTGTATCTTGAGCACTGAGTATATAGTTAGAATAGATTTGACTCTACTCCTCCACTATTCTTGGCATTCTGTAGATCTTAGGGTTAATACTAGAGACGTGCTTTTTGCCCTTTCTACTTGGTCACTTGTTCTTCCCTTCACAATATATACTTAAAAAATTGAATCAGGTAAATAGTTGAGAGTCTGTCCTCGATGTCCAGTCCCTGCAGAATGGAGACATTCGTGTATTTCGCCGTCCATGGAATGCGCAACGTGTATCCCCTTGTTGTACGTGTTGTCTTGGAAAAGGCGCGGTCTTTCCATATTTTGTCAAGTCTGAACATAAAACTTTTCGCTATACCTAAGCGATGTTTAATATTTGGTTTGCAATAATAGCAGTGAAAGCAGAATAGACCACGATGCTCAGTCACGAGTACATCGACCGAGAAAGAAAAAAAAAAAGAGAGAGAGAGAGATACTCAAAGATGGATATAAAGTGGCTGGTGTTAAAGAAGAATAATAATTAAACTACCCTGTGGATGGAGAAGGTATGAGCCAAATTTATACGTTTAATCATGCAAATTCTGTCGTGATTCTAGTACCTAATTTACCTGGATAACTAGGCTATTTGCGTACATTTTCTATACTCGATGCCATCAACACTCGCATCGTATATCTTTCTAACCATTCTCTCCTTATCCATTCCACGTGACCAAATCTTAAAAGTGGCATTTTGTTTATTTGCCGAACGCCCCCAACGCGCACGTAACAAGTCACATTATTCATGTATATTTTTTCTTCACCGATAAGTTTAGAATACCCGATACGTAAACAAGCGTATTGTGGGCAATAAAAATAAATAATCGTCGTGGATTTGGCCAAACATAGTAAATTCTGGAACACGGTTACGTGATAACTGGTATTTTGAGGTTTTGTGTGGCGGACACCGCAGGGAAATATACAAATGTTGTATTTATCAAATGTTAGTTCTAGATTTGTCGCGCTATCGTAGAGAAAGGTTTTCGGGGAAAATGTGGATTTAGAGTCGTGTTCCATTTCTGTAAAAGTTTTATTAGAAACTTGAAATAACACGTCAATGAACACGGGAGATATTTAGAGAAATTATCACCTAATTTTATTCAAAACGTTTAAATGAAAAATAATTTACTTTAATACAATTTAAATTAATCAACTCGAAAGATATACAGATAAAAATCTATCTTTCGTAAACATAAGTTGATACTGAGATTCGAACCTAGATCTCTCCCTATTCGAATAAATAACAGGTATGTATATAAAATATATTTTCTTTTTTAAATATTCTAAAAAATAAAATATAATGATTTTTCGGGTGACGTCCTATTAACTTTTAACTTCAAACTGATGAAATACTTTTTAGATAATATAGTAGTTAATTAATAAATTAAAAAACATTAGAAATAAAAAAGACATAAATTCGACCAAAATATTATAAATAACTAAGTCACAAGTACAATTCTAAAAAAAAAAAATTTTCTAATAATTTTGTATAATCAAGTCAATTAAGTACTAGATTTATATTTAAATAATTATTATAAATTCACTTTTTAAATTTGTTTTCATAGTAGTTCCTACCCACCACTTATATTTTATAGTTTTATTTTTATCTATGCTTGTATTTTTAATTTTAGTATACATTGTTTCCTGAAGAAGATACTATAGGTATGATCATGTTGATTTATCAATAAATAGTGGTCAAACAAAGTGTTTTGTCTTATTATGTATTTTTAAAAAAAAGCTTAACTCAAAAGCGCATTTTTTGTAGATAGGTTGTTTAGCAAGCTTCTTTAGACCCACATTTTGAATGCTTCAAGCTTCTCAGATTGATATACGGACAACCGTTGAATGTTTTTAAATATTTAATTCAAGATTACATACATATTTTAGATTAAATACATATTTTTTGGTTGTAATTTTATACTATTTTAAATAATATGATTACTATTAGAACACATTTTTATTGTTGTGAAGTTGTAATTATTCAGGTCTCTGATGTTTTTAATACGAATTAAATATATTAATTAGAAAGATATACATGTAAAATCAATTTAATCGAAAAATATTGTTGTTACAACCGGGATTCGAACCTGGATCTCTTCCAGTCCGGAGAACGTGCATTAACCGATTATGCTATAGCACAACAATGCATTAATGACAAATAAATGCACGTTCCTCGGATTGGAAGAGATGTAGCAACAACAATATTTTACGATACAATTTAATCTTTCTAATTAATACATTTAATTTGTATTAAAAAAAAAAAAAGTATGTTAATATAGATGATCCTGACAGAAGAGCTCAATTTCGTGAGTGGTACCTGGAAACACGTGCGAAAGGAATTATCATGATGAAAATTTGTCGTACAGATGAATTGGGCAAAAAGCTGTCACCGAATATCACCCGCGCTCAATAGACTTCGCGTCACTGAAGTTTTTTCAGGGTATGTCGAGGATAAGCTTTATGGCTAAACTCCGGTAACAATTAATGTATGAAAGACTGTTATTGAGGCAGAATACGCCCAAACACCACTTCAAATTATTCATGATGCTTGTAATTCCATTGGCCCGCGTTGAATTTGTAAACTTTGATCAGGTGTAATTTTTTTGAGAAACAGTGATTTACTGTACTTAGTGGTCAATGTTACCTCTACTTTTGGATGACGGTGTGCGCGTAAAAAAAGGACTAATACTATTATTTGTACGCTGGGAAGAATGTCAATATGGCGGTTCAATCTACCCCTGTCTCGCGCCTTGTTGACCAATCAGGAATTTAATAAACTATGTTATTGACGGAATCGGCGCTAATTTTATAGAGCTTCATCACAATGGATGTATATAAATAAAACAATGTTATAACTCTACTTGAGTTTATTAGCACTACTCGAGTTTCTATTTCATAATATTGTTTCATTTATATCCATCCATTGAATAATTTTTTTTATTTTTTTTAATCAATTGTGCAAATTCTACACGAAATATACATAGTCATAATTTTAAAAGAATAAAATACATTAAATGTATTAATTAGAAAAATATACATTTTAAATAAATTTTATCGAAAATATCGTTGTTGCCACCGGGATTCGAACCTGGATCTCTTCCAATCCGAGGAACGTACATTAATCGATTATGCTACAGTACACAGTGCATTGACGACAAATTTTCAAACCTATATGTTGCACTTTTCAAATGAATACATATATCGTTTATTTTTACGGAATCTCAAATAGACGCCAGAACTAATAATTCATTTTTAATTTTGTATCCCGGTAGCAACAGCAATATTTTTCGATAAAAATTATTTTATATGCATATCTTTCTAATTAATACATTTAATTTATATTTACAATATCATGGACTGAATAATTCTGAATAATTATAACTTTACAATACGGATGTGTTCTCCTTATATTTTGTTTGAATGATTAGATAGCTGCATGTATCTGAAGAGAAATTAGAATGCAGAATTATATTCATATAATTACTTTTAATCCAAAAATATTCAAAAAAGAACATTTCAAAACCATAGCACGTCGTTTTCTTTAGAAAAATATTCTTTTGATATGAAATAATGGAAATTATTCATAAGATACTGTTTGTAATGTAAAAATGGGCGTCTTGAACTACAGAGCATATAAACTGAAAATTGCGCATTGTAATACAGATGAATATAAAATTTAAGTATTATGTAATAAAGTTCATGGTTGTAAAATGTATTAACGGAAAATATTAAAACTTAACCAAATATCAATTAAAATAAAAATGTATGTCTCTTATTAAAAATTATTAAAAGTAGAGTTCATTAAATAGTTTGAGTTCACTGATGTTCATTGGTCATTTGAGACAGCATGCGGTATTTTAGGTGACATTAAAGAAGATGACGTACCTTGTTTCTGAGGCATTTAAAGAGATGGCGAACGTTGTTTGAGAGACATTTGAGGAGATCTCGTAAGGCAATGAGAGGATTGCAAGGATTTAATTTGAATTAATTTAAAATATGAATTAAATATATTAATTAGAAAGATATACATATAAAACCAATTTCATCGAAAAATATTATTGTTGCGTCACTGGCATTTGAACCTGCATCTTTTTCCGAACCGGGGAAGGTGCATTATCCAACTATGCTACAGCGACAATATTTATAGCGACAAATTTTCGAACTTACATTTTTGATATTAATACAATTAATCGTTCTATTATTTGAAAGAGCTATCTACCTTATTTTTACAGAATCTCAAATACTCTGACGTCAGAATTATCAATTCATTTTTATAAAATTTTTGGACACATTAATACTGCTTTATTATTAGGAGAACACATTTTTATTGTGAAGTTGTAATTATTCAGAACAGACGGTCTGTGATATTTTAAATATGAATTAAATGTATTAATTAGAAAGATATACATATAAAATCAATTTTCTCGAAAAATATTGTTGTTGCGCCACCGGGATTCGAATTTGGATCTCATTCTAAACCGGGGAAGGTGCATTATCCAACCATGCTACAGCTATTTATATTTATATTATAGCTACTAATATTTTTAGCGACAGATTTTCGAACCTATATGTTATCTTTTTGATATTAATACATTTAATCGTTCCATTATTTGAAAGAGCCATCTACCTTATTTTCTCCTAATAATAAAGTTGTATCAATGTGTCCAAAAGTGTAGTAAAAATGAATTGATAATTCTGGCGTCTGCTATCAGATTACTCAAAGGTGTTTGAGATTCTGTAAAAATCTGTAAAAAAAGTAAGATTAATTATAAGCGTTAGCGGAGTAAAGTGGAGTGGAGCGACGATAGTTATCCGTACAAAAATTCCAAGCGCACTGAACTTGCTGCAGTTGGAAGACTTTAATTACTGCAAGATCTTCTTTTTTCATTGTGCTTTAAGGATACGTGAGAAAAGAAAGGAAAGGAGATACGCTGGTTAAAATTTGATGAACCGTGAATTGAATGTATGCATGAGGCAACAAGTCAAACGCCAGAAAACGTAATAGAATTTAATTAATTTTAAACGGCGCTAACACTGGTGAATAGTTTATACGGAAGTAGACCGGTTTTGGAGTTGAAGAGCTGTTCCAAATTAACAAGAATAGACATTAATTTAGTCAAATGATGAACGCTGTCTATGGTCCTGCAACTATAATAGATAGGCGCTTCCTCTGAACACGAACACAAGCACTTCACCGGAGGAGAGATAACATAAATGCAGTTTCTTACGACCGTCATATAATAATAAAATATCTTTCGAGTTATTATGTCGTAGAGAGTATGTAATGACGTATCCGATAACGTTTTTTCATAGCCACTGAAATATGGTCCAAAACGTTAGACTGTGCAGGAAATTCTAAAAAAGTGTGAATTAAATCCAACTAGCTGAAATTAGTAAGTACTGTCTCACTTTGGCAAAAGCTCAAAGCGTACTTGTAACCGGCGACAAACGTCCGCTGCATTTGAAGAACGACTGTTTGATAAGTTAATTTCTGAAAATTTTAAATTAATGTCCCATAATATGATACGAGGGTTATCCCAAAAAAAAGGTCAATTAGTTTTTTAGAAATAGAAAAAAAGTTTATTTTCAATAATTGATACGTCATTTTAAAGCTTGAATATTTTTCTATTTTTCCACATAAGCGCCATTTCGGTCAATATATTTTTGTAGGCGCTGTGCCAGTTTTTGTATGCCCATGCCATACCAGGTCGCCGCCATGCTGTTGAGGATGCGTTGGACCGCTTCTTTCACCTCGTCATGGTGACTGGGTCCCATTCAAACTTTCTTCTCTTCTCCGATTCTGAATCGCCCATCTAAGTTTGTTGAGTATCTCACGATAACTGTCAGCGTTTATTATGGTCCCGCGAGCCGTGAAGTCGACCAACGATACACCCTTTTGATCTCAAAACACAGTTGCCATGACTTTACCAGCAGCTTGTCTGTTTGACTCACGCGATTGCTATTTGGTCTCAGGTGTGAAGTGAAAATACACTTCCATCAATTGAAAACTGAATAACAGCGCGAATTTTGCACCTGGCGGTAGCTGCAAGCGGAAGATCCATTACAAGGGGCTGCCGAGTTAAAACTGAGCGTCCCTGCAGGATAAACGATAGCTAGCTTGAGAATGAGAGAAGTAATAAACACGACAGTGGGACCAATAGCGGTCGCAATACCGATCTCTTTTTACTAAAACCGGTATTTTCGATATTGAAGTTTTACGAATTCCAGAATACCGATAATTTCGATATTGAGAGAAGCTTTCATCGTGACGATTTAAAGTGAAGTAAAAACATTCAGAAAAAATCACACATTTATCTATCTGAATAACACAATGTTTTCCAGAATAGTTGCTCAGACGGTATTCCTCGTAAAACGCTAGTAAAATGGCTCGTAAAATTTATTTCCACGGCCCTTCTGACAAGCTGACAGTGCTGACATCTTCGTCTTAATGTACGTCAAAAATTCGATCTTCATTCGACTATACCAATGAATTATTTGTCAATAATAAGAAAACATTTACTTACCAATCCTGTACGTTCGCGTCTCTATTTACACAAGCACGATGTAAAAACAAAACTAATCACAACGAATGCTTCTTTACAAATGAATCACAGAAAACAGATCCAGTCCGTCGGTCGATGGGGCTTCGCACATCACATAAATTATTGATATGTGTTGCTATACGACATGGAAACTAAATTCGAAAATCCCGATTTTCATAAATCTTACGCCGGTATTTTGAGCATCCGTTATAGTCCGGGATCCCGGTTTGTGACCCCTAGTGGCCAACAGTCGCGCGAAAAGCTTCCCTGGGGTTCCAGATCTTTGGAGACCTTATTTTGGACACCCTCGTATAATGTGCATCTATAATACCAATGTACCTAATTAATATTTTATGTAAATAAAAAGTTTTATTATCAAGATATCATTTGATACAGTCCAAGAATAATTGTCTTCCATAGGGAGTGGCTTGTGAACATTACAATGCTTAAAATAAAATCTCGTTACTGAGAATCATGATGTTTATGAACTCTCGCCTCCTTAACTGTACTACTCTACATGTCTCAGCATTCTGTAGATCTATGGACTGTCACCAGAGAAGTGACTGTTGCTTTTTCATTTGATATATATAGAGAGGATCTTTTACTTCCTCTTCGTCTTTCAACATGGCTCACCACAATAAGCTTTTCAAATAATCTTGTCTTTCCCTTTTAGTTCATAAAGAAAATATCGTTCATATCTCTATCCTTTTTAACGTTATATTATAATTAGATTTTATTGAAATACATGTTTTTAAGGTAATAGAGGTAAATATATTATAATATAACAGGATAAATATATCCAGTAAACATTGCTCAGAAGGCTACACTCAAAGTAATACACTGCCGTGACTTCTCCGATCCTTCAGATCCACTTTTTAGGGAATTTTAGGTTATGGATATAAGACAATTATATGTGCAAAATATATTAACTAGCTTTCATAGGAAAATAAGCTTCATTCATCTGTAAGGACTGAAAGATATTATCCCACAAGAGCAAACAAGCCCAAAATAGTTCCAAGAATGAAAACTAGGTTTGGGCAAAGATTATTTACCTTTCAAGCTCTCAGAATATATAATCAAACTGAAAATAAAATTAGAAATTTAACTGACATTAAGACTTTTAAAAACTTTTAATATTTCAAATTGGTTGTTGAAAATATAAAAAGCAAATACAGAGAGTAAACTCTTTTATATAATTAAATAATTTGTATAACTACTTTTGTGCTTACATTATTGGTATTATTATTATTTTATTTTTTTCTCTCTTTTTTATTCACTTTTTTATATTTTATATATATACTTTTTTTTTTCTCTCTCCTTAAATATTTTCACATTATATGCTATGTATGTATTCGATCTTACTGTGTTTTGCCTTCGATAAGTTTTGGTTTTATAAAATATATTTGTTTATCAACTTGCCCTAAAACAGGCTTGCCTAGATAAGCAATGTATTTAAATGTGTGTTTACATATAAATATGATACATTTTGAAAGAAAAATTCAAAAAAAAAAAACATAACGTACGATTACTCGTAGTTTATTGTGTGGGATGTAGTAGACTCCACCTCTGATATATGCAGCATTGTCCTGGTTACTTTGCTAGACTGCCGTCTGTGTTAAAGTAGTCAGATTTTTTCGTGCTGTTGTGGTGTTATTTATTTCAAGAAAGATAAAGATTCGATAGGATTGAAAATAAAAATAGAGAAAAAAAAATGTAGTGTGATTGTTGTAGAACTAGTGAATTATTAGTGTAGACACTGTATAATGATTATGTTCTGATTGATTTCTATCCAAATATATCATATATTGGGTACACGTTTGTGTAATCTTATTATAAGTGAACGATTTCCAGTAGGTGCTGAGTGTGTTGTACAGTTTCGTAGGTAAGAACATGTAGAATGTTTGATAAAATGTCGTTGTTTCTCTTGGAACTGGCGTGTAGATGTTCGTTATTTGTGTTGTGTTGTGTCCATGATTTATTGCTTGAGGTGAGTTGTTGTTAGCATGTAAATATTGGACGAGTCTCAATATACAGATTTGTCTTATATCTAGGGCATTGTACTCTTTAAATATAAGATCTGATGGATATCTGAAGGGACGACTATTACCAAAGATCGAGATCTCTCGCGTAGATACTTTTAATTAACCCACCTAACCTAATCTACAAGCCCCAAAAGCACATACAACACATGACCAAAAAACTACAAATGTTTTGGACCTAAACTATTTAATAGAATTCTGAAAGATTTTACCCATTTGAATTGTCTCAATAACATGATACTGAAAATAAAATGTGGAGCACTCACCCACAAAATTGGCACACTCACCCAAACGTATTGATTCAAACCTTTAGTAATTGTCATAAGTTTTATCAAAATAATTTATCTGAAAGTCCAGTTTAAAATTGTTTTTTACATACACTTTAATTCGGTCTTGTGCGACTTGTAATACTAATTTATTTGTACAATTGTCCGTCTCAACCCAGTATTTCTTTAGTGAGACGGGTACAGTCCAAACATATTTTTATCATTTGTAAATATTATATTGTTACCAATATATAAATAAATTATCAGTCTCCATTTGTCCTTTGTTTTTCCCTTGTATGACAAGGTGAAAATGTCTCATAAGTGTCATAATGCCTCGACACGTGTCCGTTTTCTTTTATTTATGGTATCTTTTTTCATTTTCTTTCGTACGGTGTCATTTCAAACTCCATCAGTACAGAAAATTTTTAGCAAGCGTCTTTAAACCCACATTTTGAATGCTTCAAACTTCTACAGATTGATATTCGGATAAACGTTCAATGTTTTTAAAAATTTAATTCAAGAGCAAAACATATTTTTTGGTTGTAATTTTTATTTTAAATAATATGATTAGGTACTGTACGTCAATAACTAATCCACAGCAAAAATTCTAAATTTTATTATTAAATTACTGCTATTATTGTTTGAAATGTAAATTTAGAAAAAAACATTCTTAGTTTGAATGAAATAAAAGTGCAAATGGCAGGTGAAATAAATCACCGAGAACTGGATTTTGTTTTTGTCGTAGAGAAATGGGAAATAAATCTAATAGACAAAGGAGGAGTTCGCGTTAAAGATTTCAGCGGAAGAATAAATTGGAAAAGGATTAAGACAATTGTAAACACAATTGTCGCTGGAAGCGTGGAAGATGCTTATTAAATTGGACACAATAAAATTATTGATCGTTTCGTTTGTACAATATTTAGAAATAAAATATTTTATACTTTTAAAATTAGCAATATTAACTTTGTGGTTAAAATTCATATTTTTATTTATTATCTTTGTTTTATTAACCACTTAATTGAGTTTAAATACATCTACCGGTTTCGAAAAATACCATTTTCTTCTTCAGGATGTCATAACTAACTAAAAAATATATTATTGTTTCTTTACCAGAATCTATTTTTAAAAAATCTATTTTAAAAAAAAACAATTATTTAAAATTTTAAACCGGTATATGTATTTAAACTCAATTAAGTGGTTAATAAAACAAAGATAACAAAAATATATAATATTTTAATAATCTCCCTGTAAAAATAAGAAGAATCACACAATTTAACACATCCTTAAGACAAAATACTTAACGTGGACACTTGTTTAATTACTTATTGTTGTTGATCATTGTTGAGCATAGTTTACAAATATGGCGAAGTTAACCCGTACAATAAAAGTTGCAACGAGAATAGTTTTTGGAGGCGATTTACGAATCGAACGGCCTTCTAGACGGTTACTTGTCGCATTAGTATTGCTACGAGGCGTGTTTTATAATCATTAAAGAATTATTAAACATCATAAAAAATAAAGAGACATCAGTGAACACACTCAAATATAAAGTCAAACACATTATTATTTGATTTCTCTATTGTATCACATTAAAGTAAATTTTGTTGCTGCCAACATTTTAGTTTTCTTTTACCATGTTAATTACTTAAATTTTTTTGTACGTATTTTAACCTTAATTTACTTTGTTAATTACTTTAATTGAAGGGCAATGGGCGTGTTGCCATCTTGTATTGAGTGGTTGAAATTTTCAAGACAATAGATCAGCCCGCCTACTGAATGACTGAGATACGAACTGTGATTAATTTCTTGAACGCACGAAACATGATACCAGCTGACATTCATCGCCAAGCGTGTCCTGTTTTGTCCAGATTTAACGCCAAGTGATTTCCATATTTTCCTTCATCCGAAGCGGTTTCTTGGTGGCAAGCGTTTTGATGACGATGATGAATTCAAAGATGGAATACAGGCATGGTTTTCAACTCAGACGGTGTCGTTTTATGACGAAGGTATACAAAAATTTGTTATGACAAGTATCTTAATAATGATGGCGACTATGTTGAAAAGTAGTTTAAGGTGTGTAGCGTTAAGTGATGTTCTAATAAATAACAGTTATCCAATCACGTTTAAGATTTGTGCTTTTTTTAATGTGATTTTTATTACTAACATTAATTACATATAGAAAAATTTTCGGAAATAAAAATGTTGAGTTCCTAGTTTTTTGTTAAAAGCACCTTGCATGTTGATTACAATATTAAGAGATTTAGGTGACAGAATTTCATGCGATAGATTTTCTTTCAAGATTAAAATTTTATGTTCAGAAATATCACATGGTTTCAGTATATCTGCTTAACAAAGTGCCTGACACACGAACAGTGGGAGTATAAAAAGAGAAATCGATAAAATGTGACTAAGAAAGTTACCATTCAAGTTTGCAAGTCTGTTATTTTATGGAATAACTAGATATTATTTTTGGAAACAGTATTTTATAGTTAAAATGTTTAACATCATCGTTATCTTGGTACCATATCATGGGATGGGCTTCGGCTTTTTCTATTTCTCTCTATTTTGCGTCACGGTTCACTAGACGTCGATCTTGTTATTATACATATATGTAGCTTGTAGGGGCGATGGATATTGGAAATGTTTGATCAGGGTTGTCGAGTCTCACGGGTAAAGTGACTAACATTTGAAGGTTATGCAGTCCTATCAGGAGGTTTTTTACGTGGTGACTGAAAAACCTATCTCTCTTTAAGTCTCACGCGTGTGGACGTATGTCGCAATGTATATGAATATGGTAGTGTGAGTGCTATATATTTATTTTTTCTTTATTACATAAATATTTAATTTAATTAAAAAGTTTTGCCAAACTGCATGGCAGTTTTACGGCAAAAATTGCCCTTTATAAATACAAATATATAAATACAATATAACAAGAAAAAAAAATTAGAATAGATAAATAATTTTGATAGGGTGTAATAGATCTAGTCCACAGTATTTTATTGGCAGATACCTGAATATTATATAGTACAACAAGGAAATAAATTTTTTGACAAGAACATGTTCCTTTACTTTGCATTTTAAGGTAGTCACAGGGGTCGCATCATTTTTTTTAATGTTTAATGTTTTTAAGGATTTTGTTGATTATTCTTGACACACCACATTCTATCGTTCTCTCACTGTACACATCGATTGGCACTCTCATGGTTTGACTCGATTATCTGATTGAATTGTTATGGTGAGGATAAGTATTTATATTTTCATTTTTTATCAACTCTTCGAATATTATAGCATATGTTACTTTTTTGTCGACTAGTAATATTTTGCATATTCTAAATAATTTACTATAATCATTTTTATACAAAAAACTTTGTTCTGTTATCTACTATAAATTTAAAAAATCCTAATTGTAACTGTTTAATTTTATTAATATATATTTTATATGTCAATCCATAGCTACTCACTTCATTACTGATAACCGAGTCGACTATCGCAAAGTACAGTGGGTACAGTGTAGCCCGAGAGGTGCATAGCATTAATATATAAAATGCACTTAACATAGATCTTAGTCTTAAAACAGGACTTTTAATAGTTGGCGTTTATTGCGAGTCGGTTCACAATTAAAAGCACACGAGTATAAAGCTAATTTGCACACATGATGTTCGTAACGGAAGATGCTCGCTTTATTATTATTATATAGTACAAACTATTATTATATATAGTACAAATGTACTATATAATAATTGTAATATATACATAGTTATATCACCTTTTCAAAAAATCATTTCCATCGGTTCATTTTAAGTGTAGGACTATAAACAGTTTATTTGTAAAGCGCCTTTGAGGTGAAATTTTTAACGAAGATGGCCTTAAATTTATCCAATGTTATTATTAATAATAATATATCACGAGTTTTATATTAATATAATGGAATGCGTATATAATAGACAATTACATATTTTTATAAATATTATTGTAAATAAAGGCGTACTACATATTAACTGGAATCTAGAATCATCCCGCTGGGGGTTGCTGGGATGGAGGATGCCGGGAAGAGCGGTGGTTAGGGAAACCTAACGGTGCATTCTACTGGCTCTTCCTTGCACCCTCTAGCGATGTGGACCCTGTTGGACTGTGACCGACTTCAACACACGAATGTGATGTTTACCCTCCCTTTTGGGGATGCATGACTTCTACAGCTTCTCTCTGGCTGCCCTCTGAATTTAATATGATGACGAGTCTTATGTCAAATTGATACATATTGTACAGGTACGGCTCTGCTACGATGATACCGGAGCCAACCTATATCAGTTAAATACTGAATGTAATAATTGTACCATATAATAAAGGAAAAGAAAAAAGTAACTATGAAGGGGCGTGGGTGTCACAAGGCAATCTTTGACGTAAGGTAATCTTTGACGACTTTTTAAAATATTGCACGCGTTGGTATGTTGAGTGAAATCGAAGCGAGAGTAAAAAACTCACAAAACAATTCCGAGATATAATGTGACCATTTGGGGTTTCCTTTATATTAACCGGAAGCAGATACAAATTAATTTTTACTATTTCTTTTATGGTTTTAATATAGATTTATTGTTAATAATCTAAATTAATACTTTGATGGTGGCATACACATATTTATGCGATGATGCCCGCCCCAACATATTCCACCCCTAACCAGTCTGTCGAAAGATGTGTTGAGAAATTTTCTCCTTATATCAAGAAGAAATTATTTCTGGAAGTAATTAGATGAGAATCAGGATCAAAGTTCTGAAATATCTAGTTGGGAACTCTCTAGACGAGGTTCTGATAAAACTTTTGCTTGTTGCAATTCAATTTGTAACTAAAGTTTACCTATCTACATTTTAATAATATTACAAGTTATTATCTCGGATGGGTATGTATGTAACGTTATAATTGTCTCGACAGCCTCGATTTCTTAGGAGTGAATTGTTTGCTATCTTATTGGATAATTTGAAATCACTCGAACGAGATAGATAAATTAAATCAGTGTTTATTTTGTAATTCAATTTCATATCTAACGCATTTGAATATTTAATGAAACCATTCTGTAGTTTGTGAAATAATATCTCCCACAGTATGACGTCAATTGCAATGAGATTTTCACAGATATTTTTTTGACTTTTCTTTAAATTTATCAGAATAATTGTACAAAATTACTTTCAATATTTTAAATATGAATTAAATGTATTTATTATAAGATATTACAATAAATATTACGAAATAATTGTGCGACAATAACACATATTTTTTTCATTACGGTATGAGATAATAAAGTTAACTCAGAAGTGAAAATCGTCTACGTAATATTTAATTAATTTAATTTCCCTTGTGGCGGTTCTACACTTCCGTCCTCTAAATAGTCGCTTTGTCACGTGACGCTGTGCGCATACCCGAGTACCACAGCCAGTTACAGACAGAGACGCGTAGCACACCTATGGCTGCTTCACTCTCTTGCCAGACTATATGTGTTACGTTTTGCAGCTTGTAGCGCCCGCTACACATCGTAACTTAACTTCACGGAAAATATTGCGTATAATTTAGTATATTTATGTATAGCATGTTGTGTATTTAAACCATCAATTGATCTAGTGTTCGAGCTCTTACAGACAACACATTAGTCTATTTTTATAGTACAAGCGTTTAGAAAATAGTAAAAATATTGACGTGACATGTATTCCGTGTACACATCTCAATTAAAAAAATATATATTTGTATATTGTATATGGACTTTGTATCATCCCTTTTGAACATACAGGGTGTAACAGATAATCAATACTAGGTGAAAATAAATAAATAAATAATAATATATTCCGTAACGGTGCAAATCTTGCACCGTTACGGAATATATTATTATTTGAAATTTTTATCGTGTTAAGCTTGAAGTCTACATATTTCGAAATACGTAGACTTCAAGCTTTGCTTCAGGTCCTAAATCATCTAACAAAAAATTGTCTAGCCACTCAAAATTCTATGAAATTTAATTTTGTGTATTCAATATATAATTTAGAATTGATAAAATATTTCAATTTGTCGAAATAATCGCATAATTATGATTTTTTTGAAATGCTTGTATCTCTGACATGGTTAAAATTAGATACATATCCCTTGAACATTTTCGACTTGTAATTTAGTAAGGTAACCCATAAAGTATTGTGGACTTCCGTTTCTCTTTTTTCTGGTTTCCCCTTCCTTTTTTGCATCTAGATCGAATCACCTTCCATCGAGACAGATCATTCAAATTTTTTTATAAAATCGTTTTGATTAATTGTATTGTTGAATAATAGGAGCGCAGCTCAGTTATAAACGCAGAGAGAGACCCAAAAAATAACAGTGTGACGGCCCGCTGGATACACTTGATCATTATAATATATGATCTTTGATAGATATTTGAACATAAGTCTGGAAGATTTACGGTCCAGAGCGCTGACCTAGTTCAGCGCCATTATTTTACAATAATAAGAAAATGAAATGGAACGAACGAGAATATTTTCTGCATGTGCAAAATGCATTCCAGCCAGCTAGTAATTGCCGACTAAGTACTTTTATGAATTATACATTCATGTAAACATTGGAAAGTGTAACAGGTTTAATCTGCAATTAGGTTATATCGGTGGATGTTTGCCTAAATACGACAGTTTGTCGAAAATGTAAGAAGATTTCTGTAAGAATTCTGCGTCGTTATCGAGATAATAACAATTTTTATGTTACATTTTCAGAACATAGTTAGTTCTGTGGTATTTTGATATAAATTAAATTAATCATCTAGAAAGATATACAGAAAAAAATTATTTATCGAAAAAATATTTAGTTTATACCGGGATTTCTACCTAGACCTATTCCTATCCGGAAAACAAAAATGTGTTCTCCTTAAAGACATATATAACTTGAATGAAAATTTAATAAAATGTATTAATTATTCAATTCTTGATCTTCCAGCGTGTTTTAATTGAAGGTATTTGAGATTAATCGCAATAGATCAGTGATGGCGAACCTATGACACGCGTGTTTAAGGTGATACGCCACAGCGTTTTGGGCGACACGCCAGTGTTCACTAATATCAGAGTTATCAAAGAACACGTGTCCCGCCACCAGACGTCTACTCGACAAAATTGCCAAAAATGTATTCGATTGCAATGTTTATTGTTAAAAAAATAAATCTTTAATTAATAGTATCATCAAATCTTCAGTGATAAAAAGCTTGTCTCTGGAACGGTTGACATCTTGCACGTACGGCGTGAATATTTTCGAAAAAGTTTGTTTCACTCGGTATGAAGTTTGAATTGCTGTTTATTTGACTATTTGCGCGATATACATTTTTTATCAGTTCAAGCTAATATTAATAATATTTAATTTAATTAATTATTTATATTTTATATCATTATAATTAATTTACTTTTTCATCAATCCTACTTTAGTCCATGTCGCATTACAACCAAATAATAGCTGTCTTTTAAATAGATCAAAATACTACATAATTATTCAGAACACGACAGCATTGTATATTTAATTAGTCATTTAAAATTAAACAGATTCCGAATTTGACACAATAATTATGAATTTGGAACATTGTTGATCGACATCACTTTTCAACTAATCTCAAAACATTTTCGTAGATGGAAGAAAAAATTACTTATTAAGTAACATCTAAAAATAAGCATAGATTAATAGAAATATAGTTTTTTTAATTGATTTATTCTTAATCTAATGCATTCAAAAAATATACTTGTAATAAATATATATTCATTTGTATCGTAACTTACTTACATTTAAACATAATATACATAATTTAAAATCATTAAATACACAATTAAAACCAATTTAATATCCATCAACGCTGTACTTTATATGTTTTCTGTCTCTCTCTTTCAGATGTAATTTTATATTCTATTTTCCTCTATGTGTACATATATATATAAGTGCGCTCTTTTTGTATTTATTGTTAGTTTTAAATACGTCCTGACGAAACTTGAGTTAAGCGAAACTGGTTGGCGTGCAATAAAATTCGTGGTTTCATACAAAATGTTTGTATTTTATTTAATCTAATGTGTCATACCACATAGTGATTGCTTTTTACGAATATATACATAATTTCTTCTCCTTTCTTATATTATCTGACACTTTATTTGAAATCTTCATTGATTTCTGAAATTTAACTTTTTTACTTAATAGCAGTCTCATTATACGTCTTTCTTTTGTATGATGTTTGCGCTCATGTTAATTTTTCTCAATTTTTCTTGAAAATTTTGCCGATATTTATTTAGTGAGGATTTTTAAAAATAAACTCCATAATATTGAAATTTATTCCCTCTTGAAAGGTCATCATATTTAGATCTTTCAGCATGTTGCTGATCTGATTATATATATTTTTTATCAATATTACTTTTAAAACTTTATTTTGCACTACTGTTGCATTTCTTCTATATTAACCAAAAATAAATGTTGCTGTAGTTGTTTATACGAAGAATAATATAATTATTTATGCACTATTTATTTAAAATATGAATTAAATATATTAATTATAAAAATATACATATAAAATCAATTTTATCGAAAAATATTGTTGTTGCGCCACCGGGATTCGAACCTGGATCTCTTTCCTAACCGGGGAAGGTGCTTTATCCAACTAAGCTACAGCGACATTATTTTTAGCGACAATTTTCGACCCTATATGTTACCTTCTTGATATTAATACATTTAATCGTTCCATCATTTGACAGAGCCATCTACCTTATTTTTACAGAATCTCAAATACCTTTGAGTAAACTGATAGCAGACGCCAGAATTATCAATTCATTTTTATTAAATTTTGGACACATTGATACAACTTTATTATTTAGGAGAACACATTCTTATTGTGAAGTTGTAATTATTCAGAACATAGGTCTGTGAAAAAAAAAAAAAAATATATATATATATTTTAAAATATCACAGACCTATGTTCTGAATAATTACAACTTCACAATAAGAATGTGTTCTCCTAAACACTATTTATTCTCCATAATTTTTGACGAGTTAGTATAATAAATTTAATATATGTTAATTAAATTAAATAATATTAATATATAAGAAACAAACATGTTTTGGATATAGAACATAGACAATTAATAAAAATATTAAAAAACATTTCAAAAATGTGTTGATCATTGCAGGGAAGTTTTGTAGAAGTGTTCTACTTTAACTAACAGTAATAATCTCGCCATAAAAATACTGCGTTCACTTTGCAAAGTACTTAGCAACTTGTTCAGTTGCCCGCTAAATCGTTCTCGTAAATCTAAGAACTGGCATGACTGCAAAAGGCTCCGAGTCGAATTATTTGAAAAAATGCTCTTTGCTAAATCTGCTGAAGTTTATCAAAAGTATAATTGTTTTATTAATCTTGTGTTTGATTTGTGCCTAATTAATATTAAGTATTTAATCAAATATATATTTAAATCATACATAAATAGGAAGACCAAAAAGCAGTTCATTAAAACTAAAGTTTTTGTATTTTTTATTGAGATTAGTGAACGGCTACACCGCTTTCCCGAAATTGTTTGGAGCTGGTGTCGTCATATCAGTATTATAAACTAAGATGACAGTCGCATTCGTAATAGAATTAGACTACGCTGATGATGCACTATTTTGACGGAATCTGAGGAAGACCATCAAAAAGCTTTAACAGTGTTATCAGATACCTTCAAATGTCTCAATCTAAACACAGCTAAGACCAAAATTCTGCACCAATCTGCATCTAAAATAGAAAGGACTCATTAAACTATTAGTGTGATGGGACACTCTTTCGAGACAGTAGAATACTTCCCATACCTAGGTAGTTATATATCACAAAAAGTTAACATTGACGTAGAACCCAGGAACAAAATACAAAAACAAACTGCGCATTTGGAAAGCTACTGTCATGTGTGTTTGATATTTATGAACTACGTAATAGTTCCAAAGGATTAAAATATCATGCTATATGGTTACACTACTATATGGTTATACTACTATATGGTTACACTACTATATGGATACACATCTCGAATGGTTGTATAACCGCAACTTAAAGTCCCTCCAGAAATATCACAACAGATGCTTGACGAAGATCTTTCGTATAAAATGGGAAGAGCGCAAGAACAAACTTGAGTGTCTTGGAAGAGGCAAGTGCTCCAGTGTCAAAATAACGATCCAACTACGATGGGTAGGTTATTTATTGTGGACGTATTACGTTTAGGTGATACACGACTTCTCAAATAAGTCATATTTGCGTAGCTATCTCATGGCAAAATAAGATACGGCGGGTCGAAGAAAATATTAAAAGTCACAGAAAAACTGCGGCGCATGATCGAGGATAATAGTGTCAAAAACTAGATTGCGCGAGGGACACTAGCAAATGAGAGAGGGCTGATTCAATTACCGAAAAATGAAGACAGAGAAAAAAGGACGAAGATACGTCTCTCTGAACCTCCTTGCCTAGCGGATCCACGTGCACTATATGCGGTTCGAGAATATGATTATTCAGCCTCACTCAGACTCATTGCAGACGTCATCCTCGTAACGAGGGACTATCAAAGAAGAAGAAAAACATTTTCAGTAAAACTGCAAAAGCACTGGAAACGATGGTATGTTTCAGTCGTTACCGATCGGGATAAACACTTGAATATACTGGTTTAAGAGTAAAAATAGGCCCGTGACGGACCCAAATAGTGTAATAATCTTTTTATGACAGTTGTTTACCCGCCTTGTTACTTCGATTGACACCACTGGGTTTCCTGGTTTATAATAATGTACATGTGTGTGTGTGTGTGTGAGTATTGCCGCCCTTTTATTAGGAAAGCTAAGAAGTAACCCATGAGTCAATTAGTTCAGCGGTCCAAATGCACCAAGGCACCAGTGCGCGCTTCGGTCGGTCGAAATCTAAAGAAGACAACCCAGCTAAACAGAAAGATAGCTAAATTAAAATGGTTAGTGCGGTTCATATATTATGTGTGCTTCATATATTATGTGAACCAGCTATCGAAGGCATTTACATAAACAACAGTGTCATCTTCGCGAATGAGGCTGTCGTGTGAGATTTGTACGTGGATGTCGGGATATAAGTTTTTCTCTTCAGAAATAATAATGACACGCTACCGAATGTATTCATAAACTACAGACAGTCACGCTTTCTACGGGATTAAAAATTGTTTTGTTCGAAACAAATTAAGAACTTTCCTTTCAGTGAAAAAGTTCCATTTCCTATTCAATGCGAGTACTGAAAAAAATACCCTTAATGACGTCAACGTTTCATTCGTCTATCCGGCCTTCATCGGCGAACTCATTATGCACAGTTCATTAGTGCGATTCACGACTCAATGTATTCATTTCATACGGTTCACAATTTATTGTTTCAACTAAGGGCACGTAGTTACAAAACAATACGAAATTAATTGAACCCCACGCATCGTTAGTTCCATACATTTAGAATCTGTGATAATGTTTATTGAAACAATGTTTTTAATTGATAATAACATATGAAATAGCAGGGGGATGAATAATGTCAGATAGTTGCTTGAGATTTGAGATTTGCGATCGAAACTTCGTTAATGTACTAATTATTTGTGACACGTTTATCAAGGCTGGTTCATGCATCTGACACGTATAATTGTGTCAGTGATTGGTACTAGAAAATAAAACATATAATGTAATTAGATTTACAAGTTTTCTTCTTCTTTTAAATAGGTAATCCACCCTTCAAGAATGATATGTGCGATTAATCAAGTTAAAACTTTATTTTATAGAAACAGATACAATAATATTATTAAGGAGAACACATTTTTATTGTGAAGTTGTAACTTTTCAGAACATAAGTCTGTGATGTTTTAAATACTAATTTAATGTATTAATTATAAATATATACATATAAAATCGATTTTGTCGAAAAATATTGTTTTTGCGCTACCGGGATAATGGAACGACAGATGTATTGATTTGAAAAAGAGTAACATATAGGTTCAAAAATTGTCATGAAAAATACTGGCACTATAACACAATTGGTAGTGTACTTCCCCGGATTGGAAACAGAGATCCAGGTTCGAATCCCGGTAGCGCAAAAACAATATTTTTCGACAAAATTGATTTTATATGTATATATTTATAATTAATACATTAAATTAGTCGAAAATCGAAAATATTATATTACAAGTCAATATCATTGTCGTTCAAAGAATTTGCTATTATATAGATTAGATGACACAAGTTAACCGGGAGTTGAAAATTACTATTGAATAGATTACTGTAAAAAAAAATTGTGATCCGTAATGAACAGGCAAAAAATACATGGTCAAGGCTTCCTCTTCGGTACCACACTCTTATTGGAGAATCTATTAAGTTCAATCTAAATAAATGTGAGGCTACCTGACAATGTCCATTTCTTATTCTGGAGATATTTGATATGGTTCTTTTGGAGACTTTCTTTTTGGAGAACTAGGGGGTGCGGGGAATAGATCTTTGAATTATTTTAAGGCGATTACCCCTATGATTATTTGGATCCACTCATTGTGTAGTCCAAATTAGTACATTTTTTTACCATATTAAGTCTGTCGTATATATAGAATTGATGAGGGAAAATTCTGGAAAGAGTGGCCTCCTTGGCCAGTTTATCAGCACATTCATTTCCATGAATTCCCTTGTGTATTTAGAAGTTTTATATATATGGATTCGATAAATGGTGCGAAATGATTCGACTTCATAATTCGGGTCATCATTAGTGTTTAGATATTTCAATATTCACCTTGGTTAAAGTGAGGAATAAAGTGAATTGACATAATGGCGTGGCTTGAACAGAAGTGTACTAATACAAAACCATTTGATTTATTCAATACAGGTTAGAATGATGCTGTAGACAGGAGAAGAAAGAAAGATCGAGGAGAAGAAAAATAAAGATTCAAGATCGAATTATCGTAGACTATTATTATACTACGTATGCATATACAGCAATATGAACGAATGTCTCCATTATTCAAGAATTTTGTAATGAGGAAAGGTTTTGACAATTCAGTAATTATGGTAAGATGTTTTTTAAAGCGGAACTGAAATGAGAGTAACAACTTCTGTAGCAGATCCGGGAAAGGGGGGTGCCTCTTGACTCCCTCAACTATAAAAACAATAAACGAGAGAGGGAATTTATATAAGAAAGTTCTTTGTTGCGTTATTGTAATAGTTTTTATATTAATTAATTAGGATGACAACACGGTTAACCAAGAAGTCAAAGCTAAACCGACCTTCTTATTAATAATTGTATTGTACGATTTTTTATATGCTCGTACATTGTGGAAATTCCATTTAAATTTAAAAAATAATAATTTTAAACAAAACTTAGGATAGTATTGCATTTTATCCATTTTTCAAATTAATAAATAAATCTTGTAAAATAAGTTAATTAAATAACGAGGTGTGAGTTGAATACATGCCTTCTAAGTAAAACTCCATGTAAGTAAATTCGTGATCAGTTCCATAAAAGTAAAAGGCGGTGATTGATTTTTCAAAATCAGCTGACTAGAACACGCGACACTGCAGACGACAACGCATCACGTGCTTCGGTTGCTACGGCACGAGACAGACGTCAGGACTGACACGACTGAGATAGTGAACCGAGCCAGCGGCGATGTGGATGACGTAATTGCTTCTGTGACGCATTTTCATCTCCGTGTTGGAGATGACACCACCCTTGTAGCCGAGTCCTTTAATGAAGTCATTGTGAGCGATCATAAAAGTGATAAATACTAATTTAATGTATTAATTATAAATATATACATATAAAATCAATCTTGTCAAAAAATATTGTTTTTGCGCTACCGGGATTCAAACCTGGATCTCTATTTTCAATTCGGGGAAGTATACTACCAATTGTGTTATAATGCCAGTATTTTTATGATAATTTTTCGAACCTATATGTTACACTTTTTCAAATGAATACATCTGTCGTTCCATTATTTGAAAGCCATCTACATTGTTTTTACGGAATCACAAATACCTTTGAGTGAACTGACTGCAGACGCCAGAATTATCAATTCATTTTTATTAAATTTTGGACACATTGATACAACTTATATTATTAAGGAGAACACATTCTTATTGTGAAGTTGTAATTATTCAGAGAATAGGTCTGTGATGTTTTAAATACTAATTTAATATATTAATTATAAATATATACATATAAAATCAATTTTGTCGAAAAATATTGTTTTTCCGGATTGGAAATAGAGATCCCGGTAGCGCAAAAACAATATTTTTCGACACAATTGATTTTATATGTATATATTTATAATTAATACATTAAATTAGTATTTAAAACATCACAGACTATCTATGTTCTGAATAATTACAACTTCATAATAAGAATGTGTTCTCCTTAATAATTAATTACAACATTAAATTGAACAGGATTTCGTTTACTATAGATCGAACATCACCGATCCAGATGACGTAAAAAGACAATTGATTTATTCATTATTTTATTTTTAATTTACAGATATCAGATAGACAGTCATATACTCTGATAGACAGTCATACACTGACATTAATGTACCATGCAAAAATATTTTTACACAATTAGTGGAATAATACCTGATACAGGGTTTTCCAATAAATGTGGTAGAATTTTTAATAAAAAGAGTAGCCATGTTTATGAATATTTTGACAGTTGTTATTGTTTGTTTTTTTTTCAGTATAGTTTGTTATTTTAAATATGAATCAAATATATTAATTAGAAAGATATACATATAAAATCAATTCTATCGAAAAATATTGTTGTTGCGCCACCGGGATTCGAACCTGGATCTCTTTCCTAACCGGGGAAGGTACATTATTATTATTATTACGTTTGTTATTTTATCACGGAGCGTTTCACACTGGAACAACGTTTACATATTATTAAAACTTATTATCAAAATCAGTCTTCAATTCGGAAAACTGAACCTGCAATTCATGAATTTTATGGTTGACCTGTCAATTTGTCGCCTAGATCATGTGATATCTTTCCGTTAGACTATTTTCTGTAGAGATACGTAACGTCACATGTTTTTGCTGATAAACCAATTACAATTAAACAATAAACAACATAACTCGTGTAATTGGTGAAATTGTACAAGATTTGTGTAAAAATTGGATCCGAACAATGCCCTGTATCAAACGTGGTGATGGTGGTGGTTAAATGAAATCATATTATATTGTTAAATAATGACATCTGAAAAGAAAACGTAGATCGTAAACGTAGAATTGGGGATCTGAAGGACAGCTCGCCTTACCTCTGTCACTCCCGCAGTCGCAGCCGAGATCACACAAACAGATCTCCGCTTCCAAATGAAGACGGTGATATCACTCTTTTCACCCGCGGCTCACACAATAATCACTGTGCACAAATCACAGGATCACAATACAATGCTGACGTACAGGAGTTGAACAAAATCCACACCGCTAATGCGATCGCGGTGTCGCAACCGAACAAGTATCGCGTCGCGTTAACGTCTGCTGACGTCAAGGCCACTATTCACACTAAAGACAAGCAGTAGTGAAAAAGGATGGGTGGAAATTTGAACGTGGAAAGGTATCAATAATATAGATCGTGACCTCCAAAAATGTGTTCTATGAATACGGAACAACATCAAATGATCATTAAAATAAAAAAATTCATTAGGTTTTTAAAATATAATTCAATTTTAAAGTTATATCAAGCCTGTTGGATAACCCTATATTTGCGATTGAAAAATTAGAAACACTATTAAAATAAGAAAAAATATATTACAAATTTGATAAATGAGAAGAATGAATAAGATATTAAAACTACCGCCCAAGTACAGAAGCGTTCATATATAATTCTCTAATTCAAAGACTTGTGGCGTCTGATTAACAATTTGCACCTCCACTCTCGTCATTTATACACCGCACAATGAAGCTGGACGCACCAAGCGAGGCGGTACTTCAACACAACTCCCACCAGCCATAAAGACGTAGCCATAAAGATACCGACGGCATGTAACAATACAAACGCGACAAGCTGAACTGGATAGGGCCAAATCACGATCATTTTACATGTTGACGTCGCCCAAACATTAGATCTAGAAGCAATGTTCAGTCAACTTCTACTTTCATTGAAGTAACGTTAATAAATTATAATTAAATAATAGTATAGAATATTGTCTTAGAATAATCTACACCATCTTTTATTGGAGTGTTTTCTATCATTCTGTATCTGATATCTACAACTCATATGAGAAGGATAATCCGTGCTCTGTCGAGCTAGCCGAGCATCGGATTAAACGTAATTATCTCTTATCTACATAACTTCAAATGTATTAAACACCAGATTAGACGACTAAAGATAAAGAAAAGTAGATCATACTTCAAAATCTTTAGGTGCAGAGCAATCATTCCATAACTCCGTTATATTGCTTGGGAAAGTATCACAAGATAGTATTAAATTCCTGAATTATTACACAAGTACCATCAGTCGGCCATGTTAAAGTTCTGCCATATCATTTGGCCTCGCCAGGAAAAGGGAAATGATTACATTTTTATAACAAAAGATAATTTTATGATGCAAATTTACGATCAAAATTATTTATAAGTGAGTGAAAAAGTATTTTAATAATATTGATCAAACTTACCCTTTAGATTGCATATTAGATGAATATTCCGATAAAATGGCAAGCGCCGGCCTGAAAGTCGACGCGGCGTGCTCACGGCACCGCTTATGTGAGAGACGCTCGCGAAACTTCTCATCTATAAAGCGAGTGAAGTGAAGTTCGTACGAATTCTGGGTTTACATCCTATAAATGTGGCCATCATGATAAATTAACCTGAATGTTTAATTTATCGCATTACAATACACATAATAAACTGACTTAAAACTAAGTCCTTATTATATATTGCATTTCCCTATCTATTATCTATGGATGTAAAAAAATATATTTGCAAAAGTAGCGAAAATGTCGATCGTGTTTTTAATATCTTTAGGTCGAGATGATTTAAATGTTTTCTCTTTTATATAATCAATGACAGTACGTAAATATATATTCAATATGAAATGTTAGTCCCAATGTCAAAACAACGATTTTTGGTTATGTTTGTCGCATGTTAGCGGCATTATTTTTAGCGACAATTTTTCGACCCTATATGTTACCTTTTTGAAATCAATACATTTAATCGTTCCATCATTTGACAGAGCCATCTACCTTATTTTTACAGAATCTCAAAATACCTTTAAGTTGGATAAAGCACCTCCCCCGGTTAGGGAAGAGATCCAGGTTCGAATCCCGGTAGCGCAACAACAATATTTTTCGATAAAATTGATTTTATATGTATATCTTTCTAATTAATATATTTAATTCATATTTAAAATATAACAGACCTATGTTCTGAATAATTACAACTTCACAATAAGAATGTGTTTTCCTAATTCTATTATTTAATTATAATGTCAATCCACAGAGGGTTTGCTTTATTGAAAATTTAATAAATTTAATGCCATCAGATAATAATCTTGTAATCTGTCACACATTCAGATCTACAAACATTCTTTAATATTTCAACACAAACACGATCCACAATACACTCCGCTACTCAAAATAACACGAGGGTATTTGGGTGAATGTTGGGGCATTCGATATCCCCACACAAATCAAATCATATTATCATGACACAACTTTTGTCTGGAGTCAGATATATTTATGTCAACATGCTCTGCTTCCACATAAACTCTCACGCACACATCTCCCACCTTAAATGATTCGAGTCAGAGATGAAGAGGACGAACTAATGCCCGATGGATAGATCGAGTGGAAAGTGTCACGGGCCTGCCCCTAACTGATGCGTTTCACTACGAAGAATAACGATACTTGTCGAAGAAGCTAAGACAAATTAGGTTCTGGTTTATAGTTCAAGGTATTTTTGAATTTCTTCTAACACGCTAACAATTATTTGAAGCTTAGAAGTTTTCATAAAATGTTCCGTTTTCATTTCTACCTAAATGTAAGGGAGGCGTACACAACTCATCAAAATCGTACCACAACCTCGTCAAATACTAATTACGCACAACCCCTGATGAAAATGGCATTTGGAAAACGGCAAAATGATCACTCGGCTCGTAAATTATACAATTCATTAGCAAAATTTTGAAAAATACTAACTGAAATTGTCTGTCTCAAATGTAACATTGAAATATAAATGTTTTCTGATACTCGAAGTTAGTATTCAAATTATATTTAACGCCACTTGATTTGACTGATGGCGCGTGTCCATAGATGAGATTTCTCTTGGAGATCAGATTCAAGTTCGCATAAAGAACCGTTCCGGGTGAAGCAATTTATGGATCATTATCACTAATTCTACTCATTTTTGGTTAATTGCATAAAAAGTGTCGAGATTGAGTGAAACAATTGCACGCCCTTGCATCTTGCTCGCATGCACTCAAGTAATAATATGCGATAGAGATAGATAGAATTTATCGGACTGGTACCGATTTCTGGAACGCAATCGTCTCAAGGACAATAATAAAATTTCATACTCCCTTGTTTGCTTCTCTTCGTTTCAGTTGTCAATTTTACAAATTTTCGATAATATATGTATTGGATAAAAAAATATTAAACAACTATTTTCTTAAATACTAAGTTAATGTATTAATTATAAATATATACATATAAAATCAATTTTCGAAAAATATTGTTTTTGCGCTACCGGGATTCGAACCTGGATCTTTATTTCCAATCCGGGGAAGTACACTACCAATTGTGTTATAGCGCCAGTATTTTTCATGACAAATTTTCACACTTACACTTTTACACTTTTTCAAATTAATACATTTTCATAATAAGAATGTGTTTTCTTAATAATATAAGTTGTATCAATGTGTCAAAATTTGATGAATTGATGATTCTGGCGTCTGCAGTCGGTTTACTCAAAGGTATTTGAGGTTCCGTAAAAATAATATAGATGGCTTTTAAATAATGGAACGAAAAAAGGTTTTTGGTACAATTTGTATATACATAAAACACGACATATTGATGAGTTATATAAAAGTTACAAAATTTTCTAACGCGCATTTTTTAATACAGTTAGATCCGCTGAATAAACAAGTTCTACGTTAAAAAAACAGATCGGGATATTTTTGTGAGAAAACCCTTTAGCGTGAAAAACTTTTATCTATAATCTTGAATTTAAGTGAAAAAGTACGAAAATAATAGATAATTACTTATAGAAAATTTCCATACATCCTGTGTAATATCGTCCTTTATTTTGAGGAATGGCATGACGTAGATATAAACTCCGCTTACTTTCCATCTTCACCACGTTTCATGCGGACCAAGGTTTTCCATCATTTAACTTGTTTGCCCTCAGCCCGCATAACCCAGGGATGGAGAATTGGATTAGACTATAGCTCCTAATTAAACGTGTTGTTTCGCTGGCGTGAAGTCATACTTTTATAACTAGAAATTTAGGCTTTATACTACGTACTACCAATTAATAAAATCATAATATACAATATTTGAGTATGTCCAAGAACACTCAATTACTGGATTTTTATCTCCAAAGGCATTGTTATTAAGACAAATAGTGTTAATATTTTATTTATTTGGCAATATTTTAATATGTCCAAGAACACACAATTACTGATTTTTTACCTACAAAGTCACTGTTCTAAAACAAATATACTCATAGAGACGAAGCTATTTTTATTATATTGGATGGAAAATATATGAAAGTATGGGGTAATTACAGGGCTAACGACCTGTCTTCAGCTGGCTTAAGTGATCAATTTATATAAATATGACGTTCACCAATTCTCACTCCTCCTTCTCCACATTTATCAATTTTTTTGAACGTTATATGTTAATATGTGGACTCGATTTGAGTACCACTACACCATCGCCATCTATGGATTAAATTTGATAAATCATTTTTTTAAACAGCATATATGTCGTCACTATGAGAATCTGATTTTATATATTTCATTAAATATAACAATATAATAGCTTTGTCTCTATGAGATATCTGACATTTGTTTTATTTATTGGTAATTATATAATATAAATGGAAAAATGTGTTGAAAATTGACTTTTCAGGCGTATTCTAGTATAATATGTTATTTATTTGTCATATGTACAGATAAAGAATATAGCTTTCGTAATTTATAATAAAAATAAGATTCTCATTTGTGACATCTATGCTGTTTCAAAGAAATGAATATCAAATTTCAGTCCATAGATGGCGACAGCGATGTTGTAGTTAATACTCGAAGTGTTTCTACATGGTAACATATATACGTATATTTATTAGATATAGAGGTAGAGTGGATGTAGTGGTGAACGTTACATTGAGTAAAGTGATTACTTATGCCAGCCAAAGACAGGTCGTAAACCCTGTAATACCCATACTTCCATACTTCCCATATAATATAATTCAAAAGCTTCGTCTCTATGAGATATCTATAATTCGTCTTAAATCTTAATTGAGTTTTAATGCAATAGTGAATATATTTTTAGCTTTTGTTTAAAAATTATTTAAATTATATAGAAAAAAACAGGACGAAGCTATTATAGTGTAAAAATAGTATTTTCTAAATCGGATATGCTATATTTTATTTTTAAATATGTGTATCATCTTATTTTCTGTTTTTGACTAACATATACATTAAAAAGTTGAAGGCCAGTCACGCGCACAACGGTGGAGGATCTCCAAAGGGAACGGACATGACGCGGCCATTGTTATGTTATATAAACTAATAAGAGCCAATAAAAAAAATAAGAAAAATTAATCACCTCCTTGAAAAAAATCACCCAATTTCTACATATAAATAACAGGCTCCCAGGGTGTACCCGCTTAACCAATTTCGCTATATCAACAAATTATGTTTTTGACATATTTTGAACTTATAATAGATACCTATATCTGCCATTCTATTTTTAATAGTGCGTAATCGGCATTGGCGTGGGATTAAGATTCAGTTATAAATTAAAATAGGTAGTAAAGGAAACGAGTGCCTTTGTTTTCCGCAGGCCCTAAAGAGTATTGACCAATGAAATATTTAACCTAGCAAAGGATGAGAGATGTCTGCGAGTGGAGTAGAATGATTATATTTTCCCAAGGGTCATCTAGGTCCTTAGTTGCACTCCAGTGTAACTGAGTGAAATTTGAAACGGTTTTCAGTCAATATAATGTACATTTATATCAGGGAGAGAGGGTAGGTTAACAAAGAAGAGGAGGGGAAGGTGCCTTCGTTTTGCATAGGGTCGTAAGATGTAACTAAGTGAAATTTGATTTAGTTCTGTTTACAACAATCTATTTTATATACATATGTATGGATTTATAGAACACTAAAAAAATGTTTAATATTTTTAGATTATTTTTAAACTATTTCATAATATATATTATTTATTTCAAATTTTGCATCTATATATATTATTTTAATATCTGCCTCATCCGGCTTTGCCCGTGCTGAGGTAATTATTTTACATGGTTAAACAATAATCATATTTTATGTAGTTGGTTCAGCAAATATAAATTGAGAATAATCAAAAAAAGGAAAAGGAAAAGAGAAATTAAAAATGTAAAGAAGAAAAAGAACAATGCAATATTTGAACATCAAAAATATGCAGAATAATAATAACATTTGTTAATATAGTAGTCATTTTATAATACATTATAAATTACTTTTGTTTTTAACCACTTGTTAATTATATCCACCAACCGGTTTCGGAAAATACATTTTGTTGTAACTATACAGTTAAATATTTAATCATTTCATTATTAAAGGTTGGCATTAAATCAGCATTGACATTTGTGAGTATTAAGATAATACAAGTTCATTTTCAAGGAGTTTTAATTATACATATTAGAATATTCAATTAGTCTGCTCTTGTGTCACTGATGTTTGGGCTGAGGTCTTACCATGCCCGTTCTGTATGCATATTAAGATAGTTTAACTAATTTCAATTTAATATTACGCAACGCGTTTTCTAATTAATTGTTAACAAAAAACCGAGGTTCTGAAACAGTCGAAGAATAGTGTTCTAGAAATAAATTGTATACAGGAATAAATCTTTGACGACAGATTCTATAGCACATATTTCAGGTGAATATTCTAGCATGTCTTCGTATCTCATTTAAAATTATTTTTTATCAACCTCAGCGGAAGGCAAACCGCGCATGTTAATCGCCCTATAAAGTATGAAAGACACACGTGTTTACCATTACCCTGGCAATAAAAACCTTCATTTTCTGTGGCTAGGAACCTCTTTACTGCCACAATTTGGTTCCAAATTAGGAGAAAAGTCTTTTTATTTTCCCTGTTCACGCTGAAGTTTGCGGTCACAGCACGACTTTCTCCGTAAAAAGTATTTCTAAAACTGATATAGCTAGATATAATTGGAGTGAATCTGTTCGCAATATTTCGATTCCTTTTTTACATTTTAATCGAATGGATTCTAGTAGACTCATGTTCCAAATGTATTATAATTTATTATACGATAATCTTTTTGTTTTTTGTTTAACCCTAGATTAATATCGTTAAAAAATATGACGTTGTTGCTATCGATACGTAAAATTTACGTGTTTGGGTATAAATACATTTGGTACTTGGGCGTAAATAAATAAGAAATACATTAGAATTATACTTTTGAAATAAGAAAAATTAACTTTGTGGTTGAAATTTGTATTTTTATTTGTTATTAACCACTTAATTGAGTCTACATACATCTACCGGTTTCGAAACATACCATTTTATTCTTTTGAATATCAATACTAACTAAAAACATATATTATTGTTTCTTTACCAGAATCTATTTTTAAAAAAACAACAATTATTTAAAAAATAAATTTAGTACCTAACTCTAATTGTTACTTAATACAAATTTAATAGATGTATTTAAACTCAATTGAGTGGTTAATAAAACAAAGTTAACAAATAAAAATACATTTGAATTAGTTTAGGAACATGTTTAATATTTTTCAATTAAATAATAATAAAAATAAATAAAACGCGTTTAAAAAACAATTATTACTTAGTACAATCTGGGCAATTTTTCGTTTGATGCATTCCATAGATGGCTTTTCGAGTAGTATTTTCGAAGACCTTGTGATTGCACTTGTGATCCTGGAGCTGTAGTATCTTGCTCACTAATAACTTTCAAAATAGATCCACGAAGCTGTCTGCTCAATTTAGGGATATTTAGCCTTGACTTGAAGAGCGGCAACGTGCCTGAGCTGTGAGGTGTTACATCAACAGTCAGGGAGAGTACTGCTAGTGTGGGGGAGGCGTCAGAAGTGGCAAGTGGGCGGAGCAAATGCTTTTGTTTGAACAACACGTAAAATTTACGTACGACACTAATCTAGGGTTAAATACAAATAATTCTCATGTTATAATTATGGACAAGGTCTGTTACATCCTGTATATTATGTAACAGTAGCTACACAAATAATTGTTGTTTACTTGTTACGATATATCAACAATTATTAACGTACTGGACTAGGAAGGAATATTATCACGTATTTAAAAAATGTAATTTAATATTTCGTGGCACATTAACGATGCATGAATGTGCGTATTTGGGCACTAGGGTATATTTTTCTTGTACAGATTTTTTATTTTTATTTATTTGACATTTTTACAATTTTTTAAAATATGACTTAAGTATTTTACATTTTTAAATTACATGTTTTTTTTTTCGCTTACCTCTCCAAAAAAGAGACTAGCTCTTGTGCTTGAAGAGGGAGTTACTCTATAATAATTTTATATAATATTTTATTTATTGTCTATTTTTGTGCTTCTGAAGTGTTTTGTAATATTGTTCATTTTATAGTTAAGTGTTTTTGAAGTGTTCATTTAATTTCTTTCTAAACTCTTTTATATCTTTTATTTATTTAATTTGTCTAGGGAGGCTTTTGATTTTTTTTATCCCTAAATATATAAAATTTTACTGATTGTGTTTGGTTTTACATTTAAGGATTATAAAGTTATTTTTAAACCTTAATAATGTGCTTGTTTCAAATTTTACAGTGGTATTTTCTTTAATTAATTGATTAATTGAGATTTTTTTGTAAATGTTTTCTATTTGGGGAACTGGGAATTTTGCAAAAGGTTGATCTTTTTTTAATATTACTTTGATGATTGTTCTCTGTATTATTTTTACTGAGTTCATTATATTATTATATGCTCCTCCCCACCAAATTATTCCATACTGAAATAGTGAGTGAACAATAGTAAAATATACCTTTTTAAAATTATTTATACTTAAAATGTTCCTTAATCTTATAAATATATAAATACATTTTCTTATTCTTTTCACTAACTCGCTAATGTGACTGTACTATTTTAAATGTTGATCAATAATTACACCGAGATATTTGATTTCTCTTTTTGGGCTTAAGTTTGTACATGAGTCGTTACAGGTAATTTTGTTAAAGTTGTCGTTATGGATAGTAGTTTTTATATGGGGCGGTGTTTTAAGAATTTTTATTGAAAAGGGAATGGGTTTTTTCGGAGTTTAAAGAAAGTAAATTACTATCGAACCAGGATTTGAGTGTGTTCATGACGTTATTTGCATGTTCGTTTGTAGTGTTTCAGTCTTCTCTGTCAACAATGATAACAGTGTGTTAGATAAGTTGATAAAGCGCACACACAATGAAGAAATTACAGGAAACGTTGCTCCCGGGATAAATTTAGAACGTTGCTCCCGGGATAAGTTTAAAACGTTGTTCCCAGGATAAGTTTAGAACGTTGCTCCCAGGATAAGTTTTGAACCTTCGAACACGTAATCACTAGGTGAGTGTCTTACTGCTGGACTAATCAAGCACGTGTTATAAATATAAAAAATATATATACAACAAACCCGGTGATTAATTATCAAAATATCAGATAGTCATAATGTAATATTAAAATATTCTGTTACAACCGAGGTAGATTATTTATAAAATATTCTCACGGAAACAACCCTCTTATTAATACCGTTACGAGAAAAAGGTAGAGAGAGTTTTTATTAACCCCGGACGTGTAAGGAAGTGAAAATATTCAAGTCCATTTCGTTTGCATACGTTCACTTATTAAATTTAGGCCGACGTGACAAAAATACAGCCAATCTCTGCAGATTCTGGCCGAAGGTATTTCTTATTTTTCTTTTGGCGTTTATCGCCACTCTAACTGTAGATGTTTTTCAATAATTCGTGCTATAAATAAAAACGTTACACGATAAACTGTAGTCTTATTTGTCTCACAAAATGTTGTTATATCGACGAGATTTCACGAGAAAATACATATATGAATGTGATGAGTGTGTTTGTCTGCCTAACTTTGCGGTATAACGTAAGTGTTTACACGAGGGTGGGAAAATAAGAGATGCAGGAAGGGTGGAAAGAATTCGGGAGAGGGATAAGAATCAGGAACAGGGAGTGGCTGAAGGACCACCCAGAACAAAAAACACGACCCAATTGTGAAATGCTCCTTTCGGTATCTTCTTCCACTGGATATATACAACACGTTCAGCACGAAGTGACTTGAACAACACTTGAATAAACACTCTCGGAAGTATAAAAAACACCATGCACAATCGCATAATGTACAGGTTTCGACACGCACGGTAGCGAGGAACAAAAAACACACAATAAACTATGAGCCCCACAAAGCAAGACGATAATAAAAGCCAACAATTGTTCCTACAATAAGACGAACTTGTACTGCAATAAACGCACCCAAATGGTAAACGCTACTTGACAGTTCGAAGGTACAACTTCAACTGCAGTACCATAGAGAATACAACCACAGATAAGATCGTGTTCTGGTATATGAAGAAAGGGTAGTGGATTGGTAGTAGACAGGAATCATTCTATGTCGCGTTCGTATTGCGCGCACGTTGGATAGTCATAAAACTACAACCGTAAATAAGCAAAGTTTTGTAACTGTTTGTGTAAACACTTAGATTAAGATTAATCTTAGATTTTCAATTGGTAACGTAAGTACGCAACTCCAAGAATTATAGGGATAAAGCCACTAACCCGTTTTGTCTGGCCCCGATCTCTTAGACAGGAATCCGATCTGCGCTGTATCTCCTGGGTGCTCTGCTGATAATTTTATCTGTGCTGTTTCGCTAGTCAGTTTCCGATAATTCAACCGCCGATAAAATGAGATCTGGATCTTATGCGCCCGCCGTTAATTTCCGTCCCGAGAGCGTTTTAGATCCGAAACCGATGGCGGCTAGATTATTTCTAGCGTCTCAAGTTATGTGGAATACCTACATAAAACTGGGATGTACATGCTTGGATTGCCAATCGAAACATGTACCTAACATGGCTTTCCTTCATATTAACTTTTGTTTTCCTTTTCTTTATTATTACAATTGGTCAATATTACATTTTTTACTTTTTCTAATTACATTTAGTTATTAACATCCTAATACCATCATAGGTTTTAGTAACTAACTGCTCTAACTTTAAAATATAGTCCAAAAACAAGCTTTGTAAAATATTACACGCGTTGTTTTGTTGAGTGGAATCGAGATGAGAGTAAACAATTCTCAAAACGATTCCGGGATAGGGTGGGACACTTTGAGGTTTCCATTATAACCTAACCTAACATAATGCGCTAACAGTTATATTTGGATATATTTGTAGAATATAAATAATTCAGATTCTATTATTATATTTTAAAATATCATCAAAGGGGTGGAAAGTAGGGAATAACTGCTATGCAGAAAATTTTGAGAGCGAGCAGTCCGTAGTAGTGAGGTGGGGTGACAATATTTTACTCAGGGTCAACATTGATCAAAATTTGGGGTAGGTTGGTCAAAGGGTGTAAGATTACACCTAGAATAGACAGACAGACATGAAATATCGATTTGTAAAGCAGTGTCGAATATTAAATTTAGCAATGTTTAATCAAAATACTAATATATACTATAAGCAACATATACAAATCACGTTAAAAATAATAATTTAACAGACCATTTGGTCTTATCATCACTGTTATTTAGGTTGGAGAGACTTTTTCGTAAACTTTTAAAAATTTCAGTTGTGAAATAATACGGTATTCTTCATCAATACAAAGAAGAATGAAGCACGAATACTTCTTTTTCATGCTCCCGATTCAGAGTGATCTGGAATCTTGTATTATCTCTTAAATATATTATTACGAATTATTCTAACGTAATTTACCTGCTAGTATTAATCTCACACGCGTGTTTGTAATTAAAACATATTTTTGTAATAAAATAAAGGTTATACTTTTAAAATCAGCAATACAATTTTTTTTTTTTTTTTTAAATAGATTCGGTCAAAGAAACAATATATGTTTAGTTTGTTATGACATCCTGAAGAAGAAAATGGTATTTTTCGAAACCGGTAGATGTATTTAAACTCATTTTAGTGGTTAATAAAACAAAGGTAATAAATAAAAATATAAAATAAAGGTTGTTTTTTTAGAAGTTTGTTTTTTGAATTGGCAATACTTTTTCCAGCGATAGCCAATTTGACAGCTGATAGGTGATTTGTGCTCAATTTGGTTTGCCGTTTCACAAAGAATAGACTTACGCCAGAACAACACTTGCGAATTGTGCAAATTTATTTCGAAAATCGCGATTCAGTTCGCGAAACTCGAATATCGCAACGAAACGAATTGATAATATGCATCCGCAGAGATGTCGTACAGTGCGCACTGAAGTAGGTGTTGTTGCAGTGGAGCGTAGTATTAAGGAGGACCCGAGTGAGTCGATTTGCCATCGTACATGGTAATTTTTCGACTTTTTCGTTCCTCAATTGAATAGTTTTAATATGAAAGAGCTGTAGTTTCAACAAGAGGACATAACATACGCCACACAGCGTGCGCCACAATCAATTGTTTGAAGGAAACATTCAATAAGCGCACAATTTCGCGAAATGAACCTGAGAACTGGCCTCCAAGATCGTGTGATTTAACACCTTTGAATAATTTTCTGTAAGGATATGTTAAGTTGCTAGTCTATGCCGATTAACCAAAGACGATAGATGACTTGGAAGCCAATATTCGTCACGTTATTGCAGATATACGCCCACTTTACGGCAATTTTAGAATTGCGGCAGTGGTCTAGTTCCTAACCTGACATATTAGTGAGTGTTGAGAAATTTTTTATTGTGACATGACTATGCTATTGTGACATGACTATAATAGACACTTGCAAACATATACACATCGAAACTTTTAAGGGCGTGAACATTTTGGGCTCCTAGCTAACGCGGACCCCAATGCACTACATTGGCTGCATTGTAGTAACGCCACTGACCTAATTGCACAGATAAAGGTTCTATTGGATATTAAAAAAGCATTATAAAATAACTTTTTTTAAGGACAACTCATTTTTAATGTGTTTTTGTTTTCAGAACATAGTTCTGTAACATTTTTAATGCGAATTAAATGAATCATTTAGCAAGATATACAGAAGAAATCTATTATCGAAACATTATTTAACGTAGTTGCTACCAGGATTCGAACCTGAACCTCTTTTCATCATTTTCGCTACTGTAATCGAATACATTTTCGACATATTTTGATTTTATACTTTCAATATCTTTCCAATTGAATCATCTATTATTTCATTTTTTAAATTTAAAAACAAATAGTTATAAAACTAGTAACAATCATCAAGTCCATGGTGATGATTTTTTCGATAGAACTGTGTGTAAAAATATACATTCTACTTTTATTATTATTCCCTAGAATATTTGAGAATGTTACAGTAAGCGTTTTACTCATAAAAGTTAACGCGTAGGTAACATCGTACATTAGGGAGATTTCTCTCCCGACCAGTAAACAAAGAAAAAAGAGCATTGCACAAAATATTTGCGAATGGTCCGTTGTAGCCGTAAAAATTGAAAATTCTAGTAATGTTAACTATCTTTACTCCATGTACAAAATCTATATTTATACGAAAATAATATTGGTAGTGAATGAGAAATGTAAAGATACGTACGTAAAATGAATACAATAAACTATTGATTATCCGGGAATAACGGCCGGGATGCCAATCAACTAGAAAAACCACGACATTTTTTCAATTTATTCTTCTTCTTCTTCTTTTAAATAGGCAGTCCACCCTTCAAGAGAGATTTGTGCCGTTAAACAAGTTAAAAACTTTGTTTTATAGAAAAAAATACAAAAATATTGTAGAATAGGAAATACTTTATTACAAGTCATTGTCGTTCAAAAAACTTGCTATTTATAGATTAGACGTGGTGAGTTAAGGGAAAGAAGATGATACAAGTTAACTGGGAGCTGAAAATTAGCATTGACGAGACCACGGTAAAAAAAAATCAATTTTTTAATAATAACCAAATCCTTTTTGCATATGGTCACCTTATAAATTTGTTTTCACATTAATTCCTATTTAGTCACCCACCACTTATAATTATAGTTTTGTTTTTGTTCTTTATAATTTCATAATTCTATTCACAATCATAAATTTGAACGAACAAAATACAAGCTAAAATGATTGAAAATATATGTCGATATTGTTTTTGCGTTCGATCTGCATTCAAACTGATCACATTTTCGAGTTTCGCAAATATTTATTAATGTGACTCAAAAAAGTGAGAACATCTCGTAACACACGAGTTATTTCAAAACATAATATAATTAATTATAATTCTTAACGTACTCTTAACGTAATTAACGTTTGCACAATATTTAGCTAATCAGAAATCATCGAAATACCCCATATTGCGTAATCCACTGGGTTTAAATCTGGGCAGTTCGGTGGCCACATGCCTGGCTCGATAAAATTAATATTCTAACGACGAAGAAAGTTAATTGTATTTCTGGCTGTGTGAGATGGAGCTCCATCTTGCTGTAATATCTAGTAATGCTGAACTGTCTAGTTATACTCAAGGCATTGTTTTGAAACTCTTTGATCATTTTCCTTGCACCCCAAAGTTTTTCAATTCGCAAATTTTTGATCAGAATACGGTCTTCTGCAGTGATTTTTGTCATTCTGGGCAACAATTTGAAAAAACCAAATATAAACAATGGGAAAATTAATAATCAAAGATGGCCACCGGAAATTGTCGAAATAAAACGTAATATAGGTAAATAGGTAAGTAAGTAAATTAGTAAACTTGATATAATTAAAATAATTTTGATGTAATATAATAATAATAATATAGGTAAATAGGTAAGTAAGTAAATTAGTAAACTTGTTGATATAATTAAAATAATTTTGATGTAATTATATCACATTTTACGAAATGTTCTCACTTTATTTGGGCCACCCTGTATACTGCTTGTACTATAACATATATAAGGTCTATAATTAAGAGTTTCTTGATTTATAAATAAATATTTTTTAAAATAAATATTTTCTAGACATCTGATGAATTTTTAAAATTTCAATTTAGTATACAAACTGTATACTGAGACAAAACGTATTGATTTCAGAAAACTATATTTTTAATGTTACTGGAGCAGGATAAGAGAGTCCCGGAACTGGAGAAGAATGACTAGTGATAGGAGTCGGTGGAGATCAATTATGGAGGAGGCTAAATTCCATCCTGGGAAGTCGTAGCCGTAGCATGTAGCGCCGTGGAAGAAGAAGAAGAATAAAATTTAAATGATACAAAGAGGTAGCGAAAACAGATCGAGTAGTACCTCAAAGCGGGATGCCCTAGACATTGGTCAACAGTTCCGAAGCGGTGCAAGACAGGTAAACATGAAAGCACCTTGTTGAAACTTTAGGCCCCCAAATTTACAAGGGTAAGAGGATAAAAGTGATGATGATGAAGATAAGAAAAATCTTCCTACAAAATGTTATAATAATCAACACTTGAAAATAAAATATGGGAACTGGTACGCCACTGCATTAACCTTTACCATACCATGCTAAAAATACCCTACGCAGTCATGCTGTCAACTCGTGTTACTGCAAGAAATTAGAGTTTTTAATAACACTATAAATGGGAATAAAATGGTTTTATAAGCTTAAATGGCTTTAAAATGGTTAATGTCACAGTTGCTATAAATATAATAATAAATAATAAATATAATAATTAAATACGTTCATTTTATTCTCAAACATTATTCTTGTAACGCATTCGTCAAAAAACCCATCTAACATGTTCTTCGTCTATATCTCTCATAATTAAAATTAATGTGTGATTTTTTTCACGTAGTACAAGTGGTATTTTTAACGAAGATAGCATGCAATGCAACAGTTTAAATTTTTAAATTTTTAAATTGAATTTAAAAATGATTATTTTTATTATGATTCGCTTTACATAATTGGTTTTCCACTACTCATTTCTAAGTGAAAATGATTGTTTTAGGACTAGGTAAAATGTAAGTTTTACATTGTGCATATTTATAGAAATACGATTTAATTGTGAGTCGATTGACCTATGTTACTGTATGGTTAGGGAAAGGTTAATTTTTGTTAATTTTAATGTTTTTTGGCATGCATGCTCTTTTGTTTTGTTAACCCCAATTTATCAAGAATTCTAGGTTCAAGTGTTACGAAATATAATGTAGAGGAATTTAAAAAAAATATTTGAATAATTTGTGAAATTTCCAGTATAATCATTTCAGTCTTTTCTAGAGTCGCAAATCGGGATTATTTACTTAATAAATTCATTATTCCGATGTTTGTCGTAGACTCGTTGGATTAACAGTGGATACTCGGAATTATTAATCCGTAAATCCCAGATAATCAAGAATGACTAATTTTAGATATCTACATATAAACAAAACATTATGTATACAGGTTTCAAAGATTACATTCGCTTCTGTTAAGCCTTTCTCTTAAGAGAATATAACGTTACAAATTGCAATGTTGACGTAAATATTTGCTTTCTCCCACGACAATGTATTTGTCAGATTCTGAAAAAATGCTTAGATTAATAAACCGAACAGATGTTACAATTCTTTTAAATCATAATTCATCATCAGTATCGCACGATTGAGAATTGTGGTCCCTATGTACTGCCTTCCTCCTGACTATTCTTCTCCACTTTACTCGGGATCCTGCAGATCTGACCGTCACCAGGTGCCTGTTTTTTTTCCACTTGGTCGATCCAACGATCTTCCTCTTTCTCTCCGTCCTTCGACGTGACCCACCACAACAAGGTTTTCCAAGATATTTTCTGTTTATTTTAGTTTCACAAGAAATCCAACAAAATTGAAGAAGTCGTCTTAGGTAAATGTTTTTTTTAAATTAATAGTGATATTCTTACTATTTTCAAACTAAACTAAACATTTGTGCCTGAAAATAGGACTAACTTGATGGTTTCCTGGAACGACGTTCGAACCCCCTACTACTAGATCACTAGGCGAGTATCGTAACCACTAGATCACAAGCACGTTGAGAGTAAATCCTTGATGTTTAATTCTTGTATAATGTAGTTAATTAAATCTATTAATTAGAAAGATATACGTATGAAATCAATTTTATCGAAAAATATTGTTGTTGCTACCGGGATTCTTGGATGGATCTCTTCCGATTCTGGATTTAACCGATCAATGCACGTTCCCAGGATTGGAAGAGATCCAGGTTCGAATCCCGGTAGCAACAAAAATATATTTAGATAAAATTGATTTTATATGTACATCATTTAATTTGTATTAAAAACATCACAGACCTATGTTGTGAATAATTACAACTTTACAATAAGAATGTGTTCTTTTTATAAATAATTTTAAAACTAAAAAATCAATCAAATTTACAGGGTGTTCCACGAATACAAATGATTGATTTTTTACATACGACGTGTAACGTCAAAGTTGGTCCCTTCCAAATTTACCCCATGCCTAGATTGGATCCTGCTACTCGTAATTCATAAAGATTTAAATATTTCGTCAATCTCTACGCCTCCAATCTCTAACCAAACTGTTTAACGTAATTCACTGCTTAATTGGAAATAACACGATGCATACATTTTATTTAATATATAAGTTTTTTATTTTATTTTTATTACTTTAATCTTTATATTTAAAAATTTATTAAAATTGATCATTGTGGACACGAACTGTGGCTATGCAAATACAAATATATTTTTTAATGTAATAATTTAATGTAATGGATCATTTTATACCAAGTTTTTATACAACAACGTTTATTTAAAATTAAATGTTTTGCCTATATTCGAAATTTTGCACGTTTCGTTTAAAACGTATGTATTAACTCATTTATATTTTATGAAACAGGTTTTAAAACATAAAATAATTGTATAATGATCAATTCATTTAATAACTACAGTGCATTTTCCCTTACGTCTTTTATAATTCCTAAAATAAATTCATTTACAACAAGCACCCTTAGTGGAGGGCTGAAGAGCCTCCCCGAGATGGATCAGGTCTACCCACACACCACACACACTCCACACATCATATGTCATTCCTTGCCTAATCTAGAATTTGAACAACTCTTCCTTGTTCCGTCATATTATTAATTATGACTAAGCTCGTGGAATTTATAATTGCGTTAATTTTGCGCAGAACTAATTAAGACATACAAATATGTTCTGTTAACTAGTACGTAAGGCTGGCAATTGAGTTATTCCACACTATTAAAATACGTAATCCTGCCCATTTATCCGTTATGATATGGGTGTATATTTTGACGTCATAAAATACAAGACAATATTTTCTAAAAAAAAAAAGATTAAAGACTGGATAAGGATCATGGAATATAAAAAAAAAAATTAAAGACTGGGTAAGAATCATGAAATATAAATAAACTTAATGGTTAACGCTTTCTTTGAAGGCAAATTTGAAAGGTTTTGAACTTATAATTGGATTATTATTGTAATTGTTTTTTATTATTATTATTTCAGTAATATAAGTATTAATCACGGCAATCAATCGCGGATATTCGATATATAATTAGATAATTATTTATTTTTGTAGTATAAAATAATACATATAGAAAAAAAGTAATTATTTTACTAGACATGGTATGTTCTAAAGCAATTACCTGTACAGTTTTTAAAAGTTGTAATTAAGAAACAATCAGAAGTTATAAAATGCTATGTAAAAAAATTACAATCAGAAGTTATAAAATTTTGAGTAAAAAAATTACAATCAGAAGATATAAAACGTTATTGTAAAAAAAGTTGTGAATAAATTTTTGTCTATAATATAGTTGGAGACAAAATGTGTAGATAGTTAGGTTAGCACACATGACAAATTAATTTTATTTTGCTTTCTACCCACATCAAGGAACTATTATATTATTAGTTATTTTCTATTTAAAATCGTTAATCACTTTAGATCCTTTAAAGTCTAGTGGCAATTTATTAAATATACGCGGTGCACCAAACAAGAGAGTTTGTTGACCAAATTTTGTATCGATTTTAAGCACTGTGCGACATTAAACTGTACGTAAATGTGATATGGCATTTTCATTCAAGTGACATACATTTAATGGATTAGTAGTAGAAATGTGGAATTCAATGAGATGTGTGTGTTAATGTGTAAGTTGGCATTAAGCTAATTTTTATTTTTGTATATTGGCCTCTCTGACTGTCATTCTAAGACATAAACATTTCTGCGCTCTGTTAGCACGTGTGTTAAGTATTTGTTTTTAAATTAAACTGCATTTTGTTAAGTAAAACTGCATTTTTTATTTAATCAGTTTGAAATGTTAATCTAAATGAAAATATATTAAACTTTAAATAGGTTTAAGAATGGATGTATTATGTTGGGTAAAAGCATAGATGTCGGAAGAAACAGGATATTCGGATGGAAGTTCCACTCACTACAGTCCCGTTCTTCTGGCACCTCCAAGGTGGACTATAACTTTAGGTTTTGTAACACTATCTCCGTTCAGGGTCTTGAATCCTTCAGATTGCACAGGCTAGACACTTAAACACACGTCTCACTCGTTTGTTATACTGCGAAATTTACTTGTTACCGTTCCGGTTTAGGGTCGCCAATCGACTGACACGATGGCAGGTGAGGAAAGGAGGGGAGGTGGAAGGCACAGTACATTATCTTCGTTCAAGCATAAATATATGTCCCAAACATCTTACATTAGACTAAATGCACGTCATGCATTCAGACTTCTTGAAATAATACTTAATGTATGCAGAATATGTAGAACAAAGTATGCAGAATAATAAAAAAAATACATATCAAGTAGATTCTAAAATATAATGTCTTAGAATGGGATATTTTAAAAATTATAAAAAAATAAAACAATGTTATTTTATTTAAAATTCAATAACATTAAACATCCTATACTGCAGCAATGAAATCGCGTTATAAAAATATTGTTACAGTAACAGTAAGTTTAAATGGATTGGGTCAGTGCGGAGTTATGTGTGTCGGTATTTTATTACAGAAATCTGCGAATGACTGACTGGCGGATAACTACCAACCCCGGTCTGCGTTCAGCTGACCAGTAACGTGCCGAAACTCTTTCTTTTACCGCGTTTTTAGAGTTCCCTCATAAAATTGCTTTTTGATTTCACGCGGGGAAGGGGAATAAATTATATCTGGAACGTGTTCCTCTTTATTTTGCCGGATGCGGAAGTTGGCACCCAAATAAATGGCGGGCATTTCCGGCGAGCTTCGGTAGGTATTATTTTGCAACGGCACTACAGGATGATCAATTAGCTACGTACCTAAACCGAAAAGTAATTTCAAAGGAATGGCGATTGTTTGTCAAGGGACGATAAATTGAAAATTAATGTTATTTTGAGGGATAACACTTAATTGAATGAAAAATAGCGTAATTTAAGTAATTAATTAATGTTTGAGTTGAAGGTAGCTAGAAAAAATACATATGTAACAAAAATCTAGTTATAACTAGTTAAAAGTTAAATTAACTGTGTAATATGAAATATAATAAGCTTTATTGAAATATTTAAATATTTTTCAACATCAGAGGTATACATAGAATAATTAATATAAAATAATACACTAATTAAAAATAAATTGTGTTTAATGTTTAATGCAAATACGTTGTGGTTCATTTTAATAATTAAAAGTTTATTAAGTTTGTTTTTAAAACCACTATGAGATACTTATATTCATCAACTGGTTTCGGAAAGTTTTCCAATAATTTTTAATTATTAAGTCAATTTCCACAACTTTCATCATCGTAATATTTTGTGCTAAATTTACTTTTTAAATTATTTATAACAAAAATTGAATTTGAAAACATAGAACATTTAAGAACACGTGACTTTATTTACTGATGAAGGAACATGTATTTTCCGAAACCGGTTGGTGAATATAAAAAACTAATATTGGTTTTAAAAACAAAGTTAATAAACTATTAATTGCTATTAAGTTTACAAATTGAATATTTTTGGTGTGTGATGTAGTAGTTATATTATCTTTGATAGATCCTCTGCCTACATTGGTAGACTTCTGTGTAATTAGTCATATTTTCTTTTATTAGAACAAAAAATATATAAATATACAATAAAATATATAATAAATGTGTTGGATATCTAAAAATGTATTATTTATGTGTTGTATGTAATTAGGAATATTAGACAGCATTACTTGCCACTGATATCTGCCCAATTAGATCATATTTAAACTATTTTTCTACTAGTGAACGATTTCCAAATAATATTGTAGAGAATGATGTTAATGTGTTGTGCAAGAAATATGTAGAAATGTAGAATGTATACACATGTCATACAACTCTAGCAGCCGAGAAATAATGATCAGATTTTTTTTTTATATTCATTACAAATATGAATTAAATATATTAATTAGAAAGATATACATATAAAATCAATTTTATCAAAAAATATTGTTGTTGCGCCACTGGGATTCGAACCTGGATCTCTTTCCAAACCGGAGAAGGTGCATTATCCAACTATGCTACAGCGACACTATTTTTGACGACAAATTTTCGAACCTATATGTTATCTTTTTGATATTAACACATTTAATCGTTACATTATTTGAAAGAGCTATCTACCTTATTTTTACAGAATCTCAAATACCTTTCAGTAATCTGATAGCAGACGCCAGAATTATAAATTCATTTTTATTAAATTTTGAACACATTGATACAACTTTATTATTAGAACACATTCTTTTTGTGAAGTTGTAATTATTCTGTCATATAACAGGTCTGTAATATTTTAAATATGAATTAAATACATTAATAAAAGATCCAGGTTCGAATCTCGGTGACGCAACAACAATATTTTGGATAAAATTGATTTTATATGTATATCTTTCGAATTAATATATTTAATAAGTATTTAAAATATCCCAGAAATATGTTCTGAATAATTACAACTTCACAATAAGAATGTGTTCTCTTAATAAAAAATCATTACAGTGGAGAAGTTCTTTGAAGTATTGTTCATTGCAGATACAGGTCGATTTTTTAGTCATGGCACATCAAAAATGTGTTTAAGAGACATTATTATTGTTAAGATTGTTTTATTAATTTACAATATTATAGCTTTGTTTAATGTTTAATTATTTTGCAGATAAGGAACAAAATAGTATTAATCACATTTTAATAATCATAATATCTCTCGAACACATTATAAAAGTACCATCACCAAAAAATCAACCTTTAAATTAAATAAAACACATCAAAATGTATTGGCTTTATTGGAAAGATAATTTTATGTAATTAGTGTTTAAATATGATTTAGTCCATATGGGCGCGGCGGCTGTCTTGAATAAAGCGCAATCCTTAAGTCCAATTTTCGACCACTTTTTGGAGCAGATGCGGTCGTATATCGGCAATAACGCGACGAATGTTGGCTTTCAAGTCATCTATCATCTCTGGTTTATTACTAACGATTTCACATATCTCCACAAAAAATAATCCAAAGGTGTTAAATGTCACGATCTTGGAGGCCAATTCACAGGTTCATTAAGCGAAATTATCGTCGAATATTTTTGCGCCCTCTTGTTGAAACCACAGCTCTTCCACATTAAAATCATTCAATTGGGGAACGAAAAAGTCGAAAAATTGCTGTACATGGTGCAGCAACAGGTTTTTCGGTGCACACTGTGCGATATATCTGCGGATGCGTATTATCAATTAGAGTATGCATGATGCGAAAACGATCCATGGTTATTCGAATTACTTGCTCGGATGGACGATTATGTCGACCGTAAAGTGGACGTAGCGCACGGTAAGTTTTGCGAACTGAACCGCGATTTTCTAAATTAATTTTCACAATTTACAAGCGTTATTCTGGCGTAAGTTTATTCATGGTGAAATGGGAAACCAAACTGAGCACAAATCAGCTGTCAGCTGGTAAATTAGGTGTTGCTGGAAAAAGTATTGCCAATTCGAAAAATAAATCTCTAAAAAAACACCCTTTAGTTGAATGGTTCCATGAATGGTTCTTGCAGATGAATAGTTCTTTAAAGCACTTTTCATTGCAAATCAATAGTTATTTTAGTATTAATTTCATTGCAGATTAATAATACTACAAATATATTTTCATTACATATGAATACATTCTTGATTCACTTTTTATTGGAGATTAATAGTATATTAAAGATATTTTATTTCAGATTAATGGTTCCAAGAAAACCTTGTAATTGCAGATGAATATAGTTCTACGAAAATATTTTCATTGCAAAATGAAGAACTTAAATATAATCGAAGAAGAAGAAGAAAATGATCGTCCCATTAAATAACCAGTAGATGAGATACAAAGCAATATAGAAAAAATAGGATTTTAGTTAGTAGTAGTTAATAACAGAATTAAAATTAATAGAAATGAAAAAAATATAATAAAACTATGTTAATAATTGTTTTAAGTATATCCAGTTTTTAGTAAATTTGATGTGTAAGCAAATAAAGAAAACACGAGAACAAAGATGTTATCAATCGATGTATTATATTTTGTGAATCTTAATGATTATAATTTGATTAATTTATTTTATTTATATTATTTTGATGAGTTTATCAATTATTTCGCGTCACATTGTTTTAAATTAATATAATGTGATGCAAATTGTAACAATTGTGAAAAGTTTGAAGCGTTATATTCAGTGTGTTGTTACGATGTTCAACGGTATTCTGCCAGTATTTATTTTGATAATAGAGCAAGTCATTTCTACATACAACATGTCGTAATAAACGATAAATCTAGTAGATTTGTAAGGGACGGCGGTTCAAATTTACCGCCGTTCCCGGCCAGCATCGACACCAGCGACATCTGCATTCAATACCTAGCCGGCGGCAAAGTGCTGCCGCCACTGTTGGCCGATCGCCCGCCGACGACACACCTCCTACTTTACCGCTCCGCCGTGACGGGTCTCACTCGGCGCTTTATCGCAATATCGCCAGCTTGCTCGTATTTTTCGCTTCGCTATTTTCTGCATCTTTCTTCTCTATCTGCTATCTCTACTAATAAACGAACAAACTGACTGCTCGTTTCCATCCATTCACACTACCTAACCCCCACATACTAAATACATTTTGAAACATTATGTAATATAAAAATATTTTTTATTCAATTTAAACGCAAACCTTTAAATATCTCTAAACGATATAAACATGACTTAGACCACTTTCATAATAATGTGCACATATAGACGTAAACTGTACCGTTACCAAAGTGATATGAACTTTTTTTAAAATATTTTTACGACTGCAGTGCGTAACAAATATTAGATATAATTATGGTGTCGTCTATTGACAATCTATCGAAGGTCGGTGGCCAAGTTGCAGTATACTGATTTATTCTGTGCAATATGAACATTGAGGCACTTTATGAAGTTAAGTAAGCAATTTAACCTCTTTCTACTTACTCCGCTGCTATCTTATATCTTCTCCTGCACAATAAGTTGTAAAATATCACATTTCACATCAAAATGGATAGATATTAATAAAACACTGTTATAACTCTACTAGAGTTTATTTACACTACTCGAGTTTCGAGAGTAACAGTAACTCTCATCGACAGGTGAAGTATTAAACTAAATATACACACATATAGGAAACAAAACTTAGGTGGTGATACATACAAGTATTAGGTACGGACATAAAGAGGGGTGAAAATAAACTCAAGTAGAGTTAAAACAGTATTTTATTAAAACCCATCCATTTTGATGATCATTATGAAATTCTACAAAGTTAACGCCGATTCTATCAATAATCACATTTCTCGGTGAGAAAAATATATTGAACGTTTATAGCTTTCCTTCTTTTAATAGTTGTTATAGGTTTTATGGGGGAATTTTGTCGCCATCTATTGATGGCCCGGTGAGACGCGTCCTAGCCGAGATTGTATTAGTTTTCTTGACTAAGTCATGAAACTTAGTACTTCTTCATTGCTAATGTGGTCAACCCAGGAGATTTTTAACGTACGTCGATATAGCAATTACTCAAATGTCTTCAGCGCTTTACTCAGCTGTGGCTTCTTTTAACATTGTTTAACAGACCTCGATCTTACAGAGCAGCATAGGTATGACATAGCGGGTGTTTAGGCCTGTCTTAATTGCAAAAGAGATTCTTAATTTTCACAAAAATACTTTTTAACAACTTAATTATTTTGATTAAGATCTTTTAATTATGGCTAAAGAAAGTCTTCATCAATGTAATCTTTAATTACCTAACCTAATTATTCTAATAATCTTTTAATTATGGTTAAACAGAGTCTTCATCAATGTAATCTTTAATTATCAAAATTTTAGAAATATTATTTGTTCTTGTGGGTTAGCACGTTATTACATAGCGTCCAATAATTTTTGTTGAACTTTACACACACAATATAGGTTTAAAAAGTGAAGAAAATTAGCCGTACGGAACGTACATTCGAGCTGATTCTCAAATTTTCTGAACTACCCATTAACCCACTAACCTACAGACTTATACAAACTGGACTGGAGTAAACGATTTTTTTTTGTAATTCTGCTCGTCTTGTAATGGGTTTCTATGAAATATACCTTAGCCTGATATCTTTACGTGATCACTACAAAACCTACATTTATAAAAGTGTTTTTATTAGCAAGATAAACACATATATAACAACAGAAATACTGTACATAATAATCTAAATTTGTGTTTTTAATTGAGAAATGTTTCATGTCAAAATTCCTACACCGTAGAAGTTGAATCTACGAAGCTTGTTAATATTATTATATTTGTAAAAATGATAAAAATTCACGTTCATAATTGTATCACACAAAATTGTTAAAAATTATTTATGAAACATTCGTTGGTAACATGTAAAAAATATATTACCTACAAATTCGAAAATAAATATAATATAAGGCTAGGCGCACATATAATTTTTTTATTAGGAAAACGCATTCTTATTGTGAAGTTGTAATTATTCAGAATATGGGTCTGTGATATTTTAAATATGAATTAAATATATTCATTAGAAAGATATACATATAAAATCAATTTTATCGAAAAATATTGTTGTTGCGCCACCGGGATTCGAACTTGGAACTCTTTTCTAACCGGGGAAGGTGCATTATCCAACTATGCTACAGCGACAATATTTTTAGCGACAAATTTTCGAATGTGTTACATGTTACCTTTTTGATATTAAGGTATTTGAGATTATGTAAAAATAATGGTAGATGGCTCTTTCAAATAACAAATAATGGAACGATTAAATGTATTAATATTAAAAAGGTAACATATAGGTTCGAAAATTTATCGCTAAAAATATTTTCGCTGTAGCATAGTTAGATAATGCACCTTCCCCGGTTAGGAAAGAGATCCAGGTTCGAATCCCGGTGGCGCAACAACAATATTTTTCGGTAAAATTGATTTTATATGTATATCTTTCTAATTAATATATTTAATTCATATTTATACATTTTTTAATCGTTCGACTATTTAGTTGTATGCCAAAAGGCTATTGGATCATATGGGAGTGCACGTATTATCGAAAATCGATCGTCTTTTGATAAAATAGTTAAACATCTATGTACATTGCCGTGTATTGGCGTGCGCATACACTCGACTAAACAGTCTATCCACGACAATTATATTGTATGGGAGCACGCACACTAATGTCGAAAGATCTCATTGGCAACTGATTGATGATATGTGCACATTCAACAGCTAAACAGTTTAGTCGAATAGAAATCTCTATATATCTCAATAGTTATCGGGGTAATAATTAAATATATGTGCCTAGCCTAAATCTAGGGTAAAACGACTATCAAAAATAAAAGCGTGTGTTCAAACTTCGTCCTAAGACGAACGTTAAAAATGTTCGAGTATATAAGAGTTTAATTTGTGTTTATTCCTATCTTTCTTGCTCGAGAATATTTACCACTCTATGAACATTTTCCCTACGCAGTAGTTTGCTCAATGACGTTACTTTATCGAGCTCAACATTTTTTTATTTATCTAATAGTCACGGTTTCTAATCTGGATCGTCTTCCATACTAATAAAACATAATAAACACGTAATGAAAAATACATTACATTTTAATTTTGAAAACCGATCTCGATAAATATTTAAAAAAAAATTATTACCTAGGAAGGTACCTATCTAAAATTTAAAACACCTTTCGGCACCATTGATATGTTTTTTTTTCAAACATCTGAAATTATATTTTTTGTTTACTATTTTGTAAAAATGTATCTTCAGAATAAAAATGTCTCATATACACTTTCAAATAGTCATGGTAAACCGTTACGTAACTGCGATTTAACGATGATTGACAAGTAAGATTTAACATCCGGAGACTTACTTTCTAGTGTACCAGTCATTGCTCGAAGAATTACGTTAATTAGTTATCAATCAACGTTACAATGGAACAAAATCAGTGTCACAATAACAGTTAAAATAACAGTTTATATAACGACTTTATCATCACTACTTTTAAAGCAATTCGACACTTCTCTTCAGTGAAGTGTTTTTTGTCACATTTTCTCTTCATTTTTCATAATTTCTTATTCAATTTTCATTTGTGACCAACAAAAATGAGCGTTTCTATCTCAGTGGATATGCTCATGACTAAGTATCGCGATCCTTTGTTTTGATTCTACAGCAGTACTAACTGTTTGACTACACCCTCCGCGATTTATTGCGACGTGAAGCGAAGCTCCGGTCGTTTCTCAGACTTGGTACGTCCATCTTATTGATCGACTTCTCGCCCTTCGTCCTTGCCCTGTGGTCACTAATTTCTCCAAGCTGTCTCCATCTGCTCTAGTAATATGTTCAAAGGATTCTTTTCCTGCATGTTGCAGAGAGAATTTATTTAGTGCAGGGTTCTTAAATAATTAAGACATTTTTGTTCGTTTCGCAGTTCATGGTATGTGAAGCATGCGACACCTACAACATAATCTAGAAAGCGTCTAGTTTGTTTAATTCTTTGGATTTGCATTAGGTTGATACGTAATTATCCGCCGTTTTAAAAAAATATATATTGTAACATAACCAAAAAAAAAAATGTACAAATTTATCATTCGGGGGCGTATTTACTGTAATCGTGGACAGATCTCAACCAGTGTGCAACTTTCGTCCTATCCCACAGCCGCCAGAAGAGTCTGGTCATCAAAATCCGAAGATCGACATTTTCCTGACTTGTTGTCTAAGCTGGTATCATCAGCTCTGAAGCGAACAAACCACTCTCGACTTGCCCTTTCGTTAATCGTTCCTTCGTCAAAAAGATCGTTGAGATGGCGAAATGACTCATCAGCTTTCCACCCTTTCTCCAAATGGTACTGAATAATGCGGCATATATGTGTATGGTTTTCGATGCGAATTTTAATTTACTTACCCTATTAAAGAATTATATTATGACAAATCTCAATTAAACGTCACATTAAATAATTGCGGATAATTATATATCGACATAATATTTCGATCTCATACAGAGCTATGGAGAACATCGAGGCTTTAACCAATCGATTTTTTACGTTTCGTGTGTTGAACGGTTTATTCTGTACATACTGTACTTTGAGATGGTCGACTCGGTTATCAGTTATGGAGTGAGCAGCTTTGGACTAACTTATAAAACACATACTGATACAATTAATCAGTTACACGTAAGATTTATAAATCTTATAGTAGACAACAGAACGAAGTGGTTTTATAAAAATAATTATAGTAAATTATTTACAATACGCAAAATCTTACCAGTTGACAAAAAAGTAACATATACTATAATTTTTAATATGTTGATAAAAAATGTAAATATAAATGCTGACCCTCATCATAGATAGCTATTCTACCAGATCGTCGGGTCGAACTACAAGATTACCGATCGCGTACAATGTGTACGGTGAGAGAACGAGAGAATGTGTTGTGCCAAGAATATTTAATAAAATCAATAAAGACTAAAATAACGAGACCCCAGGGACCACCCAAAAATATATATATGCTCTAATATAAACATAAAGTATAAAGTGAAAGAACATTTTCTCATCAATCAAACCAATATTTAAAACAGAAAATAAAAAAAACAGTAAAAACTACCGCCCCATATCAAAAATCTCCAACATAACAAAATCTACGAAAAAATTGTAAAAAAAACAGCTCATGTCATATATACGTAGCAATAATATCATAAATAAGAATCAATTTGGATTTATCGAAAAGAATAGCACACAAGATGCTATTGCAAAAATAATTTCAATAATAACATATAGATGACAGTGACAAATGCATTGGTATATTTAAAGATCTATGAAAAACCTTTGATAGCATATCACACAAGAAACTACATAATAAATTTTAAAATATTGACCTTGATGGCAAATGTTTTATCATGGCTAATATTTATTTATTTCTTGACATACATATTTTTGTTAAAATATGTTTATTGTGTGGGATGGAGTAGACTCCACCTCTGATATATACAGCGCTGTCCTAGCTACTTTGCTAGACCGAAGTCTGTGTTAAAGTAGACAGTTTTTTTCGTGTTGTTATTTAAGATTCGACAGGAATAAAAATAGAGATAAAAAAATATATATATAGAATAAAAGAAAATGAAGTGGGAGTATTATAGAATTATTGTATTATTAGTGTAGGCACTGTATAATGATTATGTTAGTATGTTGGATAGGATAATAAGTTATTTAACATACCGAAAATAAAATGTAAAAATATATAGACACAATAGCACATCTGAAACCACTGACTTTGACATAGCACAAAATACGATACTTGGACCATTGTTATTTATTTTATACTCCAATCACATATTTAAACTCAAATTAAATGGTAAAATATTTTTTTATGCAGACGAAACAGTACTAATAATTAATGAAAAAACTTGGACTGACCGTAATATATCAGCAAATGAGGATGTTAATACCGTAAAAAAGTGGACGGATGATAACCTACTATCAATTAATACTGATAAAACATACTTTCTACAATTTGCTATTCAACAGAAAGATAACACTGAAATTAATATTAAAATTCACACCAAAACCTGTACTCAAGAAGGCTTTTGTGACCAATGTTCATCAATTGAAGAAAATAACTGTATTAAGTACCTAGGAATCATAATAGAAAACAAACTTAAATGGAAAGAACATATTACTAATCTTACAAACAAGATAAGAAAAAATTGCCAACATATTTTTAAGATTCGGAAACATCTTATCACTTACAAATTTGAAAATAATATTTTACGCGTTTGAATTTACATTTGCAATACGGTATCATTAGATGGAGAGGAGCATATAAAACTTTAATGTCACAATTAAAAATCACTCAAAAAATGATAATAAATATATTTCTAAAAAAAAAGACTTTCCAAGTATATAACTCTTCACAGATTTCGAAGTACCAAAAATAGTAGACATGTACAAAAAAAAATTAATAATCCATATTTTTAAAATTACAAATCAAAAAAAATTTAGAAGCGAATTCTGATCTACAAGATTTAGAGACCAAATTAATATTCCAAAACTAAAATTTACCGAAACCCAAAATCACTATATTTATCAAGGCATCAAATTTTTTAACAATCACAATTAGAAAAATTACAGACTACTATAAATTTGTATCTGAAGTTCAAAAAATATATACACAGACTAACTGAAACATAAATTCTCGTATATACTCCTTCTTTATCCACGAATCTTACTCCCATAGAGAATAAATATATGTTAAAAAAATATGTATATATTATCCTACTGATTATTCTAAAAATGTATTATATTTTATAATATTACAATAAAAAAATAATTTTTGTTTCCTTTATTGTATTTCATTTAAAAGATAATGTTGTTGATAAAAACTCTATAATTACTATGTGAAAGACAATCCTTGCCGTAAAACTGTTAAGCAGTATGGCAAATAATAGATATTATATGTTTATATGTAGTAAAGTTGAAATAAAAAAATCCAAATTTTAGTCAACTTACGTACTTTAACCCTTCCCTAGCCATGCAGTAACATAGGTCTACTGAGCCAATTATATCGTATTTCTATAAATATACACAATGTAAAACTTACATTTTACCTTGTCCTAAAAAAATCATTTGCACTTAGAAATGACTAGTGGAAAACCCATTATGTAAAGCGAATCATAATAAAAAATTATCATTTTTTAATTCAATGCTATATAAAATTGATGCATTGCATGCTATTGGCGTTAAAAATACCACTTGTACTATGTGAAAAAGATCACACATTAATTTAAATGATGATAGATAAAGATGAAGATCATGTTAGATGGGTATTTTGACGAATACGCTACAAGAATAACATTTGAGAATAAAATGAACGTATTTAAATATTTTATTTATTATTTCTTATTATATGTATAGTAACTATGGCATTAACTATTTTAAAGTTATTTAAGCTTGTAAAAGCATTTTATTCCCATTTAAAGTGTTAAAAAATTAAATTTAATAATTTATTGCAGTAACACGAGTTGACAGCATGGCTGCGTAGGGTGTTTTTAGCATGGTATGGTAAAGGTTAAGCTATTATTTAAAAGATTTTCATGCGAAAATTCTTGCGAGATATATTTATATAAACGGGTTAATGAATAATGTGAAATGTTAATATGTACATTACATATTATTCATTACATATTCATTCTTATACACAAATACACTCACCTGATTACTAAGCTAACTTAGAAGCTCCAGAACACATAGTCCATTACGATGAGAAGTGTGCTGAGATGTGTGTTCACTAGAAAAAACAGAAAAAATACGTAGATTAAAGCACAGATCTAGGTGATGGATATATTATCACTGCTAAAACGTAGCAGAGATAATCTATGAACAAAGAATATTCTTGAATGGTTTCCAGCGGAGAACTATAGATGTTCATCCGGCAACACGTTGCACCAAAAGTGCTTAAATGACTCAATAATAATACATACCGATGATAGTCTTAGACGATATTTTTGACTATCGTAATTTAGTCAGGTATCCACCCATAAAATATTGTGGACTAGGTCTGTTACACCGTGTATATTTCACTTTTTTTACAAACATGCCTCTTCTTATACACTAGTGATGGTAAACCGTTATGTGTCTCTGATTGGTAGCAGATTTAACAATGATTGATAACTTAGATTTAACTTAGAAAACACATTCTTATTGTGAAGTTGTAATTATTCAGAATACAAGTTTGCGATATTTTAAATACTAATTAAATGTATTAATTAGAAATATATACATTTAAAATCAATATTGTTGTTGCGCTACCGGGATTCGAACCTGGATCTCTTTCCAAGTCGGAGAAGGTGTATTATCTAAAACTATACTACAGCGACAGTACTTTTGACGACAAATTTTCGAACCTGTATGTTGCACTTTTTCAAATTAATTAATTTAATAAGTATCACATGAGGAATAATTACAACTTCACAATAAGAATATGTTCTCTTTAATAATATATATGTTGTATCAATGTGTCCAAAATTGAATAAAAATGTATTGTTAATTCAGGCGTCTGCTATCAGTTTACTCAAAAGTATTTGAGATTCTGTAAAAAAAGTTGATGGTTTTCAAATAGTAGAACGATAGGTGTATTAATTTGAACAAGTGTAACATATAGGTTGGAAAATTTGTCGTCAAAAATACTGTCGCTGTAGTATTGTTGAATAATGCACCTTCCTTGGTTTGGAAAGAGATTCAGGTTCGAATCCCGGTAGCGCAACAACAATATTTTTCGATAAAATTGATTTTTTGTGTATATCTTTCTAATTAATACATTTAATTAGATTTAACTGTTGAAAGTTAACTTTTTAGTGTATCAGTCATTGCCCGAAGAATTATGAATAATCAGTTAACAATCATATTTACAATCAAACACAATCACAACAGTAGTTTAAATAACGATTTAACCACCTATTATACACGCTATCAATTTTTTATACATCCGACATCACCCTCCTTTGGAATTTATTATATTCCGGAGCGCGGGCTAACTGACTCAACAGTGATGGATTCGAATTCAATTAAGATGCAAATTTATAAAATTATTTTATCTCAAAAATAAATCAAGTCTGTCATAAATTGCGTCCCAGCTGTAGTGAGTTAAAATAAATTTGAGTCAGTATTTACAAACATTGTCAGTCAGTATTTATAATTAAGTATCAATGCGAAGTACGCTGATTACGCGATACGAAATAATTTATTAGTGTTTTAATTTTAGATGGTTAGACTGACAAACTAACCTATAAAATGTACTGACTAAAAAAAATTACAGCGTGGTAAAATTAAGAAACGGTCGCTAAGATGGTTTGAACACGTGCAACGTTTCGGCGAGGATAGCACGGTAAAAGTGTTGAAGGCAACGAATACAAAGAAAACGGCCCATTTAAAAGCTTCATCAACGAAGAGCATGCATGAGAAGACGAATGATATGCTAGAACCAAAGAGCGGAGCGTTCTATCCTCATTATATACCTATGTGGAGAAAATATAATTATTGGATGGGTAGGAGCATACAATAACATAATGAACTCGGTAAATACAATACATATAACAATTATTAAAGCAATATTTAAATAATATCAACTTTTTCAAAACAAGCACTTTCAGCTAAATTCCCAGTTCTTAGATAGAAAACATTTACAAAAAAATCTCAATTACTCAAAGAAAATAATACCGTTAAACTTGAAACACGTACATCATTAGGATTTAAAAATTATTTTAAAATCCTTAAATGTAACACCAAAGATTATTAGCAAAATTTCATGTACTTAGGAATAAAAAACTTCAATAGCCTCCCTACAGAAATTAAAGACATAAAAGATATAAACGAACTAAAAAATAAATTAAATAAACACTTCAGAAGCACACAATTGATCATAAATAATATTATAGATTATAAATGTATAACTTCTAACTGTATATAAATTATTACAGTGTAAGTCACTTTTTTGGAGATGTAAGCGATTCACAAAAAGATGTAATCATAGTTTTGTAACAGATTCATGTAACTCATATTATATAAAATCGTTAAAAATTTCAAAATAATTATTAAAAATAAGTCAGTTAGTGAGTTATAATATCATATTATATACTCACCATTTATTTTACAAAATATTATACATAGATGTAACTATAAACAATTCAATTTGTTTAAACACCACTTTATTTTTGCTAACACTAGCCGGTTTCGGAACCACCCTTCGTTCGTCAGAGTGTACAAGATACTAACTTAAGCGTTACAGAATATGGGCAATTAAATCAGTGTAAGGTGTTAAGAGTGGTGGTGGGGAGACAGATTAGGAAACATATTGTAGTTAGATTTTTTGGATTGTTAATTGTGCATTCATTTTTATTTATAGACTTCTTAATTTAAGGAAGTGTTGTTAAAACAAAGTGAATAATTTTTAATTATATTTATAATGAATTACCACAAAGTTATAACGGAACGCAACAGTATACTATACATCAATTTGTCTGTAAAAATACTGACGCAATATTTCAGAAAATAATAATGTACTGTGCGATGAATATTTTAAATGAAATGCTAGATGGTTTAAGAAAAGAGGAGAAATTTGATGGATCCAAAATTAAATTAACTAATTAATATAATATGTGCAAGATATATTATTCTAAGAAGGGAAATATTAATATTATTATATTTTTATTAGAGAATTCATATAGATATATTATATTATAAATAAATAAGTAGAATTTGGTCAAGACAATCAATTTTTGTATCAAAACTCGACAGGCCAGTCTTTCAATGGTCATTGTATATAATATAGGAAGCTCAGCGTATTTTTTATTTTATTTTAAAATTAAAATACAAACGAACAAATAAATCAATTATATTTATTTTAGATTTGGCTTGCATAAGAAGATGTATGAATGTGGATGAGGCAAGAACTGTGTGTCAGGACAGAAAGGTGTGGCGCTCTATTCTCTCTATCTACCCTTGGGGAAAAACGGCGTCGTTTTAACGGGTAATAGAGATCTGCGGATTTACGCGAGAAAAAATGCAGGGTTGACGGCGGCGATTTTACCCCGGATATTTTCTTGTAAGATTTATATTGCTTAAGAATTATTATTGTAGACTTTAGATTTCAGGTATCCCCACAAGAAAAAATCACAAGTTGTTAAATCTGGCGAACGCGGTACCCAGGGTGTGTCTCCGTACTGCCCTTAGCTTCTAAAAGTGTGTGGAGTTACCCCGTCTTGTTGAAACTGCATTTTGGTATTATATCCGGAAAAAAATTGCAATTGTGGCACTAAAAACTCATCAATCATATAGCAATCAACCTCTGAATTGACAGTTTGTCTCTGGTTTCAAAAATAGAAAAATTCAACCTATATTAAAAAAAATATGTCAATTAAAATATTATATATTGCAGTAATATTGATTAATTAATATAAATATAATATATATGCTATATTGAATAAACGGTTTATCAAATACTAGGAGATGGATATAAGATCCAGTAACTGGTAACTTGAAGACATCTCCGGTATTGGATGCCACGACTATATCGTTGTTACACGAGCGCAGCGCAAGAAAATTCCCATCCATCCTTCTGGCATTTACTACCGAAGTTTCCAACTGAATTCCAAAGATTCTTAACTCTTCATTAGACAAAGATCGACGAGTATTCTCCCCACATGGTGAGAGAATTCTTTCGACTATCCTGAGAAATGAGGAGAATTTTAAAGATCTGGCCCGTGATCAAAAAGTGTATTGGTTTCCTAAATTTATTATTATTTTTTCTATATGATACAATTATACAAATAAAGTTGGACTGTACCTGTCTCAATTGAAGTTGAAATGTATTAAAACAGGCCTAGCAAGAATACAAAGTAATTAACTGCGAGTTAAAGTATGCAAATATAAGAATGAACTAATAGATAAGTTGAGATAAGATGTACCTATACATAAGTTTTAATTACAAGATAGATATTTAATTTATTATATTCTTTTATAGAAATTTACAACATTAAAAACAGTTCAATTCTTTTTTATTATAATTTCTCGTGCGTACAAGAGATGTGATGTCACATGGTAATCCGAGTGTTTTTCAACAAGTCCAACTTTGAATGCCAATATCTCTAAAAGTATTACATATTTTGAAAAAATTAAAAAAGTATAGTAAACTGATTTTATTTCTTATTTTTTTAATATACTAGAAAACATATTTCTGACAAGCTTCACTACCTCATTTCAGGATAAAAGTCTGACGTAGTTTAAATTTTTAATTTATTCAGTTCTGTGGGATATCGACTACACACAAAATATCTATAGTGATGAAATAAAATTCTAATGAAGAATCGGTAACGGTAAGGTAGACGTCACACTAGGAACTGAAGAGCGCATGGAAGATGCATCAGGCATCTGTTGAATTTTACCCCCTACGCATGAAATAGGCACATCGTTTTCATCTGTACATTAAATGCAAGAGAATGGTGAAATTAATGTAAAGGTCTATCGCCTCCATAGCCATCATTACCGCTGCAAGTCCCTGAACGCACCTCAAATTTACTAATGTGTAAACTAGCGCTCCTGACAGCCGCATAAACACGTCCGGTACTGACGCAATAACAACATTATGTAACATTGAAATAACAATTTTTGTCGATTTACATATGAACTGCCCTACGCTATCTTTGTATTTAAAATAAAAAATTAATTAATTTTTTGAAAAGGTGCGCTTTTAGTACATTTTTCAATAAAGTCTGGCAACGGCTGGTCGGTTCTACAACCCTTCATGCGGTTGAAGTAGATACTGATCTGGGAATTTGGTGTCTACTATTCAAATTATCTGGGATACAAAATTCTTGAAATTACAGAAGCGCCAGATTATGTGTCACTTTGTACATCAATCAGCACATTTTAAATTCAATTTTTTCAGGAAATCGGAGCCAATGTAGTTCATGCAAAAAGGCATTCGCGAGCTTTAGTCAACTTGCTGCTGTTTTACCGACCGTAGGCTCTGAGAACATCCTCCGTTAATTACTTGCGCGTCAATCAAACCAATTAATAAAAAAAGTATTTTAAATCATATCTAGTGCAAATAATTTTCGGGCTTAATTGTGCTCGTTGTAGACGAGTCTTAAAAAAGAGACTCTAATAACAACACGAAGTATTCCGCTAAATGTAAAACTGGCCAATGATCTGAAGATGCGGTGTGTTGATATTTTAGCAGGCCAGACAGATGTTCAGTTACTCTATCCGGGTATCGAGACCCATATTTCATGATCGGACAGTTAAATTTAGTATCGGAACCAAAAACTGGCCACGCACACTGTTTCCGGTATATTAATCCAGTTATTTGCCGGAAAGTCCGCCATGTTTGTTTTACAACCGTATGTTTGTTAAATAAATGCTTTATTTTGGAGTAATAAAAGTAATTAATGCCCGGAGGGTATGAGAGCATAACGTATTATACCTTTCGAGAGTAGACATTAGGGATGTGCAATATTTCGGTACTCGACTTACATGTGCGACCGAATTAATTCTGCCAAATATTACGTTGGGCATCTCACTAAGAATTTTTTTTTAATTCTCACATATATAATACATATAATGTAAATAATGATTATATAATTTAAAATGTAGAAACAAATTACAGAATGTAATACGTCTGTCTTAAATTCAATACACACCTGATTTTCATTTACGTGAAATATGTCAAAATACAAAAGTGATTCAATATATATTTTTATTTTGAAGTAGTCATGAATATAGGCAGACTTTGTATACTGAATAACACTATTTTCTCAAGTAGTTATCGAGAACTTGAAAATAACCATTAATTACGAGTGCGAAACTTGTAATTTCAATAATATATTCCTTATTTTCTCCATGCTATTGTAGCAAAGAACATCTAAAATTAATTCAAGAAGCTTAATTAATACCCTCTGAGTCTTTATTATTCATTATAAGTCATAGAGAAAGATCTAATCTTTGTAGAGTATATTTTAGTAGAGAAAATTAAATATCACAAAATGATTAATTTCTACTGGACGGGTTGATGTTTAATTCAAAAGAACAACTCGAAAAGCCTCACAGTGTTCCGCCCGTAAACGACCCGGAGGGGTCCGTTTGGGGGCTGTCTCTAATTAGTGCGGTCTTTGCGTAAGGTGATTCCGTAATTAATTTTTCAAAGATCACAAAGCGAGACAAATTCAGATCAAATAGTGAGACAGCAAATCAGTTATACATTTTCATAATACAACATTGAAATCGTCGCATTTAAATAGCCTCCACATAAAAAAATACATTTTTAAATTTTATCGTGATAATTTTATTTATTAATTATTTTTATTCCAGGATAAAATCGCTTGTTTAACTACTTTTCATTTAGAAAGAACAATGGTTTTAGTGTATGTAACAGCCCGTTTCAAAACATGTATTATATATATACACCTACATAATTGAAATATTATTTTTTTAATTATCAAATAAATACACGGTGCCCGAAAATTTATAGAACATATAATACAATCGAATTGAAAATAAAGTTAGAACTATAACTGATATTAAGGCTTTTAAAATTGGTTATTAAAAAAATTTCATTATAACTGCATTTTGCGTGTTTTACAAAAATTTGATGGATATGGAGATTGATTAATGGGTGAGAATTGGTGAACGTTATATTTGTATATACTGATAGCTCGTTAGCCTTGTAATTACCCATACTTTCATATTTTTCCATTAGATATATTAAAAATAGCTTTGTCTCTGTGTATTATCAATTCTTTGTTTTATGAATATAAGCTTTTTAATTTATAAAAATTAAATATTGCGTACAAATTTTTGTCGATACCGTATTTATTACTAATTTCAAACGACAAAATTGACTAATTAAAACGCTCGGAGGCATATTACAATGTGCATATGAAAACGAGTTTACTTTACTTTACAGAAATTGTCATCATTGAGATTATTGTTACAAAATTTAAAGATTGAACAGTATACAACCGATCATATACAGGTGTGAAACAGAAAAACGATTTCGGCACTCGAATACTCCATAATTTTACATCTCTGAGAAAATAAACTTTTGTTTTAAAGAAAAGGGTAATGGGGACTCAATTCTGAAAGTGTGCGTCATTTTCCAACTTTGAAATTACTCAATTGCTTTGAACATGTGTTTTAAAGTTATAATTTTAGGAGAGTTGTCATAAGGTATAATACATACAAATTATACATACATTTAGAATGATTAATAATCATAATAATCGTTTTTAAAATTCATTAATTTTTAATTAAATATACGTTCTGAGTACATCAATAATGATTATCTCCTTAGCCGTCTGAAATTGTTAAAATTATCAGTGAGACGTACGATGACCGACCTTATATTTATATACAGGATCATCAATGGTATGATAGACTGCCACCAGATTGTTGGTCTACGTGATTCTCACGCACCATTGAAAAACATCTAATACAAATTGAATGTATTGAATTAGAAATGTTATACAGGAAAATTTAATTTATCAAAAAAATTATTTTTGTTGCTACCGGGATTTGTTGTGAAAAACATCTAATACAAATTGAATGTATGAATTAGAAAGATATACATATATAGATATATATACAATAATTTTCCTGTTTATCTTTCAAATTGATACATTTAATTTGTATTAAAATACTACAGAACAAAAAAACTGCAAATTCACAATAATAAGGTGTTTCTCTTTAATAAAAACATTTATTTCATAAATCGTTTAATTTGATTTCTCTAATATTAGCTTTGCTGATTACTTTTGCTAGTGGCCGCTGCATGAGCAATGATGGCCGTTACCAATATTTCCGTAAAATTTATTTTACAATGTTGATTGTTGGTATATCGTAAAAAGCATTTCGTATTATACCTTAATACACAATGGGAGGTGATCCATCACAGGACCGTTCTATGAGATAATGCTCCCAAATCAGTCCTTTTCATTCGTTGCCCGATTGTTATTTTTTTAATGTTACAACCATGCCCAGCTGCCATGCTACATGGTGAACAGGGCGGCGAATCAGGGCTACCATACAAAATATACTTCTCACTGTCCCCCGATGAAAAGCTTTTTTATAATTATTATATTTTTTTAAAATTAAAACTAGACCCACAAAACGTCTTGATAGACGTTTGTCTGCAAGTACATTTATATCCATTTGTTACATTTAATAAACATAATAATTAATCAGTCACCATTTATACAATACATATCATTCTTACAGATAAGACATGTTATTTTCTATAAGCCATTTATTAATAATTTCTTCTAAATTAGGAGAAAGCGTGCTCTTTTGTAAAGACCCAGGCATTTTATTTTTTATTGTATGACAAACAAATTCTATTGTTTTCGATCCATACTTGTTGGTGATTTTGGGTATCGTTAGATTCAGATTTACTACACCTCTTGTATTTTTTCCGTGTGAAACCACTCGTTATTATAATTTTCTTTTATTAAAAGGAACAGTAACAGCCCGTGTACAGGAAGAACGTTTACAGAAAAAAATAACAATTTTATTATGATTCTTATAATGAGTATTATTACTCATACATGAGTAACTTGTTAGTCTAGTGATTAAGACGCTGGTCTAGTGTTCGGGGTTCGAGCCTCGTTTCTGCTGTCCCGCAAGTTAGTCCTATTTTATTTTCCAGGCAGAGAGAATTGAGCGCCACACTTTTCTGTTCTGATTCACAGTTCTCGCCTCATTCACATTCATACATCATCTCATAAAAGCTCGTCAAGTCTTCCGCGTACATCCTATATTTCTGGTGCTATCAACACTTAATGTCATATATCTTCCTTACCATTCTCTCCTCATTCATCCATTCCATATGACCAAACTACCTAAGTGATCATTTCTTAATATTACTCACTATACTAAGGTCTAGTGTTTAACCTCTAAGTTCGCCCTTTTGCTCGATGATTGTGCCCGCTACGGTGTTATCGCGTGTGACTACAACTGCAACCCCACTAAGCGATAGATTCGCAATTTCGTAATTCTACCCGTAAATGTTGGGCCAACGTGCTCGAATACGCAAACACGCCGATATTTAGACGTGTAGTACAACAACATTGGCATATATGTGCCAATATTGGCCACAAATCGCCATGTCGTCGGTCTTTGTGCACGAATCAAAGGACGTTGGACCAATGCACTAAGTAATGGTTTTATGTGCTAAGTAAATAAAGCGCAGAGACTGCTATTATTTTGACGTCTGCCGCGACTAAAGTATTATACGCGAATGAGACGTATTCTGTTTATTAATTTGTGAGCAAATGATGGAAAACATATAGACGCTGATTTTAGGATATTTTTATTTGTTAAGTTTGTTTTATTAACCACTTAATAGAGTTTAAATATATTTACCGGTTTCGAAAAATACCATTTTCTTCTTCAGGATGTCAATACTAACTAAAAACATATATTATTGTTTCTTTACCAGAATCTATTTTTAAAAAAACAATTATTTAAAAAATAAATTAAGAATCAACTCAAATTGTTACTTAATACAAATTTACTCGAATAATTTCCTAAAAAATAACAAATTAAAATATGAATTTTAACCACAAAGTTAATATTGCTAATATAAAAAGTAAGATATTAGAATACATTGATCGCGTGGCTCATTAAACAGTGTTAGAGTTTGGTCTAGTTGGGTCAACGTGTGAGGTTACATTAAATTATAGTGGTCATGTCTTGTCTAAATTAAATTAAAATACTTGCCGGCCGGGGGTTTAAATAGCACTCATAGATCTGATTCTGATTTCTGAATATCGCATCTTACTCAATCATAACCTGTAGGTAATATAAAACTCGTTAAAATTATCGTATTTATAATAGTAAAAATTAAATCTATTAATTAGAAAGAAATACATATAAAATCTATTTTATCGAAAAATATTGTTGTCGCTATCGGGATTCGAACGTGGATCTCTTCCGATCCGGGGAACGTACATTAACCGATTATGCTATAGCACCACAGTTCTCCTTAATAATATATAAGTTGTATCAATGTGTCCAAAATTTAATAAAAATGAATTATTAATTCTGGCGTCTCCTACCGGATTACTCAAAGGTATTTGGGGTTTGGCTTTCAAATAATGGAACAATAGATGTATTAATTTGAAATGTGTAACATATAGGTTCGAAAATTTTTCGTCAATGTACTGTTGTGCTATATTATTATCGGTTAATGGACGTTCCCTGTATTGGAAGAGATCCAGGTTCGAATCCCGGTAGCACAACGATAATATTTTTCGATAAAATTGATTTTATATGTTTATCTTCCTAATAAATATATTTAATTTGTATTAAAAACATCACAGACATATGTTCTGAATAATTACAACTTCACAATTAGAATGTGTTCTTCTTAATAGTATTTATAATAAATGTAAAAATTTAAAAATGTTTATTGAGACGTTAATTGTGTATATTATATCATACACTTGTAATGGAGGTGAACACTTTGTATATTTGGTAAAGACACTAGTTACTTTCTTTACTTTTCCAAATATAGGGTGAATATTATGTTCCAGGCCGATTTTGCTTGACTACCATTTTGATATAGAAAATATTCTTCAATTCTAATGTAATAGTCGTAAATATTAGTTAATTACAATTTATTATGAACTATGTAGCGCCTCAACAACGTGTTGAAGACATTAAAATATTTTATTTAAATAATAATGGCAATGCTGGAACCATTAATGGTGATCGCTATCACCACACGTTGGAAAACTTCTTGGTGGCTTAATTGGGTCGATTGGGCTTACAACACATGTAGTTTTCACATACAGCGAGAAATTTTCCCCGGTCGCGCAATGTCAAAAAGTTGTGATATGACTGACCTCCTCGATCACCTAATTTGACGGCTCCAGACTATTTTCTGTGGGGGTACTTGAAAGGAAAGGTCTATGCTAATAAGCCAATAGCAATTCCGATGCCACAGGACAATATTCGAAATGAAATTGCTGAGATAACACGCGAAGTGTGCGAGAATGTTTTGAAAAACATGGTTAAAAGAGCACGCATTTATGCCGCTGCCAGAGGCGGCCACTTGGCCAATTTCATTTTCACATAAAAAAAATATGTTTCATTTTATGGTTATTCAAAAACAACATCGGCATGGAACATGTTATTAATCCTGTATCATGAAGTGGTGAGATCATATAATTAAGATTAATAAATATTGACAATATTATTTGAAGCAATATTACTGGTAAATGTAATTCCCACTACCTTCTTTTCGGTCGCTAGTTATATTACTCTGTCACAAAACATCTTATCAAACATCCTCTCAAATTAAAGACTGTCAAAATAAGTTTTATTACAGCTGTGAAACTATGAGAATCTTGGGCATTACTTTTGACAGCTAGAGTCATTGATTTATTCGATGTATCCAGTCTCATATGGATCGTAAAATATGTAAATCGGCGATTCGATATAAAAATTCCGTCTTCGGCAGAACTTCGGTGTGAATAATGTAAGAATTAAGAATTGTAGAAGTGAGTGTTTAAATAAATTCTTCAGTAAAAAGCGAGCATTATGTAGAATTTAGTAATTACAAGTTAGATGAAATTTGTTAAGCAATTGTGGCGTAAATAATTCTTGGGCTTATATTCGTAAGTAGGGGTATATTTCTGACGTGTTTATTAATGTAAGCAATTACACGTGATGTCTACTAGACTTATCTGTTTATGACGATACTTTAAATTTAAATAACATGTTGTTATATTTAGGTTCCTGTTTGTATTTAATTATATTTTCATGGATTATTTCACTTATATTTGCTGTAATATCTCATTTTTATGTACATTCTCAATGGACTGGTCATCTCGACTGTAGTATCTATAAGATGCAATGGCTAGTCAGATTATAGTCATTAGGAGAACACATTCTTATTGTGAAGTTGTTATTATTCAGAACGTAGGTCTGTGAAATTTTAAATATGAATTAGAAAGGTATACATATAAAAACAATTTTAACAAAAAATATTGTTGTTGCGCCACTAATATATGCGCCATACATATATAATTTTCAAATAATGGAACGATTAAATATATTCATATCAAAAAGGTAACATATAGGTTCGAAAATTTGTCGCTAAGAATATTGTCGCTGTAGCATAGTTGGATAATGCACCTTCCTCGCTTAGGAAAGAGATCCAGGTTCGAATCCCGGTCGCGCAACAACAATATTTTTCGATAAAATTGATTTTATATGTATATCTTTCTAATTAATATATTTTATTCATATTTAGATTATAGTGAACATATGTAGTTTAGAAGTAAGTAAGTATGTAGGTAAATAAGTTGTCGATTATTGAGGTGCCAACCGGACCATATTTCAGCACCTGGTATACCCGGTCATACCAAGTCTTCCACGGAAGTCCTCTATTTCTGGTGCTGTCAATACTTACGTCACATATCTTTCATACCAATCTATCCTCATGCATCCGTACCATATGACCAAACCAACCAAGTGATCCTTTTTTAATCTTGCTCACTATGCTGATATCGGCTTTATATTATTTCCTAATTTTTTCATTCTTCATTCCGTCATAAATGGATCTGTCATATATACGCCTAAAAGGTCATATTTCCACTACATTCAGTTTATTTTTGTACCTTTTCTGCCAGCTCCAGGCCTCACTTATATGCATTAGTAATATGAATATACAAAAGCAAAGCTTACTGAGATTTAGAACACTGCGGTCTCGGGAATAATTTTCTTCACGCGGTTTGTAAATATCACATCGTTTCACAACACAATGGTGGGTTTGTAGGCATAGACATTGCCAAAGATGGCACCGAGTCACAGTCTCTTTCTGGTAAATTTTTATCAATGGTCATCTCTAGATATTTATTTCCCTTTTAGCAGTGGTGTGCAGTAGGTATAGACTTGTGTTATGCTGTTACCATGATATTATATAATATACTACATGCTACATTGTACATAGGTTAATGAATTTTCGTTTAACCGACGTCTTTAGGCAAAATGAATCCACCATAATAAAAATGCATTATCATTGAACGCGAAGAACAATCATGAAAACAACACGTTTAGTAAGGTAGTCAAATATGCGATTAAAAATTAGTAAACGAGGAAGTACATACTCTAAGCCAAGTTCAAAACATTTCAAGTGTCATTCTGTTAGGAAACAGCATAAGTAGTAGGTGGCAATTGTATGGCTTGAATAGAACGATAGATTAAAACAGTGGCTAGCAATGACTACAGCACTCCAGTGTAGTGATGAGCTCAAAATCACAAACTGTGAGTCAATCAGTGATATTTTTGAGTCACACTCACTATCAGTGATTGAATATCTGGTCAAATCGTGATTCGTGATCCTTTTTTTTTGTTGTTAAATATTCAACTGATTTTTTGACGCCGCCGTTCAAATCGATTATCACTTGAATCAGCGCCATCTATTGGAATCTGTTGTTGATAATGTTTTTTCTAACCTGCTGAAAACTTAATTTTATTTTGTTCGTATTTTCATTTTACATTTTGTTGGTGTATGTGCAGCAATTTTCTACCACCAAAATGTTTTAAAATACTTTCATTGTTTTTAATTTTTTACAAGATAATTACTATAATAATAATTAAGTTAAAGCCTTCTTTGTGTTGTAATTAGTGTGATTATATTTGAATAAACTTCATGATAATTTATATTTTTAATCTTATAAAATTGTTTTAATACAATACTTTATATATTTAATATAATCTTTTTATATGAAATTATAGAGTTAACATTTTTATGGAGCCATACTTTCTGTTGTTATCTGAGTCATGACGTCATTATTAAAAGGGCACAACCTTATAATTTATTATTATTAATAATAATAATAATAATGTAATAATTAAAAAAAATTATGGATTATTATAAGTTAGTTATTATTTTTTATAAATATTTAAGTTTTTTGTTATAATTATTTAAAATATATTCTTTTTTTAAAGTTTTTTATTACAAGTTTTTTTTATAAGTTTTAATAAATTATTTTAAAAAATATATTGTTTTTTTAAATTTATTTATATAAGTTTTTCATATTTTTTTTGTTGCAAGTTATTAAAAAAAAAATGATTAAGTTTTTTGTTATAAGTTTTAATAAGTTATTTAAAAAAAAAAAAAAAATTGTTTTTTGTTATAAGTTTTATTTTATTTTCATAAAACATTTATATTTTTGTATAAGTTATTTATATATAATCACATTATATATTGTCGTTAATATTTGATATATCAGTGATTCTATCCGTGATCGAAATCGGTTTTGTAAATTGTGATCACGACTCACGACTCACGCTTAGCGGTCGCACTGATATTTGATGTATCAGTGATTCTTAACCGTGATCACAGCTTCTTTGCTTGTATGCAGTGCACGCCCCTGCCTTTTAACAATTAAATTCTTTGGACGTATGAGTAACTGACTATTTCAACATTGAATATGTTGTTTTGGAGGCTTTCCGGATAAAACGTATCACAAAACTGCGTTAAAAAGCATATTACAGTAGTGATAGGAGGTTCTCAAGTGGGGGTGTAGTATTATATAAAAGTAAATATTATAAACATATAAAGTTTTTACTGGGTATTTAGAATCTCCATCAAGAATTAAAAACTTGTACAAAATAAAAGAACGCCATCTTAATTTGAATTAAAATTCAGAAGATGTTCGAAGAAATCAAAACAAAATATAATAGTGGGGCTGGGTGAACCAGATAAACATTTTCTCTGCAAGGAGATTAAAGTACATATTTTGTTTCTCACATTCACCATGACTTCCATATATCCATGATCTCATGATAGTCATATTTGCTAAGCCTTAAGTGGTCGTCCAGGACTATTTGCACTGCTCGCACTTACCTCCTCAATTAGTCACTTATTTGCTTCATATGCCCGAACCAATTAACTTTTCTTTTATAATTTTTTCATCTTGGTCATGTTTTTTCCTTGCATTCGATAGACTGAACTTAAAATAAACGCTTTACCCACGTGGTTTATTGTGGTCTAATATTTTATTATTAGACTTTATTGATATATAGGTTTTTGTTGTAACAGAGGTGAATATATTATAAAATAACATGATAAACATAAGAAACAATAATATAGCAATTTAGTATATACTCGTAGTTTATTGCGTGGGATGGAGTAGACTCCACCTCTGATATATACAGCATTGTCCTGGCTACTTTGCTAGACTGCCCTCTGTGTTAAAGTACCCAGTTTTTTCGTGCTGTTGTGGTGTTATTTAATTCAAGAAAGATAAAGATTCGACAGGAATAAAAATAAAAATGCTTCTGATATGGCATTCAATATATCATATTTTATTCTAATGATACAAATTAAATGTATCAATTAGAAAGATACATTGAAAAAATCAAATATATTTTAGATAAATTGGTTTTCCTGTATATTTTACTAATCGATTCATAAAATAACACCGCAACTTCACAATAATAATGTACTTTTTAAAATAGATTATATATAAATGCATTATGTCATTAAAGTATCAACTTTAATTTTTAACGAGAAAAATACGGATTAATATTTCGCATTCGACAGGTATCGAACCCACAATATCGGCGTAATTAGCCAGCATCATACCCCTACGCTATTAAGGCCTAGTATGCTATCGCCAATATTCGAATTCATATGCATAACGTCAATCTTTCCCACAGATCTGGGAAAATACATTTTAGTTCTACAGCCGATTTTAAATCAGAATAATTATTAAAACTATTAATGCATTCAGCAGGAATCGAACCCATAACGCCATGATCTATGACTAAGACTGCTATTCAGGCCCGGCATTAGTCTGTCGATACTTTCGTACTTACGCATTCTACTTCGTTTCCGAACGAACAATACAAACGTTTAATAATACGATTAATCGTTACAAAGAAAAGCCAAAAACTTCAACAACATTTTAACGCAAAAGGAATTTGAAAAGAAGACAAAGAAATAAATTTGTCTCCGGGCAATAAATTAAATGAAATCTCCTCAATTCTTTGTAATTTTGTAACTATAATTCTTTACCTTTCGGTAAATTAGCATTTCTTAATAAATAACCTTTTTCTTCATCACTACCTACCCATTGAAATATTTCAGGATTAGAAAGTCAAAAATCTACGTTGAAAAAATATTTTCTTATATTAACGTATTAAATAATTCTCTTTCAAGCATCACAAACAATGACAGAATTCTTTTGAAATATTTATAATATTTCAAAAATATCCAGCAATTGGTAATTTAAAAATATCTACCTTTAAAATCTGCCTGTCATGTTTTATTAAAACGTGAACTCTAATATTTCATAACGTTAACATTTTACATATCAAAAATTCATTATAATGTATTTATAAAATAAATCTGATTGTATTTAAGGATCATTTCAAATTATTATTAACAACACTAACTCGCTTATATACACACACACAGACACACACCCCCACACACACACACACACACATCATGATGCATGAATACCTCAATTTTACAAATTTTATGTACTTAGAAAACGTTTTTTTTAAAAATAGGATGTAATGTACACGGCAAATGTGTCACATTATTAATCTTACAATTTCAAACTAAACAAATCGCTTGTGTTATAAACATAGAACATGACTAACTTGATGGCTTTGATGGCAAGACGAGTATCGTAACCACTAAATAACAAGCACGTATAGAGTAAATTCTTGTAGAATGTAGTTCCCATAAAATAATAGTTGTAAAACTAAAAAGTCAATCAAATTAATGGGGTATTCCCCGAATATATATGATTAATTTTCTACGTACGACGCGTGACGGCAAAGTTCGTCTCTGCCCAAACTTACTCGTAACTCGCAAAGATTTCAATATTTTTAATGACACATTCTTATTGTGAAGTTGTAATTATTCAGAACACAGGTCTGTGATGTTTAAAAAATATTTTTGGGATTCAAATAATGGAACGATAGATGTATTCATTTGAAAAGTGTAACATATATTTACTTACTTATCATCACGCCGTTTCGCCGCGGAGGTAGGCAGAGAGGATAGAGCGCTACACTCTTTTGTCCTGACTCACAATTCTCGCCTTATCTACATTCATACATATTCTCATACAAGCTCGCCGATTGTTGAGGCTTCTAATAGAACCATCCTTCATTATCTGGTTTACCTCGTCGTGCCAAGTCTTCTGCGGACGTCCTCTATTTCTGGTGCCATCAACACTTGCGTCATATATATTTCTTACCATTCTTTCCTCATTCATCCGTTCCATATGACCAAATCACCTAAGTGATCTTTTCTTAATCTTACTCACTATACTAACATCAGCTTTACATTCTTTCCTTATTTCTTCATTATTTACTGTCATAAATAGATTTGCTATAAATACGCCTAAGTGATCTCATTTCCACTGCATTCAGTCTACTTTCGTTATTTTTCTGCCAGCTCCACTCCTCACTTCCATACATCAGTGTCGGTACCGGGATTCCATTGTACACCGCTAGTCTTGCCTCGGTTGACAAATTCCCGTTAGATATAATTCCATTAAAAGCGCCGTTAACTTTATTTCCTGCAGTCACCATCCTTTCGATATCATTCTCAGCCTTTCCGTTTCTATCAAACATACTTCCCAAATATACAAACTCATCTAGTTGTTCCAAACATTCATTACCTACAAGTATTTTGCACGGTGTCTTGCTTTCCTCCTTCTTGAATACCATCATTCTCGACTTGTTAACATTCATCATGAGGTCGCTTTCCTTGCATACATCGTAGATTCTACTCATCAGATTCTGTAGTTCTTGTTCATAATTTGCCATTAGTACTGCATCATCGGCGTATAATAAACAGCATACAATCAAATCGCCCATTTTTGCTCCTACATTCATACATTTCAGTTCTTTCACACATTTATCCATATACAAGTTGAACTGCCCGAAAAATTGTCGTCAATGAACTGTGTTGGTATAGCATAATCGATTAATGCACGTTCCCCGGATAGGAAGAGAATCAGGTTTGAATCCCGGTAGTTACAACAATATTTTTTGATAAAATTGATTTTATATGTATATCTTTCTAATTAATATATTTAATTTGTATTTTTTAAATATTTTGTCAATCTCTACGCCGTAATTAAAAAAGGCTCTCAATTTACTTATGTACCTAACTGTCAACATCATTTACTATTTAGTTGGAAATTACATGATGCTTGAATTATATTTACTACAACATATAATTTACTCCTTTTTATATAATTTTTTTACGTACATTTTTTAAAATACTAATTGAATGTAATAATTAGAAAGATTTACATATAAAATCAATTTTATCGAAAAATATTGTTGGTGCGTCACCGGGATTCGAACCTGGATATCTTTCCAAAGCGGGGAAGGTGCATTATCCAACTATGCTACAGCGACATTATTTTTGACGACAAATTTTCGAACCTATGTGTTACACTTTTCAAATTAATACATCTATCGTTCCATTCTTTGAAACCCATCTATCTATTTAGTAGTTGGATAATGCACCTTCCCCGGTTTGGAAAGAGATCCAGGTTCAATTTCCCTGTGGCGCAACATCAATATTTTTCGATGAAATTGATTTCATATGTAATTAATACATTTAATTAGTATTTTAAAATATCACAGACCTATGTTCTGAATACAACTTCACAATAAGAATGTGTTATACTAATAACAAATCTTTTTTGTTTTAAATTTTTATAATATTGGTAAATACATTATTTTGGTAATTTTTGAATAATGTAAATTAAAAGTTAATGTTTTAATTCGTTTATTTTTTAGACGAACATCGTAATTACTAGAATATGAACACGTCATCTTATTTTGGACACAACTTTAAAACGTAGAAGACTTGGAAGAGTGCCATTCTGGAGTCAGCTGTGAGGTTAACCTGGGGCCGATACTTGTGAGGATGCTTTTTGTGTCTTATATGATAGAAGAAGATTATGCACGTGTGGCGGGATGGAATATTACACGCTGGGCACGGCGGGGTGTCACTAAGCTTACTCACTTGCCATTGCGAACACTCGACCCGACCAACTAGATTGCACGTCATTAGCAAAACCGAGCGTCCGTTTTACCAAATCTATATTTAATTTTTCTAAATAATTGGATGATCGTTTCGGGTGTCTATGCCATTATCAATATTGATAATAGTCAAAGGAGTTCTATGAAATAAATACATATGTAATGTATGTAAAACATAAGAGAATCAATAATATAATTATTTCTAATAGATTGTGATTTAATTACGCTGTAAGAATTTCAAACAAAATAAAATGATTTGGTTACCTTGTGGTTGGCAGTCTTATCCTTATCCTTCTTGTTTATTCATTTGGGAATACGGGTAATAATTTGGTGAGTAACTCGATACACCACACAATAATAATAAGTAAACATGTATGTACGTATTATACGTATATATGTATACAATTATTACTCGCTACGCAGTAGGTGGTTAGTCTAAATGACAATTAAGATCAACAAAGTGAACTGTGGATGTTACCAAGTTGTTGTTGTTCTCTGAAACACAAATAATTGATATACGATCGCTTTGTTAGCTAAATCACAGAACACATTAACAATCGTAGCATTTCTCAAGGTTCGTGGCCGTAAATAGATGTGGTAACTGCCAAAAGAAAAAATATTCACAATTTATAACTATCTACGTAATTGTAGACATATGATAAAGTATATTTATTGGTCCAAAATCGACATGTTTGTTTGCGTAAGATGCTGGTTCATCCTCAGCATTTAAACAGATGATGGAGGATAATCTTATGTACGTATAATGAGTATAGTCTTATGTATAATATTTATTCATTTTATATTTATTTACACCCTTTTCCGAATCGTTTACTTTCGTTTCGACTTGTCAATATTACATTTTTTTATTTTTTTATTACATTCAGTTATTAACGTCTTTATAAGATCGTAGGTTGGTTTCGGTATCATCATACCATAGCCATACCTGTACAATTATCGCATTATCATTATCATTATCACATTAAATTCAGAAGGCTGGAGAGAAGCTATAGAAATCGTGCACCCCCAACAGGGGAGGTTAGACATCACATTTACGTGTTGCCGTCGCAGAATTCTGTCACAGTCCGGCAGAAATTCACCCACTCTCACACTATCTAGCCACTGCTCTTCCCGGCATCGCTCATCCCAGCAACCCCCAGCGGGAGATCCACACCATAATAAATACCCAAAAATGTCCGAGATTCCTTTAATTTTTTAATAGGTCATCGTTCCGGGCGGGGATACAAAGATCTATTCCTTCTAATCCCGCAATTATGATTTTACGTACATCATTCATAATCACACAGTCCCAGAGGATTTATTATCTAATATATAGTTATAGTTAACACTAATGGTTGCTTAGTTTTTATATTATGTTATATTTAAACTGACTGTTACATTAAAACAAAATAAATGATTATTGTTATGTAAAACTCCACAAGGGCGTTGATGGAAATAAACATATGTTCATTTGTAAACAGAACATAGCCGACAATAAAAGTCTTTATATTTCTAAAACGAAAGTGAAGAACACATAAAATATTGAAAAATAACACGTAAATCCTGCGCCGATAGGATCTAATGAACTACGCGCGTTCCGCGGATTTGATTAAAACGATTCCGATCGTAAATTGGAATCGCCGCAGGGGGGGGGGGGTATAGGAAAGGGTCGAAGGACCAGTGGTCTCGGGGAGCCGGGATTCGGAAGGACTGCTCGCCTTATCCTTGTATACGAGTATACGATGCCTCCGTCACCCCTTCAGCACACAAATAAACAACAAAACACTATGTGATCAAACACAATATCACAAATCCACACCGCGAATGCTATCGCGATGTCGCGATCGAACAAGTGTCGATCAAATTGACGTCTGTTGACGTCAAGGTCACATTTCACACCAACGACGAGCATTAAGAATGTATGGTTGGGGAATTTGGACGGGGAAAAGGAGTCAATAACATGGGTCGCGGCCGATTTGCAAGACGCGCCGAAAATGTATTTTACGAATCCGGAACAAGTATTATATACATGAGTTTTAATATAAATGAAAGGTGGGATCCTTCTGTTGCAATCAAATGCCGCATTGAGCAAGCTCGTGCAGTCTTTATCCGCATGTTCTGCAGTTATGATTTCAATCTTAGATTACGAATGCGAATGGTTAGATATTATGTGTTCTTGATATTGTTTTATAAAATTAAAGCATGAACACTTACTGAAGAAATGATAAGGCGACTTGAAGCATTTTAGATGTGGATCTACAGATCACAAAATCAGCTGCATGGATAGAGTTATTAATGATGATGGTATGGTTCGGATTAATAAAGAAAAAACTATTTAAAATAATAATTCCGAAAACTTGAATATCGAGACACGCGAAGAAGTATAAGATCTTGTACCTCATAATGCAGGGAAAGATTGCTGGAAGTCGGGACCCCGGAAGAACAAGGATATTATGGCTGAAAAATCTGAGGAATTGGTTTGGTCGGTCTACTGTAGAGCTGATGATAGCTAACTATGTAAATATGTTCACAGTATGTTCAATGTATGTTCACAGCGAGAGTTTTTTAAACTTAGTTCTTCAGTTTATTCAGATTTTGAATACAATATACAAGAATTCACTTCCCTCAAAAATCACCGCTGTGATTTCCTGCAGTAGTTTCAAACGCCAACACCACGCGGTATTTTGGTAGATTTCCGGCCAAACTTTTAATGGTGATAGCTGTCTGCTTATGCTAGTTATAGAATGAAATAACAGTTACACCGAAAATGTTTGTCTCATCTCATTATTTTAAATATACTCTTGTAAAATTTATTGTATCACATAATTATTATACTTTTAAAATTAGCAATATTAAATTTGTGGTTAAAATTCATGTTTTTATTTATTATCTTTGTTTTATTAACCACTTAATTGAGATTAAATACATCTATCGGTTTCGAAAATTACCATTTTCTTCTTCAGGATGTCATAACTAACTAAAACATATATTATTGTTTCTTTACCAAATAACTTTAACTACGAGTCCCATTCTAAATTTTTTTCCTAAAAATTATTCGAGTATATTTGTATTAAGTAACAATTTAAGTTATGTACTAAATTATTTTTTTAAATATTTTTTTTTTTTTTAAATTGATTCTGGTAATGAAACAATAATATATGTTTTAGTTAGTTATGACATCCTGAAGAAGAAAATGGTATTTTTCGAAACCGGTAGATGTATTTAAACTCAATTAAGTGGTTAATAAAACAAAGATAATAAATAAAAACATAATTATTCTAATACATTTATTTAGTCAGTAAAAAGATTCTCGTTTGATTGTTCTGTGATATTTTTGTAATATTTACGTTTTAAATGTAACGAAAAATACACAAAGTCTTCACAAATTTCCAATTAGGGCGACTTTTCCTAGTAAAATAACAAGATAACAAGTCATAGACACTGAGTGAAAATGTATTTTCCTGAGCAGCATTTTCTAAATAAAAAGATAGAGGCATCAGATTTTTTTATACAGGTCACCCTTTTCATAGCTATTTGTTACATTACTTTCTACATCTGGTCACAGTTTTGCAAAGGAAATTTCTTTATTGAGTTGAAAGGTTTTTAGGAATTGTTTCTAACAAAACGATTGGACAGTAAAATAAAGACACAATATCAACAGAGCCATGGCGCAGTCATGTCTTACATTTAAACAAAACAAAATAAAGTAATCTTTTTATACGCAACCGTGATTGCTCAATTGGACTGCACAAGTTTAACAAGACGAAAATGGTCCATACATCAGCCGAAGTGGATTTATCGACTTATTTACTTATCTCGAGGGATCACAGAATGTATTGAATCGAAACTTTATTACTGTATAAAGAGAATTTCAGGGTGTTTTTGTAGTGTTGGACTTTTTGTAATAACAAATAGATTTTTTTTTAAAAAGGCGTATCATCTAGTAAATATCGTAAATACTCGTAAATATGATGTTTTTTAAATACTTATTAAATATATTAATTAGAAAGGTATATATATATAATCAATTTTATCGAAAAATATGATGTTGCTACCGGGATTCGAACATGGATCTCTTTTCAATCCGGGGAAGGTGCATTATCTAACTATGTTGTACCTTTGTCGACATATCACATACCTATGTTCTGAATAATTACAACTTCACAATAAGAATGTGTTCTCCTTAATAATACATAAGTTGTATAAATGTTTCTAAAATTTAATAAATATTATTTTTAGGAGAACACATTCTTATTGTGAAGTTGTAATTATTCAGAACATAGATCCAGGTTCGAATCCCGGTAGCGCAACAACAATGTTTTTATTTTTCGATAATATTGATTTTGTATGTATATCTTTATAATTAATACATTTAATTCATATTTAATAAATATTAATTAATAATTCTGGCGTCTGCTATCGGTTTACTCAAAAGTATTTTAGATTCCGTAAAAACAAAGTAGATAGCTTTCAAATAATGTAACGATAGATGTAATAATTTGAAAAATGTAACATATGGTTCTAAACTTTGTCGACAAAGGTACTGTGCTGTAGCATAGTTGGATATATATTTTTTTTTCGATAAAATTGATTTTATATGTATATCTTTCTAATTAATACATTTAATTAGTATTTAAAAAAATATCATAGATCTATGTTCTGAATAATTACAACTTCACAAAAAAATGTGTTCTCCTTAATAATAGGATATTTTTGCCAATCACTTAAGTAATATTTTATCAGTAAACATATCATCTTACTAATATAAACCAGCTCCGATGCCTTCATCTAACTGGTATATCGTAAATTAAATTATACTAAATGGAACTTCTAAAGTAGTAAGATAAAACTTTAAAACTTTTTATTTAAATTCGTTTCGTTCAACATGTTTTTATTCAAAGTGTTTAACTCATAAATTGGCACTTTATACAGGCCATCAAGTTTGTCCCATTTTCGCAGCACAAGCGTTTAGCTTAGTTTGAAAGTAGTAGGAATATTAATGTGACGCATATTCCGTGTTCGTGTGTAAAAAAACTCTAAGAAAGATTGCTGGAAGTCGGGGCCCTGGAAAATTGAGAACATCACGGCTGATGAACCTGAGGCAATTGGTCTGACCAGTCTACTGTCGAGCTTTTGCGGGCCGCAGTAAACAAAGTGCAAAACACTTCTAGGTAATGAATATATGGACAAAGTAGATGAGTTTGTGTATTTGGGAAGTATATTTGATAGAAACGGAAAAGCTGAGAAAGATATCGTTAAGAAGGAATAGAGTGAATGGTATTTTCAATGGAATTATAGCTAATGCAAACTTGTAAACCGATGCAAGTGGTTGACAATGGAGTCCTGGTACCTATACTGGTCTGGAGCTGGCAGAATAGGTACGAAAGTAGACTGAATGCAGTGGAAATGAAATCTCTTAGGCGTATATGTGATTCATTTATGACAGAGTGAAGAATGAAGAAATAAGGAAATAATGTAAAGGTGATCTTAGTATAGTGAGGAGTAAGATTAAGAAAGAATTACTCAGGTGGTTTGGTCATATGGAACGAATGAATGATGTGAGAATGGTAAGAGAGATATATGACGCAAGTGTTGATGGTATCAGAAATAGAGGACAACCGCGGAGGCCTTGGCACGACCAGGTAAACCAGATACTGGAAACCACAATAACCGGCAAGCTTGTATGAGAAGATATATGAATGTGAATGAGGCGAGAATTGTTAAATTAAATTAAATTGTTAAAGAAAAATCCCGGTAGCGCAACAACAATATTTTTCGATAAAATTGATTTTATATGTGTATCTTTATAATTAATATATTTAATTCATATTTAAGAGAATTGTTAGTTGGGACAGAGGAGTGTGGTGCTCTGTCCTCTCTGCCTGCACCCGCAGAGAAACGGCGCGATGGTAAGTATGTAAACAAAGTAACGATAGGCGACGTCCGTTGAACGGATAAGGTACGAACAGATTTAACTCATGCGCAAATTTGTTTCAAATATTTATAACAATATTAAATATTAATTTTAAATGTACGTATTTACGTTTAAAAGAAAGATTATGAACTTTATAAGGATTTTATTAAAGGAGCTGCCACTGATTGTTAATTGGCTCTGTAAATATTAAAATTAAAATACCCTTTAAAATGTTATGACAAATATTTGAATACTACTAATCAGCGGAAAGTGGAGGTAGCTGTAAAAGTTTTTACGCCAAAGTTAGCAGCTCGAAATTTTATCAGCGGGTCCTAACCGAAAAATAATGGCAAATGCAATGCCGGTAATTGATTCTGTGATTGCAAATTGGGTTATTGGACAGTTTCATGTTTATCAGTATTTTTTGGATATTTTAATTTATCGGAAATGACGCCGAAACCGCTCGAACGTATTTAAATTTGAAATAAAATCGTATTCCGAACGTGTTTTTCAATTTAAAATTCGTTGTTTTGAGATAATTAGTATGAAATCCTATTCATCGCATTACACCGGTATTAATTAGATGTTTTTAGGGATCTACTTTAATTCAGAATTGAATAACTTTGTTTGGTGAACCACTGTTACATTTTCCTTCATTAGGATGAAAAAACTAACTAAAACAAAGTGTAAAACTGATAATTAAATTAAAATTAATTTTAAATAATAATTTAAAAATAAATTTAGTACCTAATTTAATTTGTCACGACGATGAAAGATGTGGAAATTTTTAAAAAATAGAATTTTAAAACATTTTGCTTCATTATTTTAGTAAATTTTTTTACCCTGATGAAAGGAAAAGTATTTTCCGAAGCCTGTTGAATATAAATAACTCACAGAGGTTTATAAAATAAAGTTAATAAACTATTAATTATAGAATTTTTTTTTTGGTTTCGTTAATTATCTCGAGTATTTATAAATTAGTTAAAAATCTGCATAAAATATTAAAATAAAATTCTAAATATTCGAAATGTCGAATTAAAAAACATTAACTTATTTAATCTAATTTTTTTATCTGAAAATTACGTTTTTACGATGCAACCGACAACGGTATACAGACAGTTCAAATCGTGATTTTTTATGATTACATTTCAAAAAAATACACGATTCTATATACAAAGTATTAAAAATTAACGTTACAATAACATTATTTGGAAGAATAAGTATCGTAAAAAAAAAAAATTGTAAAAATCTAAAAATTGTTGACTGAATCTTGAAACATAATAATAATATACATTTAATGTAAATTTTTGATTTAAGAAATATAATTGTTTTAAACAGATTATCTAGAAATAAGAAAAATAATAGTAGTTAATTCAACATAATACGTGTTGTGTGAAATAAATGGAAAAATATGAATATCTCATAAAAGTCAATCACGTTTGACTAAAATGAATAAATTTTTCATCACATATAAAATAATTCAGTGAACTGTCAGATAACTACCCCTGTGGCGTCTGAGAGGATATATTACGATACCTTATCATGGAACGTTAGGTTTTTTATTTCACATTTTTAAGATTTATTTTTGTAAGTATTCGCCTTATATTTTCCCACAACTTATCCTTTGAATATTAAAAATGATAAGAATAATGTGCATCGAGAAGTTAGCTTTATTAAAAGAATGTAACAAAAAAATACTAGCTGTGCTCAATGGAACGGATAAATAGGGTGAGAATGGTAAGACAGATATATGACGCAAGTGTTGATGGCACCAGAAATAGAGGACGTCCGCGGAAGATTTGGTACGATCAGGTAAACCTGCTGGAAGAGGTTTCTGTTAGGAGCCTCAACAATCGGCGAGGTTTTATAAGGTAAGTCTAGCGGTACACAGTGGATTCCTGGTACCGGCACTGATGTACGGAAGTGAGGTTTAGAACTGACGGAAGAGGAACAAAAGTAGACAGAATGAAGTGGAAATGATATCGCTTAGGCGTATATCCATTTATGATAGAGTAAAGAATGAAGAAATAAGAAAATAATATAAAATTGATCTTTATATAGTAAGCAAGATTAAAAAAGGATCACTTAGGTGGTTTGGTCATATGGTACGGATGAATGAAGAGATAATGCTAACTAAGATATATAACGCAAGTCTTGATGGCGCCAGATGTAGAAGATGTCCGCGGAAGACTTTGCTAGACTAGGAAAACCAGATACTGGAATATGGTCCTATTAGAAGCCTCTATAATCGGCGAGCTTGTATGAGAAGATGTATGAATGTGCATGAGGCAAGAATTGTGTGTCAGGACAGAAGAGTGTGGTGCTCTATCCTCTCTGTCTATCCCCCTCGGGTATGTATGTGAAAATTTAAGAAATAGACAAATCACTAACGCAGATGATTTACAGATTGCAAACATGAATATTAGTAGGCGCATGCCATTTATATATAATAAAGTATTTTGTACATTTCATCCATATAGACTGACTTTATATTTAAGGTCACGCAAATGAAAATAAAAGATTCTATATGTATCCTTAATTTTTTTTGTACTAAAATATGAAATTAAATATATTATACAAAATTAAAATATTCTAAATGTCAAACTCGAAATATTGCAGTCTTAAAATTATTTTTTTCGGAGTTCAGATATCTACGTCCTTTGCTGTTTACATTGTTGATAAATTTTTATTGTTTATGAAAATATCGTTAATTATGGTAAATGTATGATCGTATATAAATAAAATAAGATTATTGATGAGAAATGTAAGGCATTGATTTTTTTTCATTTTTGCGAAACTGTGAGTGGGTAAAGTATTTTTATAATTTTATTTTATTTCAGAACATAGTTCTGTGAAATTTTTAATACAAATTAAATGTATTATTATAAAGATATACTTACATATAAAATCATAATATTGTTGTTGCTACTGGGATTTGAACCTGGATCTCTTCCTATCGGGGGAAATTATGCTACACCAACATAGTAAGCTGACAACAAATTTTCGAACTTATATGTTCCATTTTAAATTGATACATCTGTTGTTCCATTATTTTAAAGCCATATTATTTATATTTACGGAATCTCAAAACCCTTTAAGTAATCGTATAGGAAGAGATCCAGGTTCGAATCCCGGTAGCAACAACAATATTGTTTCGATAAATTGATTGTATATGTATATCTTTCTAATTAATACATTTAATTTGTATTAAAGTTCTTTTCATTGCATTACCTTAACTTATAAGTCCATATTTGGTCATATTCGTGATTGAAAATGTACATATTGATCTGTCATCAAAAGTTTTTTATTTAAAATATTTCTGAAGTATCAAATAAGATTTTTTGTACAAAATTATATATTCAACTCCTTAGAACTTTGGAAAAAAAAGTACATACAATGGTTCGACCTTAAAAGATGCGGCACGGTTAAACAGAGCGTAAATTAAAAGCGATCTTTTTACGTTTTGTTATAAAACTTTCACCTCTCTTGAAAAGTCGTCGTGATACGGCGGGCCCGTAGTCTCACAGGATCGCCGACAATATCCTTATATTGTTTTCTCAAGAAAAGTGTGTGTAAAACGGAAAAATGAAACTTTGTTGATCTTGTCCTTTTAAAAGAAAGCAACAAAAGAGAGCACAATAGGCCAGGTTCAATGGGATATGAAGAAATTGGATGGTAGCATGAGCCAAATGGAATTGTTTTATAGGGAGGAAAATCGCTCGGCAGAAGCATTAAAGACAACAGCCTATTAGGGGTGGGAGAAATAAAATGAAAAAAGTTTTCTCGTATTTAAGTAGCGTGTTTCTTTGATTTAATTAAATATCCAGGGGGAAGAAAAATACATTTGATGGCTTAATAAACTTTTAGATCTGTATCACAAAAAGCAATTTATACAATTAAAAATACCCTAAGTTTAAAAAACATAATTATATTCACTGATAATAATTAACCGATTTCAAAGCACGTAATTTATTAATGATAAAAAAAACGTTACAATATATCCTGGCGTATCTGGAAACGTATTGAAATAAAGGTAAATTTAAGGTGAAAAGCATATTATTAGGAGTAATTTTTAAACATCAACCGGATTAAAAAACACAATTTTCTTCTTCAGGATGTAAAATCAACCAACTAAAAAAAGTCACATTATTCTAATTTATAAAAAAAATATATTTAAAAAAAAAGTATTTAAATAATAATTATTACGATGAAAGATGTGACAATTGATTTGATGATTAATTATTAGAAATTTTTTAATTTTCAATTTAGTTGATTTAAATTATCTAAATTAAATGATCTTTAAAATAATGAACATATTAAACTGCAAAGTTAAGTTTTCAAATATTAATATATATATATATATATACCATTTCAGAGGTATGTTTGTAGAAGTCCATAATCACATATTTTATTTATTTGAGGCGCGTTTTGCCTTATAAGGGCACTATTAATTGGCGAGTTAATTAAGCGAGTAGAATAAAAAAAAAAAGTGCTTTATTTTCACATATGTGATAGAATAATATTTTTAATACAAATTAAATGTATTAATTAGAAAGATATACATAAAAAAATCAATTTTATCGAAAAATATTGTTGTTGCTACTGGGAATCGAACTTGGATCTCTTCCAATCCGGGGAAATTTTCGAACCTATATGTTACTCTTTTCAAATTAATAAATCTATCGTTCCATTATTTGAGAGCCATCTTCTTTATTTTTACAGAATTTCAAATATATTTGAGTAAATCGATAGAAGACGCTAGAATTAACAATTCCTTTTTATTAAATTTTGGATACATTGGTACATCTTATATATTATTAAGGAGAACACATTTTTATTGCGAAGTTGTAATTATTCAAAACAAAAGCCTCTATGTACTCCTTGGTAATAATATTTTTGGCTAAAACGAATCATTATATTATTTGTTCATCTTGCGAGAAGTGAAGATAGCTTGGGGAGGCTGGTTGCGATGGGCCACGAGAGAAAAATCCCCCACCTGCTGGACCGACGGAGTGAAAAAAACCACAGGCACTTCTAGCAGGTGACAATCTGACAAGAGGGTGGGAGAAAATGAAGATCACGACCCTCGGTCACGACAGACTGACGTGGATGGATATTATTTTTCCTCATTATTTTAAATGGTTTATTTTAAATATTTTTTCTCAAATTGATAATGTTTTTTAATGCAGTTTCTGGAAAATTCATAATTTTTCCAAAGACATGGAAAATAAGGTAGATTATGACGTTTGGGATATAGAGTTAGTAGCAAAAGTTGAAAATACGTGAACAATCAAGTACAAATGTCAATTTTGCAGAAATAACACATCAGCGGTAGTCTCAACCATTTGCGAAAGGCGAATTCTCCAATTTTTTTGGACATCTTGCGAGAAGGGAATATAGCTCAGTGAAGTTTGTTGTGGTGGACCACATCGATGGAAGAAGAAGAAGAAAAAGAGAAAGAAGAGAAAGAAAAAGAGGAATATGAGGAAAACAACAGTCACTTTTCTGGTAACAGCTCTTAGAACTACGTGATTTCGGAAAACAGTGGAGGGGGATAGTTAAGGGGTTGGAAATGATCGTCATGAAATAAAGGGTGTCCAGCGGAAAAATTTAAAGTTTAATATTAAATAATAAAAAAAACTACGATGTTATTCTCATATTTTATTTATACAAAATAAAGTTTAACAATGTGTATTTTACGTTTTATAAACAATATCGTCTAAATGCCGTCTATTTCTCTCAAGACACTTGCAATCGGACTCTTAAATTTGCGAACACGCGAGAGCAAAGCGTTGGTTCAATGGCAGCACCTTCAGGGCGGATATTTTCTTGTGTTCGAGGATTGTTACTGTAAACTCTCGACTTAAGGTATCCCCACAAAAAAAGTCGCACAGTGTAAGGTCCGGTGACCGAGGTGCTCAGGGTATGTCCCGTACTTGTTGATTAATTTATTGGGAAAAATTCCCCTCAGCTTCTCCGTTAAAACTCTAGCTGTGTATGGAGTGGCCCCGTCTTGCTGAAATTGTATTCTGTTGTTGAGTCCGGGAAATAGCTGCAGTTGTGCTACAAAAAACTCGTCGATCCTTCGGCAATGCACGTTAGTAGTGACTGTCTCTCACTGGTTATAAAAATATCTCTCGGGCAGAAATTATACACTACACTGTCGTTTTTTGACAATGAGAACGTTTTTGGACTGTCGGGGCACCAGTATCTCATGTTCTGTTTATTAACATAGCTATCGATATGAAAATGTGCTTCGTCAGTAAACAATATGTTTCCAAGCTTTCCAGCATCGTTCTCACGAAGGTTTCACGTAAAAAATAGTAATTTTCGATGAGAAACTGCACGATTTGCAGTTTATATGGATGAAACTATTGTTTCTTTTTCAAAATAACGTGCACTGTTGATTTTTTTATTCCAGTACAGGCTGCAATCTTTCTTATCGATTTACGCGGATTGCGCATAATTTTACGTCAAACTTGAGCCACATGTTCTGGCGTCGCTGTTGACGTTGATGATCCCGGAGAAGTTTGGTTAACCATTGTCTCTTCTTGTCTGAACTTTTGAATCCATCACCAGATAAGTTGCGTGCTCGGCCCATCACTTACTCGTCGAATATTAAAGTGAGTACAAAAAGCGCGACGCGTACGAACCAATAAATCACCGCACTTTAAATATTGCCCAACCGCGAATGCGCGGTGCATTCTCGACCAGTGATTTATTGCGACTGGTAAATCAGAAAATAACGCGCGTCGAACAGTACCTCTCCCACTTACCGCACCCTGATGGTTTACGAGCAATTACAATTAAATCTTGAAATTTTTCCGCTGGGCAATTTGTATATCTTCATAGGACATCTTTAATTAGGGATTATAAAAAAACTTTTGATTCTATGTTTATTTATTTAATAAAGCTCAAAAAGTATGCATATATATTCACACTTTCCTGTGATTTACATTTTTATTACAAATTCGGTAATATCCACATATGTGTATCTATAAATGAGGAATAAATAGCCTTTTATAGCATCCATGAAAACTAAAGATTCTTACTTATTTACTTATTTACCATCACACCATTTCCCAGCGGGGGTAGGTAGAGGGGATAGTGCGCTATAGTCCTCTGTCCTGACACAATTATCGACTCATCCACAATCATATATCTCCTCATACAAGTTCGCCGATTATTGAGGCATCTGACAAAAACATCCTCCGTTATCAGGTCTTCCGCGGACGTCCGCTATCCAACACTTCCGTCATATATATTTCTTACCATTCTCTCCTTATTCATCCGTTCCATATGATCAAACCACCTAAGTGATCCTTTCTTAATCTTACTCACTATACTAACATCAGCTTTACATTCTTTCTTTATTTCTTCATTCAAAAGATTCAATATACAAAATTATAATACACAGACATATTCTTCTATTTTTTCTTATTCGAGTACTTATACTTCTTATTTTTCCACATCATTAAAATTTTCTCCTTTTTTATCTATTACGCGTGGCATTACTCATTTATTCTGCATCCGCTCATATACCAAACTTCTTATTCTACTTTACAACTTTTCTCTTTAGGTGTAGTTTATTTTTTAGGAGTATATGATAAAAACATTTGCCGAATTTGTTAGCTACTACGATAAGCACTTTCTAATCTAGATGTTTTAGTCAGTTTATCTTATTATGAAGTTATAACTTTCATACTCATAGACTGTACTGTATCCTATACATACATACATATTTATTTATTATTAAGACTTTTATTCATTTTTTATGTATTTTGCTACTTCAAAGTTATTTGCCTTTTGTGAACGCTTCTTAAGTTAAAGCTATTTTATTCATTATTTCTTTTTCGTTTCTGGAAATTTAATATATAATCCTAAATATAGAAAGCGGTACAGGTTTTTTATTTAATTTGAGCTGTTTTGTAAGCATCTGTTATAACCAGTATATTTGATTTAATTTCAATAATTCTCATGCTAAATATACATATTAAAATATTAGAGATACGAGAGCTCTTTTTAATTTATTTCGCTTAAGATTTTTGGAATAACATAGATGAGAGAGTGCCCCTTTCTCCGAAGCAGTAGGCTATCCTAATTAAATATATATTTTTTTTCATTCATATTACACATTATGTTATATAATATTATTATAAAAATATAGATCCTGCATTGCAGCAAAGTAAGAACACGTAATTTATTTACTTTATTTTAATTTATTTGGAAAACAAACAGTCAATCAAAATAGTAATTAAAGTGTAACAATAAATTCAACCAATTACACGTTTAATTTAAATTAATAAAATACTGGTGATACACTGAAAGACAGTATACATTTATTAAACTTGTAAATTTATTTAAGACTTTATTAATAAAGATTTAATTTTACGTAGAAGACGGAGCTCTACCGGTATATTGCAATGAAATAAGTTATAATAATTTCAAAGAATTTATATCAGATTATTTTAAAACACTTAAGCTTTACCTATACATGAACAATTTTTCAGTTGGTTAGACTTATTGTGACAAATATTTTTTTTTGAAAAAGGCAAATGATTAAAAAAAAATAAGGATAAAGACACAGGATATGATTATGATAATGGCAATTTATTTTTAGAAGAACACATTCTTATTGTGAAGTTGTAATTATTCAGAACACAGGTCTGTGATATTTTAAATATGAATTAAATATATTAGTTAGAAAGATATACATATAAAATGTTGTTGCGCTACTGGGATTCGAAGCTGGATCTCTTTCCTAACTACTTAAATTGAATTGATAATTCTGGCGTCTGCTATCAGTTTACTCAAAGGTATTTGAGATTCTGTAAAAATAAGGTACATGGCTCTTTCAACTAATGGAACGATTAAATGTATTAATATCAAAAAGGTAACATATAGGTTCGAAAATTGTCGCTAAAAATATTGTCGCTGTAGCATAGTAGAATAATGCACCTACCCCGGTTAGGAAGAGATCCAGGTTCGAATCCCGGTGGCGCAACAATAATATTTTTCGATAAAATTGATTTTATATGTATATCTTTCTAATTAATATATTTAATTCATATTTACAATTTATTTAATGCTTAACATAGTGCATGCATAAGAACTTCTATATATGCTCTAATATAAATAAGATTAAATTCTTCATCGCACTATACATTATCAATTTCTGAGATTTGGCCTTCTTCCTGAGTGGCAGTCTCAGTCTATCCCTTCCTCTTGTACGATGCTTGTGCTCATGTTGATTTGCATCCATTTTTCGTGTAAATTTCGCTGATGTTTTCTTATTTAGGATTTTGTAAATAAATACCATTATATTAAAATATATTTTCTGCTTAAAGGTCATCATATTCAGATCTTTCAGCATTGCACTAATCCGAGTATATCAATTTTTTCTGAGTATATTTCTCATAGCTTTATTTTGCAACACTGACAGTTGTTTCATTTCTTCTTTGTTAGATAAAAACAAAATGCTGCCGCATTAGTTGATATGAGGAAAAATAACAGAGTTGTAATAATTGACTGTAGTATATAGTACGAGTAATGTTGTATATAGTACAGTCAGCCGCAGAAAACCAGCCACGCAATTCACCGAAATGAGTGGGAAATGAAAAATAGGAAATAAACGGGAATGGATTAATTAGAGAATTCCTTCGATTGTTAAAAAGGACCAGATTATGGGAAATAATGGAAGACAAAAGAGGGACAGCTTGACTCACCCGATGATGAGGCTGACTCCTCGACTCCTGATCTGCTGAAGCATTCACGACCCTAAGTTTTCACGGCTAATAACTCGACAACACATTTCCACAATAAGGCCGAAAAATGCATATCACACTCGGCGATCGAGTCAAATGGTTTTAGGAAACTAGTCCGGCGGGAAAGAAAAAGGTGTCGATACGAATTTGCGCGTACATTATAATTATTTATATTTTTATTTATTATCTTTGTTTTATTAACCTTAATAATAATAAATAAAAATAAGATAATAAATAAAAATATGAATCTTAACCACAAAGATAACATTGCTGATTTTAAAAATATAATTATTTATGTCCACGGCGTCGCTATTGCGAAGATTAGACTTTATTGACGTACACGTTTTTGTTGTTACAGAGATGAATATAAAATATAATACAACACGATAAATTTATTACAATTATATTGCTATTAAGTAGAATACTCGTAGTGTATTATGTGGGGTGCAGTAGGTATATTCAACGAGCACTTTTGTGAAAAGTGCGAATAATCAAATCTACGCAATTTGAATGTTTTTTACCTTGAAAATGATAAATAATACCTATGTTAGTGTTGACGCTAGTCGAGTACCTACTTCCTGTGCAATTGTCCTACCAATATAAACCTTAATATATACCTTGATATACCTGTTCCGCTCTGGCCAACCGATGCGTAACGCGTGAGAATCAGGAAGAGGCGGTGTTATCAACAGCTCCGGATGTGCAGTGATATCTCGGTTCTTCATAAAAAAACGTGCTAGTCAACTGGAGGTGAAAAAATGACGTCCAATTCAGGAACGAGATCACGGTAGGCCAGATCCCTTTGCCAATATTCCTTTCTTGAATCCACTGCGGGCTGCGTCAACTAATCATTATTATAATTGATACAGTCTACGGAATCTTATCATACCAGTTGGTATCAAATTTTGTATGACTTTTAAGATGATTTTATTATACTATGAAGTTAAGACTTTAGAATATGGTTTTTGTAATTCACTAAACTTTCATAGAGCAAGTATTATGAATTTTTCCAAGAAAGCGATCTGACTATTTTTGGCAGTATATATAATTGCCCTTAAACATCATCATCCAAGCAATATAATTTATTTCACAATTATGGACTGACTTCTTTTAATTATTGTTACAACGTCGTTAATGTAAGTGTCAAGTTGTGTTCAATTTTTTAAATATTACGAAGTGCTGTCGGGCCAAAAATTAGAGATAGTTTCATTAAATTTTCTCATGTGCTTTGGTTTGTTATCCAACCTAAACCTATATTATCAATAGAACTGACTTACGAAAAGAAGGAAAAAAGCAATAAAATACACGAAAAATTCGGCAGAAAATCGGAACAAATCTTTGAACGAATTTAGAATGCTTTTTGGCAACCCTGTTATAAGCTTGTCTTAAATGGTCAGGGCAGGTTTGCGTTGGGAAATCGCATCGTAAAACAACCTTCTGGGCTGGTTAAAGATTTACCTTCACTTCATTCCAAATTGGATAGCTCGCACGTTCATTTAACCCCGGGTGGGCGTAGCGTTTACCTGTCAGTGACCTTTCGTAACCGCACCACTGAACCAAAGTATTTTTTTCACTTACGCTAGCGCGCTTGTTGGCATATTGTGTAATCAACTCATTAGCTTTAGAGATTGCGCAGATACAGGCGTTTTATTTACAGGTAATTCGCTAAAAAAAAATTGTGCACCGGTTTACCGATAATTTATCGTAGGTAATCATTAATTTTGTAATTTACAGAAAAAAAGATTTTATAGAAATAAAATATTTTTCTACAATAAATGATTGTGGTAACATAAAGGAACACACTTTTAAAAACTCTTTCTCTTTGTATTTTAAGTTAAAGTAAGTTCTCACAAAACATAATTTAACAAGGCTATAATCAAATCAAATTAATGAAAATTCAGATTTAATACAAATTAAATAAAACAACTAGAAAGATAATAAAAAAAAATCGATCCATTGAAAAAATATTTAGTTGTTACCGGGATCAAAGCGGACTTCTTCCTATCTGGAGAAATGCGTTTTACTCTTTCGCTATAGCAATCTAATACATTTTTGACAAATTTTTAACTTATGTTCTCTAGTCAGACGTCAGGTAGAATATAATTCGGTCATATGGTCGCCTCACTGCATTGTCACTCGACGGTGGTTGAAAGAATCCAAAAAAAGTTTTTAAGATTCATTCATTATAAATTAAATATACGCTCTGAAGATATCGATTATTATTATCTCCTTAGGCGTCTGAAATTGTTAAAATTATCAGTGAGACGTATGGTGACCGACCTTATATATTTCCGACTGCCACCAGATTGTTGGTCTGCTTGATTTTCATGCACCATTAAGGTCATTGAGACACAATTCATTATTCTATTACAGGGATAATGTTAGAATACATACATTAGCTCACTCAGCAGTCTCCAGATTGTATTCTCTGAGAAATGAATATGCGGAGGTAGTCGACATTTTTGCTTTAAATTTAACTATTTATAAGACTACATTATTACAATTTTTTTTCTTATTTCAATGGTGACGAATAAATAGTTTTACTTCACTTTATTATTTATTTTAGAATTTTGATCATGAAAAAACATGCATATATAATATAAAATTTTTCTTTTTGTATTACGCTTTTGATGTAACTTTCTATTATTATTATTTTTTATGTTAATACCAGTTATTTCCAATTTATACATTTACTATTCCAATTTTTAAAAGCAATTAACTTTATATGAATTAAAGTCATAACTTTAACTTAATTTACACCACTTGATTTGATATGAGAACTCCATACTTCCAGAACAATGATCTCTTCCTCAGGGGGAGTTGTATACTATAGTTAAGAATTGACATTATAGGGGTTAGAAAAAAAGAAGAGAATGGGGAGGAAGGAATAAACCAAAATCGGAGTAGGAGTTAATTAGAGAATTACATAGTCATTAGAAGGAGAATATATATTTTTTAAAGAGAATACATTATTATTGTGAAATTGCAATTTTTCAGAACATGGTTCTGTGATATTTTTATCTGTATATCATTCTTATTGATATATTTAATTAGTATAACATTTATTTGACTTTGATTAATTAATTATTTTGTAGGAGTTGAAGTGTGTGTGTGTTGAAGTTATTCAAATTATGATTGACTCGAGATTGTGTCAGAAGGTTATGATGCTGTGAGACAGAAGCTCCTTTCTTCTATTATTCTTGTCTCACGTGTGTTGGTTGTAGGGTGTACATTGTAACTAGAGCAGGGTATATAAATGAAATAGCACTTACTATGTTTCGTTTATTGAGGTGATGAATTAATACAATTTAAACGCGCAGTTGAACTCTGGAGTGGTTCGCTGGAGATGCTGTTAAGTTGCGATACTGGTGTTAGGACGGCATGCAAAGAAGTGATCGCTAGTTGCTTGGCAGTAGGTGTCTCTGGTGCATAGTATTTATTTGTTGCTGCTCAATTAGTTGATCTGGTTTGGGCTCTAATGATTGATAGCTGTGCCCTTACCCGGCCATGTCTACGGGCGCGAATGGGGTCACCACAACGTCATCACAAAGTAACAATCTACCTCCAGAAGAACAATTTTTTGAAAAATCATCTTTATTGCGGTGAATCTCGAATACCTTTGAGTAAAACCCGATAGGAATTAAATAAATACCACAAAATGTTCTGAATGCAAATAGCAACTTAAAAATTCAACAAAAATGTGTTCTCCTAAAATTCCGGTCCTTTCCATAAAATTCACTTTAACTAAAATCTCGAAAAGCCTAAATCTACAATATCAAAAAACGCTGTCTATCTAGGGTTATCATGACGTTTGTTTTATGTTGCTATTAACTATTTTCGATATAATATCATCGTAAGCTCAATAATCCGGGGTGGCTCATGGCTTTCAGCAAAATTCTTCGTCACTAGTTCTTGCTTTGCCAGTTGATTTCCCACCTCTATAATATCGTCCTACCAGGGCAGTTTCAGTCTCCATCTTCCCTTATACCTCTAAGGGTTGCTAGACAAAGTTCTATGTAATCTGTTCTACCTAGAATCTTTCATTCAAATATAAATTATACCATTATCATTAATTGCACCAAATATCTTTTTCTTCCTTTTTTCCATCCTTCTTCCTTCCTTTCAAATACATTAAAGATCCCATCAGTCGTGGATAACATATTTTTATATGTATACAGGTGCAAAAATTCTTATGGTGAATTATCGACAAATTTTGTAAAGGATTTTTCCCTATTCACAAAATCAATCTCTAATTAGCTGAAGTGCTGTAGCTTACTCTAGAAATAATTAAATATAGTTAAGTTCGAGCAGTAATTAGTTCAGGAGTTTGTTTTTGTGAGATTTTATTCAAGCTAAGACCTCTTCAGATTAGAAATAGCATCCTCAAAAACTTTTATATCCCAAAAATCCCTTTATTCCTGATTTATAATACATACAAAAAGAAACGCAACAATTGTCAGTGTTGCAAAAAAAAAGCTTTGAAAATAATACTCAGATAAAATAGATATACTCGGATCAGTGCAAAGCTGAAAGATGTGAATATGATGACCTTTAAGCAAAAAATATATTTAAATGTAATGGTATTTATTTACCATTTAACCCTTCCCAAACCATGCTGTAACATAGGTTTATCATAATAATTAAACCTGTAATATTTCGGTAAATACGTGCAACGTAAAATTCATATTTTAGATAATTCTAAAGAAAATATTATCGCTCAGGAATGACTAGTGAAAAAGCAATTATGAAAAGAGAATCGTACAAAAACAATAATTTTTTTCACTTCACTCCGTTGTAAAATTAATACGTTAGTAAAAATGCCATTTGTGATATGAAAGATAGAGATCACACACTATTTTCACAGTGAAAAGAACAGCAAACATACAAATGTAATTATCTCTTTCTCACTAATTAAATGAAGAGAGATAATAAGAAAAGACACATTGTATAGAACTTAATGAATGCTCTAAATTATATAATTAATCATTTTTTCAAATTCGAATGCTCAGTTTTTAGAATAAATTCATGCCATTAAAGCCATTTAAGCTGATAAAAACATTTTTTCTGTTATTTACGGTAACACGAGTTGACAGCATGGCTGCGTTCAGGTATTTTATATCATGGTATGGTAAAGGTTAAGATACCATAGGTATCGAAACATGTTGATTTATCGATAAATAATGGTTTTAAACAAAGTGTTTTTCTTATTATTTATATAATATGTTGCCACATAGTAATTTTGCAAATATTTAAGAAAATATATAAAAATGGGGTAATTGATTTTTTTATGGGTCGCTCGCCATGATATGTACATGTTATGTATGTATACTGGAGTCGCCATTGGTCATCATTGGTCATTTGTAAGAATTAAGAGCAATTTTTTTTTAAATGTTTACTTAATGGTATCACTATGCACCTAAGACATTTGTCTGAAATAAACCGGATTTCTACCTACATTCCTCGAATAAATTTTCATGGATTTAGTAGTTCAGTATTTTTCACAATTCTGTAGATAGAATATAAGTTATCACCAGAGGAAATGAGCTCTATTTAATAAATCATATTACTCGTAGAAAAAGGAGGGAGAAGGATAGAAACGGAGTTTTATCTTAACTTATGCTCCGAATTGGCACTTTAACATCGTTTGACACACAATCTTGGCTCATTCACACAAAAGACACCGCTATGAAAAGACGACACCCGACTGCTGGACCATCGGCCAGTAAATTTATACTAAAAATATAAATTAAATATGGGATTCTTCTGTTGAAATCAAATGCTACATTGAGCAAGCTCGTGAAAATTTTAATTAATTAATTACTCAAAAGTATTTGAGATTCCGTAAAAATAAATAAAATAGCTTTCAAATAATGGAACGATAGATGTATCAATTTTAAAAGTGTAAAATACAGGTTCGAAAATTTGTCGTCAATGCACTGTGTTGGTGTAGCATAATCGATGAATGAAATTTACCCGGATATCTTTCCAATTAATACATTTAATTAGTATACAAAATATCACATACCTATGTTTAGAATAAGTACAACTACACAATAAGAATGTGTTGCCCATAATAAAAATATGATTTAGAGTCATGATCTCAATCTTTGATTAGGAATGAAAATGGTCAGATGCTATGTGAATACTTGATATTATTTTATGAAGCGCTTTGGATGTGAATCATTATTTATTTTATAATTATTATGATGATTACAATGATTCAACTATATACGTTTATAGTTCGTATATATAAATGATTAAAATAATTGCAGAAAATTGAATATATTCGAATGAATATACTCTATTTTACCGTAATACGATAAATAAGTTTGAGTACATACCCTTTACCATTATAGACTTAATTTGGTAAAAATGTCAGTTACTTTTTACTTTTAATCGACAGTATATTTTAAACATATCTAATAAAAGGAGAAGAAAGAAATCAAATATCATAAATATATAATTTGACAATATGTGCGCTTAAACGTCACCTAAAATCATTAATACCTATAAATATTTATTCTGAAAGTAAGACAAATAGGAGGCATTAAATTAAAAACAAGTTTATTCCGTTTTAATTGGTGCTGAGGAGATTCAAATTCACTCAACTGCTAATGGACTGACATTTGACGTATAACAAGCATGAAGTGTGTCGCAAGATAACGAACCTGATATATATTGTGTGTGTGTGTATGTATCTCCAAAAAATCTCATCGGAACAGAAACAGAAAAATCTCTTTCGTGGACACGGGTCATTAAAATTTCAAAGCAGAGTAATTATCATGTAATATATAATGTAAGTCTGACTATTATTAATAATTAAACATATGAAATAAATGATATTTTGCTTAGTTACGTTAAAATACCTAGGTAACAAAAGGACAAAGTAAAAAGCCCGAAATTTCTCATCAGTGCTGGATTTCCCAGCTTTCATTGAGGAGGATTATCCCGACCTAAATTGCGTAGGGCTTTTGTAATTCACAAGAATAGGTAATTTAATATTAGTCGCGTACTTACTACAGTTTATCTTAATTTTCTCGAGTTCAACGAGAAAGAAAACATTTTCAGTTCAATTTTAACGTACTTGCCAAATTAGCTTAAAAATGTCAGGTGGGTAAGAAATTCGAAGATGCATAAAACTAGCTAAAGTTGCTATAAACCATCTTACGAGGATATGAAAAAAGAGTGACATCAAGCAAGCTCTAAAAAATATGTTGGTTTATAATCTTGTTTTTACAATTTTCATGTATACAGCAGAGACTTGGGTAGTTGCAATAGCGACAAGCGTAAAATTAAACGCCTTTAAAATGTATTGCTGGAGGAGGGCGTGTGACACGTCGGTGCTCCTTAGGTAGGTAGTTAGGCTGGCCTGCGTGGGTGGGTACTCCCCCTACGCGCCTACCCCTCACTTTTTATACCTTGTGTTTTGCAACTCCGTTAGTCTGTCCGTGCAAGTGTGACTCAATCCATTTTGTCTATGTATTCTATGGATCTATGTTATATGTTTTTTTATGAATAAAGACCGCACTTAAGGGATGTTGGGGGTAAACCGAGTTTCATCTGGTTGAGGTCACTGATGGAATCGCACCTTAGGTGCCAAAATCACAAGAATCGGAAAAAGGGGCTCACTGAATTCCGCTTCTTCTGGGTCTCTCAATCACTTCCGGGCGCAGTGGACTGTAAGAATTATATTACTATTCCGCTAAAGGTCGACACATAAACTCACGGAGCCTTCAAGGTGATAACAGCGTTTAACTGTTCCGATTGAAGGTCGCCGATCGACTGCCCGCTCGCTGGCGGCTGGGGGGAAAGGGAAGGTGGAAGGAACTAAATATTAGTTCGCTCAAGATATAATATATCAAATACAAGTTCAAACAGTCAATACTGACATGAAGGTGTGCCGCACAGGATAACGCTCGCGGGAAAATAGCTTTTTTGGCGAGACCACGACCATAAACGGTCGAATTCCAGGAGCACAGGACTTCTGGGCCAATGATGTTATGATAGGCAATGTTGGGGGATCGCCTCTGCAGGAATGTTTAATATAAACTGTGTGTATATACATTTTTACTTTTGTAACTGAAATAAATGAATCCCGGGCATATGTGGTAATAAAATAATAAAATGCCCTCGATGTTTTTAGGTATAGGAATACATTTGTTAATAAATAAAAACGTAGCGGTAAGTGAATACTGCGCCGGCGGCCGAGAGAAGTCACTCTCGCCACCGCGCTCCTCGAGTAAACAAGTTTTTATTTTCTCTACCTAGCTTTGAACCCGCTTTTACTCTGGACTTTTTGGAAATAGATTCAACTACTGGATGCTACACTGGACTACGATTTGGACCCTGCGCACCGCTGCACAGACATCGTCAGCCCGAGCCAGAAGAATGAATCGGTGAACCATCTTAGTAAACAGTTCTTGTACATTATTGATTCTTTTGTTCGGTAGGTATCTCTGAGGTATTGTCAAGTTGCATTATTACCCCAGACTTCTTAGTGAGTGGGAAAAAAATGGCAATAAGCGGGTTGGGTTATATTTCAAGATAGATTAAAAATATTCTTGAGTGGTACAACATGTAATACAGAAAGTCGATGAATTAACAAGATACTGGATGACGATATTTGAAGTAATATATTACGTATTCAGCTAGGTTGGGCAGCATTTGAAAAGCTACAGTGTATCCTCAAAACCAAAGTACCACAATCCTTAAGGAATAAAAAGTCGTAAATACCAGTACGTGTTGCAGTATTCGACTCCATAGCCGAGACGCGGGCTCTTAATATTAATGTCATACATAAATTAAAGGTTGCCTAAAGAGCGATGGAAAGAAATATCGAAACTCAAAGCTGTGGATCGATTATGGCTGGCGATGGTAATATTACACTCACGAAAAAAGTCTTGGAAAGATGCCACAAATTTAAGAAAATATTTTTAAAATATACAATATCAGAATATGCTATATGTATACAAAAATAAAAGTTTTTCGTATTAGACATCATAGGAAATATCAGCTGATTTAAGCTGACGTTTAAAACTTTCAAGTAGAAGTCGAGTTAGTTATGTAAAGTAGTTTTCGTCTTTCGTTCTTCTTCTTCTTCTCATGCCTTACCCGTTTAACAGAAGTTGAGTATTATCACATTTTTTAATTCGACCCGGAGAAGCTCTACAGTAGCCTGGCCAAAACAATGGTTCAGGTTATGACTTATAAATACAATTTATCATATAAAGTACTGTTAGACTAATATTTATTTTAGTGTATTATAAATTTTAAATATATTAATTAGAAAGATATACATATAAAATCAATTTTATCGAAAAATATTGAACCTGGATCTCTTTACTAACCGGGGAAGGTGCATTATAACAGCAACAATATTTTTAGCGACAAACTTTCGAACTTATATGTTACCTTTTTGATATAAATACATTAAATCGTTCCATTATTTGAAAGAGCCATCTACCTTATTTTTACAGAATCTCAAATACCTCTGAGTAATCTGATATTTTTGTTATAAATTTGATATTATCTGCAAAGTTGTTAGCGACAATGTTAGAGTGAAAATAACGTTAATTAATTAGCAATATTCTATTTAAGTTGTTAAAAAATTTGTTTAGAGTTTTTAATTTAGTACGTTTCTACAAAATTGGATTAGATGTATTTTAGAATTAATGCCTTTTTTGTGGCATTGTGCCTTTAACACCACTGGGTTTCCTGGTTGATAATAAGGTGTATGAGTGCGCGTGAGTATTGCCGCCTCTTGTCGGTATCGGAGAAGACGGCAACGTAGGCGTGATTCTCATTATCTCCGGTACTTCGACCAGTCCAGGAGTCCTAAAACCACCAGTGCGCGCAGGTCAGTGTAGTTCGTGTATCAAATGTGTACTTGTTGTTAATCGAAAACCTGGGAACCAGCGATCGAAGGCGTTTACGGGAAATTGTATTTTTTTTTTGAGGGAAGTAGTGCTTGTGTAAGAATTGATGGGTCATTCACATCATGATTTGATATTACAAAACGTGTTCAACATGGTTGTGTAATGTCACCATTGATTTTTAACTTATACATGAATAATTGTATGAAATAACGAATAATTAGAAGTTGGAGCGAGAATAGATGTAAGATTATATTCTGAATACTGCATGCAGATGATGCAGTGATAGTTACTTAAGTCAATCTGCAACACCCGGTGACTAGGATGGATTGGATTGCATTATGCCAGCCCGCAACTCTTCGACCAAGCATGAGAGTTCTAATATTCTTGTAGCGAGTCCAAAGGCCCGGTGAAAACTGATACAGTGTTTTGACGAGGCTATCGGATAAGTTGAGCATTCATCCAATCAGATCAGAATTACTAATACCCACCGCAACAATTTCATCCTTCCCAATTTATTTAATTCTTCTCCTATCTTTCAGTATATGTTGAAAAAGGTATATTTAAGATGAACTATAAATTGTAAACTGATCTATTTCTACCCTGGTTGCGTATTCTAAACACGATGTTAAACAGTATGTATTGTCTCTCGCTAGTTCTATGGGAGTAGGGTGTGATGAGATGTAACTTGGCACTATATCTGGAGGGATATAACGCCTCGGGTGTCTCGGGATAACCAAAGATTTTCTTCCCCGAAGGAAATTTAAGATTAACATACTTTTTACAACAAGGATTTATTTTTCTTTTAATTATAGCGCGTCGGCAGTAATGATGAAAATGTAGCTATATTCGTTTCTGAGACGTAACAATGTACTGCTTAAAAAAATTCTTAATTAAATCACTTCAAGAAGATATTATAATGTAATAAAGAATAACAATTAAATCCAATTTTTAAATTGAGGGTCTATATTTATAAATGGATTGATTATGGGACTACGTCATCTCTTGACATCGCCGTTATGGTCCAGTTCACTGAACATCCACCAACCTTTTGCGCCTACCTATTTTACCTACTTGGATGGATATAAATGAAATAATGTTATAACTCTACTCGAGTTTATTATCACTACTTGAGTTTCGAGAGAAACAGTAACCCTCATCGACAGGTGAAGTATTAAACTTAATTTATATCCATTTATTATATTGAAACTCTACAAGGTTAATGGTGATTATATCAATAATCTACCTGCTTCTTCGTCTTGCCTTGTTTTCGCCTTTTTCTAGTCTATCATACTTCTCTCGAAGGTCGAAGTTTCTTAACTTCCTCCATTTTCCAGTCAGAATCTATTTTCCAAGATTTGCAATCTGTTTTCTTGCATTACGTTGAGGGATCAAGCTTCACACTAAGGCATGCATGATCTGTTTTCAGTAATCCGATTTATGTGCAAAATACTATTTCAAATAAATACAGTAAATATATTTCTTATTGTCTTTTTTTAACACGGAATACATGTTATATCAATACTCTTACTATTTTTAATCTAAACTAAACGCTTATACTATGAAAATAGGACTAACTTGCTGGTCTCCTGGAATACTCCGACTACTAGATCACTAAGCTAGCATATTAACCAATAGACCAATGAGGTACTCAATTAGCGGTATTTTGAATAATGAAAAATATCGTATTTTTTAACTTTTTAATTTAATTTTTAAAGTAAGTTATTAGAAAGCGGCGGACGGAATCAGTATATTTTTTCACGGTTGTTTATCTAGAACTCTTTCCGACCCGCTTTCAAAAGAACTTGGTATAAAAGTTAACGTATTTAATGATATAAAAAAATAATTAAATAATAGAATGTTTAGTTTTTAACCACTTTATTACATACACTAAAATCAATTAGTTTCAATTGAACACGACCTTCTTTAGGTCAATATAGTATTGTATACAAAAATGATGTTTTTTAGAGGTATAAAACTTTAAAATGAAATAAAACAAATAAAAATCGTGGTAGTAGGCATGGTGTTGGCTTTATTAGAAAGATAATTTTATGCCATTAGTAGTTAAATATGATTTCGCGCATATGGGCGACGCAGCTGCATCGAATAAAGGGAAATCTGAATGTTCAATTTTCGACAATTTTTTAGAACAGCGGGGGACGTATATCGCTAATAACGCGACGAATGTTGGCTTTCGCGACAAATTTTGGCTTCAAAGTCGTCTATCATCTCTAGTTTATCGGCGTAGACTAGACATTTTATATATCCCCATTGAAAATAATCCAAAGGTACTAAATCAAACGATCTTGGAGGCCAATGCACAGGTCCAATACGCGAAATTATGCGCTCGTCGAATGTTTCCTTTAGTAAATTGATTTTGGTGCGCGTTGTGTGACATGTTGCGCTGTCTTGTTGAAATCACAGCTCTTCCACATTAATGCCATTCAATTAGAGAACGAAGTCAGTAATGATGGATCTATAGCGCTCTTCATTGACTGTAGCGTTGCGGCTGGCATCATTTTTGAAGAAACTACAAATTCTTCTGTCACTGCTACTGCGTATGTCTATTCATGGTGAAATAGCAAACCAAACTGAGCACAAATCAGCTGTGAGCTGTTAAATTGGCTGTTGTCGTTGGAAAAAGTGTTGCCAATTCGAAAAAGAAACTCCCTTTATATATAGTCTATACTATATTGTCTTGAAGAAGATTGGGTCCAACTGAAACTAGTTGACTTAAGTATATGTACACAATAAAGTGGTTTAAAACTAAACACTCTATTATTTAATTTTAATGTCAAGCCACAAAGCTTTCATTGAAAAATTAAATAAAAAACTATGTCAAATGGAGAGACTAATATTAGTAACGATGAGGTTGATTAGTTCAAAAGTAATTATAGCTTTTCTGCCGATTAAATTAGCCATTGAATCAATGTGCTGCGATAACGCAAAATTATTCTGCGTATATCACCTTTTAATACCTCTATAATTACCGATAAATTACAGGTAAACCGGTATTAACTTCATGTTTTATTGATTTAACGATAACGTCATTTCTCGGTAATTTTGCAAGCCCTTAATTCACACCCATATAAGATAATCGGTATCAGTATTTCCTAACCAGGTTGAGAATAATTTGAATATATAACCAGTATATCATGCTAAAAAATACATATATTTTTTCCGTATTTGCATTAGAAAACACTCGCGCGAACGTAAACAGTATCAAAATACGAAAGTATTTTGTTTAAGATACGTGACTAATTAAAAAGGAGGACATTCGCAAAGAAACTAGATTCGCACACAAACAAAATTTGATACTACTCCGGGTACAGCTATTTTAATGACAATGACAATTGCAAAATCACATTTTAGTGTAAAGATATATTACCGATATCGCGATTCACAAGCGCTTGCATTTAGACTTTTCGAGTCGATTGGTGTAGCGTAATTTTATGCAGGAGAAACAGTTTATTATTATAAATAATAAGACAAAACACTTTGTTTAAACAACTATTTATTGATAAATCAACATGTTTTGATAATTATGGTATCTTCGTCAGAAAACAATGTATACTAACATTAAAAATACAAGCATAGATAAAAATAAAATAAAGTAAAAGTTTATCACATCATATGTTTACCCACTAATAATTGATAGTGGGAAGCAGTGGAGAAAAATCGTGTTTTTAAATAATTATACATCAATATTTTAATACGTTTAAGAACTCACAATTACTGAATTTTCACCTACAAAAGCATTGTTATTAAACAAATAATGGATATGTCATAGAGAAGAAGGTATTTTTTATTATATTTAATGGAAAATATAGGGAAGTATGGGTAATTACAAGGCATACAACCTGTTTTCGGCAAGGCAGGATCACTTTATCTAAATATAACGTTCACCATTCTTACCCATCTGCAATTATAAAATCAATTGTATAGAAAAATATTATTGTTGCTACCAGGATTCGCACCTGGATGTCTTTCAAATAATAGAACGATAAATGTATCAATTTGAAAAGTGTAACATATAGGTTCGAAAATGTATCGTCAATCTACTGTGTTGCCGTAGCATAATCAGATTAATATATTTAATTCATATTTAGAAAGATATACATATAAAATCAATTTTATCGAAAAATATTGTTGTTTCTAACGGGATTTGAACCTGAATCTCTTCTTATCCGAGGAAATTGCATTATCCAACCATGCTATAGCGACAATATTTTAAGCGACAAATTTTCGAACCTATATGTTACCTTTTTGATATTATTACATTTAATCGTTCCATTATTTGAAAGAGCCATTTACCTTATTTTTACAAAATCTCAAATACCTTTGAGAAATCTGATATATATATATATATATATATGTATATATATTTCTAATTAATGCATTTAATTTGTATTATTATTTTTATTTATTTATTGAAATTGCCCATGCAGAATAATCTTATAATATTTTGCTTATGTATTTAAAACAATATGCACATGCGAGGTGCTCATATTATGTATGTTACAGACAATGTGTAAACTTCGAAAATGTATATTTTAACTAGTCAATGTATGTACCAACTATGAGTTTTAGTTACAGTATACACAAAAGAATTTATGAACATTCTAACTAGTTGTTTTATGAATTCACTGTTCGGTGTTTGTCAAAGTATTCACAATATTCATCTAACTTACAGTACACTGAAGTTTCCATATTAAAAAAAATGCATAGAAACCAATATTATTTTCAGTGAATATAAAATGTATTTTGTGTTATTATTTTTTAAGACGTGTAATTGTTTCGAATGACAACGTAAATGACCGAGATTTTCCAGAATAATATAAAATTCTTCTGGAAGAAAAATACGATGTTGAAAGTAGTAGTATGAAAGCTATTAAGTCAGTAAATGGAGAAATGTTAATAAATGAGGTTAAAATAAAAGACAGATGGATGAAATATTTCTGTGAAACATATGAGAGTGAAGAGAATACAAATGAGAAACCTCTCAAGAGGCTCTCTCGGGTAAGCATGAATGACGAAAATGATATGAATGGAATAAGTATAGAAGAAATAAAGTGTGCAATAAAGCGTATGGAGAATGGTAAGGCAGTGGAGTATGGTAACGTTTCTGTAGTGTATATCAAGGCTGGGCGCCCATTAGTTGCCTCGTGGCTTCATGCGCTCTTAAATCAATGTTTAGAGGAGAGCGACACTCTGTTAGATTGAAGGAGAGCAGTTATTATGCTTCTCTACAAAGGTTAAGGGTTGCGTATGGAATGCGGTAACTATAGAGCAATTAATCTACTAAGCTCGGTGGGCAAACTATACGGAAAAATTTTAATAGAAAGATCAAGAAGGGTGACGAAAAAAAAAGTATGGGAATTACAAGTGTCTTTGTGAATGGAAGAGGATGCATGGATCAGATCTTTTCTCTACGAGTGATAACGGAAAAGTTTTTAGGGAATAACCATAAACTTTTTTGTGCCTTTGTAGATCTGCAATAGGCGTATGATAGAGTTAGGTTATAAGAGAAAGGTTATGGAAGGTACTCTTTGATTACAGGGTGAATACCAAACTTATACACGCAATCGTATCATTATACATAGGCTAGTGAGTAGAATGTACGATGTATGCAAAGAAAGCGACCTTATTATGAATGTCAACAAGTACAAAGTGATAGTATTCGAGAAGGAAGAAAGAAAAACAACGTGCAAAATACTTATAGGTAATGAATGTTTGGAACAAGTAGATGAGTTTGTGTATTTGGGAAGTATGTTTGATAGAAACGGAAAGACAGAGAAAGATATCGAATGGAGGGTGACTGCAGGGATTAAGGTGCATTGAATGGAATAATATCTAATGGGAACTTGTCAACTAAGACAAGACTAGTGATTCACAATAGAGTCCTGGTACCGACACTGATGTATGGAAGTGAAGCCTGGAGCTGACAGAAGAGGAACGAAAGTAGACTGAATGCAGTGGAAATGAGATCACTTAGGCGTTTATGTGGAATATTTATTTATAACAAAGTAAAAAATGAAGAAATAAGGAAATAATGTAAAGCTGATCTTAATATAGTGAGGAGTAAGATTAAGAAAGGACACTTAGGTGGTTTGGTCATATGGAACGGATGAATGAGGTGAGAATGATAAGAGAGATATATGACGCAAGTGTTGATGCCATCAGAAATAGAGGACGTCCACGGAGAACTTAGCAAACCAGATACTGGAAAATGGTCCTATTAGAAGCCACAATAACTGGCAAGCTTGTATGAGAAGATGTATGAATGTGAATGAGGCAAGAATTGTGTGTCAGGACAGAAGAGTGTGGCACTCTATCATTTCTGTTTATCCCCGCGGGGAAACAGTGTGATGGTAAGTAAGGAAGTAAGTAACTGTAACATATGTATGACTGAGACTTGGGAACTAAAGTTTTTGAAAATATTTTTTTGGCAGGTTTCAGGTAATTAATTTTGTCGTAGATGGTATAGAAATGAGTGCTATATGTTAATTAATAAATATCTATTTAATTCCCGCTAATACATAAAAATAATCCTTATTACGCGAGTGTTAACTTTGTTTACATATTCTGCGTCGCTTGTGCTATTGGTGGAAGAGGAGAATAATAATTGGTCCAGCATCCAGCATATCGAAAAAGTAAGTGCCTTCATATCTTCCATTATTTCCACCACCGGCGCACGATAGAAATCAGTGAAGTACATGTAGTCTAGTGGCTACTATATTCGCCTAGTGATCTAGTGGTCGTGGGTTCAATCCTCGTACCAGGAAGCCATCAAGTTAGTCCTATTTTCATAGCACAAGCTTTGTTTGAAAATAGTAAGAATAACAGAGATTGTAGAACCAATAGTGATGCTAATGATACTTGTGAAGTTTTTTAGAACATGACAAGAGCCCACAGTTTAAAAAATGTAATATAAATGTATTAACAAACAAATAAATCTCGCTCCGTGCTCAACTCTTGAGACAAGTTTCATCCGTGTGCATGCGCCTTAAGAATGTTCTCAGTATTTTGCACACGTTGCTGAAAGCATAATCTTGATTCAGTGATTCTCCCGAGACAACTATTTTATTCCGCGGAGACTATTCCTGAAAAAATATTATCTATGTGTTGTGTTCATTTGGCTGTGTTCATAAGTCATTAGATATAATATAAATGTTATTAAGAAGAACACATTATTATTGTGAAGTTGTAATTATTCAGAACAGACGGTCTGTGATATTTTTTAAATACTAATTTAATGTTTTAATTATGAATATATACATATAAAATCAATTTTGTCGATGCCTTTCAAAAATAATGAAACAACAGATTTATTGAATTATTGATTTTATTGAAAAATATGCTGTTGCTACCGGGATTCGAACATGGATCTCTTTTCAATCCGGGGAAGGTGCATTATCTAACTATGTCGTACCTTTGTTGACATATCACATACCTATGTACTGAATAATTACAACTTCACAATAAGAATGTGTTCTCCTTAATAATACATAAGTTGTATAAATGTTTCCAAAATTTAATAAAAATGAATGAATAATTCTGGCGTTTGCTATCGGTTTACTCAAAAATATTTTAAATTCCGTAAAAACAATGTAGATAACTTTAAAATAATGTAACGTTAGATGTATTAGTTTGAAAAAGTGTAACATATAGGTTCAAAAATTTGTCATGAAAAATACTGGCGTTATAACACAATTGGTAGTGTACTTCCCCGGATTAGAAATAGAGATCTAGGTTTGAATCCCGGTAGCGCAAAAACAATATTTTTAGACAAAATTGATTTTATATGTATATATTTATAATTAATACATTAAATTAGTATTTAAATAATATAAATGAACTAAATGTGTAAATACACTTATTTATTATTATTTTTCTTCATTAATACACATTTTTTATAATGCATAGCGTAAAAAATTGTATTAAAATATACAAATGAATTAAAAATAATAACAATTTTAAATACGTTTTATTTATTTTAATATTTTTTTACAATATAATAATTACACACTTTTCTTCCGTTTCTAATTATTAACGGTTAAGAATTATGCTAGTACTTACTTATTTACTATATCGATCAATGATTCTTAGCTAACTAATTATCTCACCATCTCGCCGTTTCACCGTGGGAATAGGCAGAGAGGATGGAGCGACATAATATTCTGTCCTGATACACTACTCTCGCGTTATCCACATTCACACATCATTCCAGTTTTTGGTTTACCTGATTATGAGAAGTCTTATATGTCTGACGCCATCAACAGTCACTTCATATATCTTTCATACCATTCCCTCCTCATTCATAACCTTTTAAATTCTATTCACAATGTTGATTTAAGAAATAATATTGTTAAATTTGGTTGTTTTGCGACACGCGTTGAAGCGGACGCGTAAAATCGTGGATGAACCTAAGAAAGTACGATAGTAAAGCTATGACTAGTAATAAACGAAAGGTATTCTGTAAAAGTTATATGTACGTCATGTGTTTTCAGAATAATGACATTGTTTGTGAAGCAAAATATATCTCTTTCAAACATTCTTGACGCATAATTTATCAAAAAAATTTCAACCCTTCTAATTCTTATTGATGCATGAAAAGTTTTTTTATTTTTAATATTCTTCTTTTTATTTTTTAAATTAAAACTACACTCACAAAACGTCTTGCGTTTGACGTTTGTTTACATGTACATTTGAATCAATTTAATACATTTGATATAAAAAAACCATAACAACTAATCAGTCATCGTTTAAACAATTCATTTCATGCTTACAGGTAAGACAGTTTATTATCGATACGCCATTTTTTTATCATTTCTTCCAAATTGGGAGAAATTATACTCTTTTGTAAAACCCAAGTAGTTTATTTCTTATTGTAGGAACAATAATTTTTATTGTCCTCGATCCATACTTACTGGTGATTTTGGGAATTGATAAATTCAGATTGCTACACCTCTTGTGTTTTTTTCGTGTGAAGCCACCCTATTTAGAGCATCGTTTTGTTATAATTTCCTTTTATTAAAATGAACAGTAACAGCCCGTGTACAGGAATAACGTTTACGAAAGAATATAAACATTTTAGATGATGCTTCAATTTATGAAGATTTTGTACCCCACGATCGGATCCCATATTCGCTAAAGAAAGCTTCGAAAGCTATTCGTAAAACCGGCTTTGGGATTACGTAATGAATAATTTATAATATAATAGTAATATAAGTTATTAATACAAGGTAATATAATTATTTAAAAAAATTACTCTCATTTTTGTTTCACTTGCACCCCGTTTCACTTGATGCGCAGGCTTAAAGAATGCCTCGGAATTTAATAAATTTCGAGTTCTACGCTAGGCCCGTGGAAAATACCAGAATTTTATATTAGCGTGCATTTTCTTTCTTCGTAGGTAGTTAAAGATACATTAAAATTAGTGTAATGTAATTTGGAAAAGTTTGTGAAAATTATACCCCCGTCTTATCGCTAAGTTGATATGTCATTAAGGAAGTTTTTTGTTAATCCTAGATTACTTTCGAAGGCTGCGGAATGTTTTTCGAATAGGGGATGTAGACTGGTGTTGTAATCGTTCACATATCACTTAATTTTTTTTCGAAATAATCCACATCACTTACTCTCTTCAATTTTAGTAAAAATAAGCCACAAGATTTATTAATAAAATAAAAACTGATACCAAAGAATCATAATAGATAACAAACTCGAATGGAAAGAACATATTACTAAACTTACAAATAAAATATATTTTCAAGACTCAGAATCATCTTATCGCTTATAAATCAGTACAGTCACATTTTAAATTATTGGATGGGTAGGAGCGTATAAAACTCCAATATCACAGTTAGAAATCACTCAAAAAATGATGATAAAAATTATTCTAAGAAAAAAAGACTATCCAAGTATCCAACTCTTCACAGATTTCAAAGTACCTAAAATAATAGACATGTACAAAAAAAAATTTTCCAAATTTTTGAAATTAAATATTAGAAGCGAATTCTGAGCTACAAGATTTAGAGATCAAATTGATATTTCAAAACTAAAATATACCGCAATTCAAAATCACTATATTTATTAAAGCATGTAATTTTTTAACAATCTCCCCATCACAATTAGAAAAGTTACAGACTACTATAAATTTGTATCTGTAGTCAAAAAATTTGAAAACAGACTAACTGAAACATAAATTATACACTCTCGTATATACTCTTTCTCTATATACGAGTCTTACTCTTATAGAGAAGAAATAAATGTTAAAAGAAATATATTGTGACGTTATAAATTTGGGTTACGTACGAAATTGCCCCGTCACTTATTTTTTATTATGCACTTTACAATTAAAAAATAATGACCCTTAAGTTGGCACCACATTCTGTGTCTAAGGTTATAAAAACGGTTACATCTGTGGTTCATTTTCAAAACCATCGACGAAGCTGTCAGACTAAAATGTAGCTGTGTGCGATTTACTATAGCCAGAGGGTAAGTATTTTTTATTGTTCAATCTAAGTAATATAGTATAATATAGTAAATAATCTTTACAGGAAACAAGACGTTTTCCTCTGAATTATGTCTCTAGCTTTGCCTCTGGTTTACGCCTTTAATTTCTGGTGCATATTTCTGGATTCTGCATCTGGATTTGACACTTGGTTTTTGCCTTTGGTATACGATTTTAATTACTAACTTGGAATTAGTCGCCTCACTGTAGACAACATTTTTATTTATGATGATCATCTACAACAAACTCCGTCTACGAATCCAATCGCGTTGGCCTGGATGCTGTGTGTCAAACGTGATGTAGTGCCAAGACATCTGGTGTCCTATGTAAGAAGAATGTCCCCCGTCGAGATGAGGATTTGTCCTCTGGATTTTATTTTATTTTATTTCTTGTAGCCTTGTATTTTTTCTGATTAGATGACTTTCTTTTTCTAATGAATACCATCTTTTGTTTATCACCTCCAGGTATTACTATAAATTTTTCCCAGTTTATGATGAAGACAGAATGTGACAAAAGTGAGGTGGGTATGTGTTGCTCAAGTAAAAAAATCCGCGGATCTTCTGTTCTACACTGACTAGCCGGTAAAAGGGAAAGACGCAGGTCTTTTACTAATTATTTAAAAAATGTATTAAATCTTCTAATATTAAAATAAAATGTAGTTAAGTACAGTGGCGTAACTATACCAATGCAGCATATAAGATAGCAGTGCTAGATGCTCAGGTTAGATAGGAGCATAGAAGGTTCGCGACATACAATAAATTTGGCAACTTAACTTTTTTCAACGCTAATGTGATATAGATAATATAGTCTTATATTTTTAAAGTCAAATCAAAAATGATGTACATTTTTCGTTCTACAATTTATTTATACAGACTTTACGAAAGCCAAACTCGGTAGAACTATGAATGATGTTCAAAGAAGACGCTACCTTATCGATGGTATTTCGCATATTCGCTAGAATCATCTCTCGAGCTTGCTGAATTATGTAGTCCGTGGTGGAGGTTGACGGACGTCTTGCTCTTTCTTCATGCATCACACTCGTCCGGCCTTTATTAAACTTCTCGATCTATATAAAAAAACTAATCTTAAAGTGATTGTCACTGTCTCCGTATTGTGATAAAAGATCACAGCTTGTTGTTCCTCCTTGGTGCAAACTGCTAGTGGAGCAGACTGTAATAATCGGAAGGCAAATAACGCGATCGGGTTAAAATTACATACACGTAATCGCAGTCATACCAACTCTAAACACGCATGCGCAGAAGGCAGTATGACAACCTTAAAGGTGTGTTATAGTGAAAGTGTAGATAATTTTTGATTCGCCCTTGTAGTTATACAATTTAAAAAAATCATTTCTCACGTTGAAAACATTACCGGTGTACCCGCTCATAAGTTGAATTAGGGACTGGGGCGGACAGTTAACGCCATCTGTGCCACTTCAGCCGAAGCTGCATTGGGCGTGACGCGAGCTCGGGAAGCGACCTTTGCCATGTTGTCACCAGAGGTTACATCAACACATCTCGGATGCCGCGGAATGAGGATACGAAACGCGAAAGCATCGGCGGTCCAGTACCGCGCCAATCCTACTCGCGCGCCCAACTGGATCTCTTGTGTTCTCTCTACTGACTTAAATATTGTATTTTTATACTGGAGTTTCTGCATTTAAGTAATTTAGCGGAACAAACTTCGGTTGTTGATTGTTGTTGACAGGGGAATATCTATATTCGTCAATAATCCGTTCCTGAGGGCCTGACGAATATAGAAACAGTTTTTCCCATAACTTATAATTGAAATTCAATTAATTCGTTTCTAGCCCCTGAAAATAGTTCACGAATGAAATGTCAAAACTTTACCATTATTTTACTGAGGAGGTATAATGGTAGAAGTGGAAGAGAAGAAAAGTTACTAATATTTAGAAGGATTCAATTTAAATATCAGGTAACTTTAATTCTGGTGGTGGTTTTCATTTGCCGCTGATTCAGTAGCACTCGATCTAACAAAGAACTTGCCCAATGTCTGTTTCTGTCTGTTTTTTAAAACCTTCATGAAGCAGTCAATTACATTACCATTGAATCCATTTATGTTTTGGTTAACTATGGCAACATTTGGGTGTCACTTTTCGACCATATTCTGCGCTTTGGTCCAGTGAGACAGCATAGCTGGGCGATGGAAGTGACAAATATAGAATATATTAACGAATATGGAATCATTTGTTTGTTATTAAAATGTGACGAATATCGAACCAGACGATTATAGGGGCTGACGAATATAGAGGTTCCTTTGTATATATATGTGTGTGTGTGTGCGTAGATGTAAATAATTAAATTTTCTCATGTATTTTAATGACAAAATGGCTAATCAACAAGTTGATTATGATTCACGATTATTCATGACCTTCTGTGCGCATGCGGATACGCCTCAAACGAAAAAAAAGTGGCGTGCGCCGTTTCACTATCATCAAGTCGCAAGGAAGTACGTGATTCTGCACCACAGCGCCTCGTAATGATGATTTATACTCGTATGTAGTATAAAATGTGGAAAGTATGATTAAGTTCATGTTTTATCGGTTATTCTATGGCCTCTCGCATCAGGTTCGTTCCGATTGTTATTTTTAAAAGGCCCTTTAGTATTAAATTCACCTTAAGAACTCGTAAAGCGGTTTCACGGAAAATATGGTCATTATGAGTCGATTGAACTCTGCCAGGTCATGTGTGCGATTGATAGTAGGAATCAATATATTCCACTCCACGGGACCAGCCACGCAGAATACACGATCATAACGTTGTGCCGTACTAGTACGCGTTAGTTCAACCAGCCTATTTGCAGCCGATTAAACATACCCATCGCGCTATAATCTACTTCACTAAGGGTTGCTGTAACGCAGCACTTCCTGATTTAATACTTGATAAGTGTATAAACAAAATTTTACAATACGTAATAATACACAAACGATATATAATACTTTTTAGTATTTATAGTTTATATTAAAATAGTTCACATAGAAAAGTATCGCAAGTCAAAGAAGAAAAAATAATGAACAATTTTCCTTTCAAGTTTTGGATATAAGACAACTGTTTACCCGATTAATCCTAAAATTATTTTTAAAAAAAACTGAACTTTACACCCACGATCCGATTCAATGGAAACTAGGAGCAAAACCTTACCAAAAATTAGTCAACGAACTTTATTGTTTTGTGCACCGCGTATGTTTAATAAATTGCCATTAAACGATTTTAAATTAAAAATAGCAAAGTAGTTACTTGATGTGGGTAGAAAGCAAAATGAAACTAATTTGTCATTTGTGCTAACCTAACTATCTACACATTTTGTCTCCAACTATATTATAGACATATTTTTTATAACTTCTGGTTATACCTTATAATATACAACTTATATAAACTGTACAAGTAATTGCTTTAGAACAGACCACGTCTATTAAAGTAATTAGCTTTATTTGAAATGTATTATTTTATGCTAAAAAAAAAATTTAAAAAAAGTTTAGTAATGAAACTATTATTTTTCTGTTAATTTTTTTATATTAATAGTGAATTGATATATATACTTATGAATGGAATCGAAACGTGTTATTAAGCAGGAATCGCAAATTCTGCCGTTTACTAAAATGATTAACAAGTGGTCTCGTTGGAAACATACAATCGTAGAGAAGGGGTGAACTAATTTTAATATGTATTTTAAAGTAAATACATTATTATTGTGAAGTTGTAGTTGTTTGTAGGCTGATATGGTCAGTGCGCTACCCCGGATAGGAAGAGTTCCAGGTTCAAATCCCGGTGGCAGCTAAAATATTTTTTCGATAAATTGATTTTATCTGTATGTACAATATATCTTTCTAATTGATGCATTTAATTTGTATTCTAATTTTTGTAAGGTTTTATTTAATAGGGCATGGAGAATTTGTTTTTTCTTTACTATTTCGAAATAAAACTAAACTAAATCTTGTAGATCTGTCTGGCTGTCACCAGAGTTGCCATTTTTATTTAGTCGGTTCAACAAGTGGGGGATCTTCCTCTTCCTCACCACAACAAGCTTCTTTAAGCTATCTCCCATTTTCGTGAACGATTCATCTCAGGCAAATGGTTGAAAGTCTGTGCTTGATGTTCAGCTCGTGTGATGTCTCGCCATCCATGGTATGTGAAACATGTGTCAAAGGCCTCAAGCCGTCCTAACTTCCTTGCTTTCAGAGTCCATGATATCACTACAAATGCTATTAACATAACTTTGAGGTGCTGAATGAAGAAAGGTAGTTCGACATTTCGACTCAGTTCAAGTTCATTTTGGCATACAAATTGTTGCAAACAAAAAATTTTGACAAACAAAAAGTTGTACAAATTTTATTCAATCAAGTCTCATCTCGATTTTGTTTTGAACTGCTAAAATGGTGTACGTGTTGGTTCAACATTCAGCTCTAGTTCAAGTTCAGACGATTGATTGAGAGTGAGATTTTCATCATCTCCAGGCCCAGTAGTTACATGTGTATTGTTCAAAAAATTGTCCCACAGTTTTTGAGCGCAAATTTCACTTGTTACCCCCAGTTTGTTGGTCTGAATTCTCGCGCATAATCCCGCTTTTGGTTTAATTCCAGAGGGAAACGGCCAGTAATCAGCCGGGGAGTAATCAACAAATGTAATGCATAAATTCTCTACAATTGTTTGCAATTCCCCAAAACGGGCGACACCCGCTTCATTAGAACGTTGACAACGTTGTACGCACGTCATTACAACGTACACATCGATGTACGCTATAGATATAATGGTTATATTTATGCAATATAAAAATAATATAACCGCTGAGCACAGTAGTCAAGGTGTTTCGTAATAATGATTAAAAAAGAATTAAATCATGTTAACGTATTTTTCACCCTTCACATACAATTTTGATAATAATTATCGTTTGAAATCCGGTCGAGTCCTTCGTACAAAATAAATATTTTTTTACGACATTTTGTTAGAACAAATGATTACACCCTTTATTCAGTCTGAATAGACTGAGTAATGAAGTTCATTTTATATTTAATTGTATTTTACCTCATATTTAATTAATTATAATAGTTTATGAAAAAGTATTTATTTGCCAACTTGCCCTAAAACAGGCTTGCCTGGTTGGGCAATGTATTTTTAAAATCTGTCATCAATTTTCTTTTTGATTTGTTTTTTGGAAAATTGTAATTGTACGTATTCAATATTCAATTGTATTGTTGTATATGCAATTAATAAAATAAACTGTGTAGCGAATGAATCTACTATTAAGAATTTGTGATGCTAATTATTTTATGGAAACAATTCTCAATGCATGATAATTATATTTCATTTACGTAGGATTAATTTTAATTGTTTATTTACCTACCTTTTAAAATAGATATATTTATTGGCTATGGAAGAATTGCGTATTGTATTGCAATAATTATATTTAATATGTTTCGTGTTAAAAATGTTCTCAGATTTACACGCCGTTCAGAAACATTTGTGTAAAGTTTTCTGAGCTTTTCTACCTGTGTTTGTATCATAAACCTTTGACCAGCATAATAGTCCTGATAGATCTAAACAGAAAACTTTTCGTGTTTTTCAATCTCAATAGTAATACTTCATTTTATTTATTTTCATCGTATTTTTGGAAATGTTTTATTTTACGGCCCCTATAGCCAACTATATTTAATTTAGTTCAAGTAGACCTGTAGATAGGACTGCTCTTCTCGAAACTAGTGGCGATGTTAAGTCAAAAATTACGTGTGTGTAGAATAGTCAATATAAAAATGATGTATTTTTAAAATTTAAACAATTAATTATTATTATTTATGTTGCTAGTGAAAGTGTATTATTTAAAGGTTTGAACATGAATCATATTAATATTATAATAAATCTAATATTTATCAATTAATGTACATCAACTTTATTATTCTCTTCATATTTTTTTATACCGTCTTTTTTAGTGAGACATCTATTTTTAATACTAAAAGCAGAGTAATAAATAGCAACTTTCACAGATAAACGTAAATTAATTTAATTATAGAATTAACTTGGATGACCGCCAGCAGAATCGCAGTTCTGACCTTGCTTAAGGCAGATATACAAGTCGATTAACCACATAAAAGGTCACATTGGTTACAATTATATTTAGCAATACGAAAAAAAATTGTTATTAAAATACTTTCTGGCAAACGGACAAGCAAAATAATATTTTTATTTACTGAAATAATATATATTTAAGATTAACTTTTTATATGAATATAGCTTTGATTATTATCTTGTAACATGCTGGTTACGGAATGAATGGTCCAACAACTTCTCTAGAGGCGAATCTAGGAATAGTAGCCTCGGGCGCAGCTCAGATTGAGGCGCAGAACTGAAGCTTAGTTAAATGTGCAAAAAAAAATCAATTTTATTAATCGTAAACCAATAATAATTTAGTTACTAGTTTATAAATCGTTTATGAGAATAATAACGACAGATCCAAACTCAAATATTATTTGAATTATTTTTCTATAAATGAAGTCCTATTTTACCCTAATAACAGCTCGGATATTGACTTTAAGTACATGAATCTGGTTTCTGGAGCATTAGCGTAGATCTTATTTTTTGCATAACCCCAAAGGAAAAAGGCTAAAGGCGTTAAATCGAACGATTCGGGCAGCAAATTGATGTCTCCAAAACGAGATATTACGTGCTCGGGAAATAACTCGTTTGTTTCCCAACTTGGGTGGCACGTAGTCCATTCTCATGAAAAAGACATTGTCTAAAAGCACTATACGAAATTTTCACCAATTCGATGCGCTACTTAAGTTTCGTTAAAGTTATAGTTTTTTTGACAGATCATGTCACATATAACGCAAAACCTAAAATATAAAAAAAATAGAGCGATATTTATAATAACGATGTTTTAGTGTTAACTTACTATATTAGTATGTATAGGTGTGCACATTTTTAATTTTTTTTAAATATAGGGTGTCTTTTATAGAGGTTTGTTATTCGAATTGGCAACACTTTATCCAGCGACAGCTAATTTGACAGCTCAGTTTAGTTTGCCATTTTACCATGAATAGACTTACGCCAGAACAATGCTTGCAAATTGTGCGAATTTATTTCAAAAATCGTGGTTCATTAACTTACCGTGAGCTACGTCCATTTTAATGTCGATATAATCGTCTATCCGTGAAAGTAATTTGAATAACCATGGATTGTTTTTACACCACGCGTACTCTAATTTATAATATGCATCCGTAGGGACGTCATACAGAAGAAGTTGTTGCTGTAGTGAAGCGTAGTATTGAGGAGGACATGAATGAGTCGATTCGCCATCGCGCACAGCAATAGATACATGATTACGAACTTTTTCGTTCCCCAATTGAATGGCATTAATGTGGAAAAGCTTTGGTTTCAACAAGACGGTGCAACATACCACACAGCGTGCACTACAATCAATTTATTGAAGGAAAAATTCGATGAGCGCATAATTTCTCGTAATGGACCTGTGAATTGGCCTCTAAGATCGTGTGATTTAACACCTTTGGATTTGTTTCTGTGGGGATATGTGAAATCACTAGTCTACGTCGATAAACCAGAGACGATAAATGACTTGGAAGCCCACATTCGTCGCGTTATTACATATGTATACAATCGTCAACCAGAACCATACTACTGTATTTATTCTGAAAATTAGACAAACAAAAGCACTAATTTACACACATTAATTCCGTTTAAATTGCTATTGAGAATATTCTAATACACCCAACTCGACGAATGCAATATCAATGCTCAATAGATATGACGTTTGACGTACACAATCGTGAAGTGCACGGTGAACTACGAAAGATGAGAGATGTCGGTGTATCAGAGATTGTTTTGAGTGTAAATCTTATGAGATGAGCCATTATTAGCAGCATGTCACTGCCTTATACACTATAGTTTTTAGGCTCTCATTATTATACACGTTAAACATATATTTTTTAGCTTTTTGATAGGTAGGTCCACTCTCATAGTTTTCAATCAACCTGCGAATGAACGCACCAATCATCTCACGGCGACAGTGACAAATAGTGGCCATTTGTCGGAAACATTCGTCCAATCACACGTCATATAATTCTTCGCTCTTTAGTGATCAATATCCCCGTTATCAAATTTCTATATATCACTAAAATTAATATTTTTAAAAATATTAATTTTTAGTGATAGATAGGCAATTTAGTGACGTGTTATTAATACGTAGTATATGTAAATATATATACTTTTTTGTAACTATATAAAAAGGTAATTTATAAAAAATTTAATATGGCAGATTTTATATTTAAAAAAACACATTTGAATATAATTTCATGATATTTAAAACAAATTAAATCCATAAATTAATCAGAAAATCTCACTGTTAATAAATAATTGGTTATCACCGGGGAACTATTTCTTTGTTGGGGAACTGCATTATTATCCGGAGAAAAAAAGTTCCGGGATCGTATCCCGGCTGTAATCAATTATTTTTTCGATAGGCAGATTTTTCTGTATACCTTTCTAATTGATTGTTTTAATATTTTTTCTACAGAATAATTGTTTTTTAGGCAATTTTATTTTTATTGTTTTTTTATCTCCTGTGATGAAAAAACTGCCAGCTAAGTATTATATAAGTTTATCACTTTTTCATTTCCCAGTATAAATTATTTGTAAAATGAAAGCTTTAACGAGATCATTATTAGATCTAGTCATTAAATCCATCAGACAAATTTTAATGATATAAAATAAAATGGTGATATTTTAACATGACAATTTTTTGTCGCAGTCACTTCGTGTTGTCTGTTCTGTATTTCATCACTTCAAGTATTGTGGAAAGGAGGGCGATTGCGGAAAATAAAGTAAATGGTGCTCTGCATGCAATTTTCGCCTATAGAAATTTGTCACACGAAGCAAGACTAACAGTGCGTAATTGAGTTATGGTGCCAACACTAATGTATGGAAGTGAAGCCTGAAACTGTAAAAAAGAAACAAAAGTACACTAAATCGCATACCTAGATCAAAACTAAGACAACTCAAAAAGTAATTTTTCAGTAGTCAAAATAATAATAATAATTTTTTTGTTATTAAAGTTATGAAACTAAATAATATTTTAGGTCATAAATGTATCCTAAAATGATATTATTAGAGAACTGGGGCTAAGTTAGTTGCGTGTATGACAGTCTCCGAATACAATAATAACTCAAAATTCTTGTTTTTTTGAGTTGTCTTAGTTTTGATCTGGGTGTGCGATATGCGGTCTTGTATAGAAAATCTATGTATGATAGAATGAAGAATGAACAAATTAGTAGCGAATGTAAAGGCTGTTTGTAACGTACTCAACACAATAAAAAATGGGCCGTTGAGATGGTTTGGCCATGTGGAATGTTTGAGCGAGGAGAGGATGGTAGAGAAAATATATGAGCGATAACAGAAATATATAAACGGCCACAGGGACAAAGGACGTCCGCGCTATGATCAGATAAACCAAGTTTTGGAGGATCTTCTTCTTCTCCTTGTGCTATATCCCTTCAACGAACGTTGGCTATCATCACTTCATTTACTAGGGCCTGAAAATTAGGTTCTTCAATCACGATATCTCCGGGATTACTATATATTTGTTGTATTATTATTACTATTCCGTGTATTTTACACAATTAAGATTTTTATATGGGGTCATAGGTTTTTTTTAATTTCAACTTTATTACATATATATACATTATAATTTTATTTTTTGCCAAACTGCATGACAGTTTTACGGCGAGGATTGCTTTTTACATAGTTATTATTGAGGTTTTATAAACAACATTTTATTTTATAAATGGAATATAACAAGGGGAAAAAATTTAGATAAGAAGATTTTAATGAATTAAAAGTATGCATTATCCTATACCCAATTGGTATTTTAATTAATATATAGTTATTTCTATTCAGAGTGGTGGGGCACACTTATAAATCATGTTATAGTAAAATTAAAAGAAATTGGATGAATTACTTAGAAAGATATGAAGAAAAAATCAATCTTTCGAAAAAATATACAATTTTCACAAAGTGTAACAGACCTAGTCCACGATATTTTATGGGTACCTGAAAATAATATAATATAAAAAGGAAACAAAAAATTAGATAAGAATGTGTTATTTTACTTTATATTTTAAGGTGGTCACTGAGTTGAATAAGACTTTATTGATTTTGTTAATTATTATTAACACAACACATTCTCTCGTTCTCTCACCGTACACATTGCTCGCGATCGGTACTCTCACGGTTCGACCCGACGATCTGGTTGAATAGCTATGTTTAACGTATTTATATTTCCATTATTTATCAACTCTACGAATATTATAGCACATGTCACTTTTTTGTCAACTGGTGTACTGAGGGATGTTCTAGGGAAGTTTATGCGCTAAGCTGCGTTGTACGATCGTCTATTTAGCATAAAAAAATGCCAAACTAGCGGCGAATGAGTAAGACAAATATATGATGAATGATTTGCATTGTTGAAATGAATTAATAAGGCCTATAAACTCCTCGGATTCATTGCTAGAACGTCTAACCCATTCCAATCACCTTTCACTCTTATCATTTTATATTTTTCATTTGTACGCAGTCAATTTGAATTCAAATCGGTATTTTGGAACATACATTATTCCATCTACAGCGACCGACTTGAAAATGTTCAACATAAGTTTTTTAATATGTTAAATTCACGTGCTCGCTTAGAGATTAAATCTCATATAGAAAGTGAGTGTTTCCATAAAATCCTCCACCCCCCTCTTAAATAGAAGAAACACACAAGATTTATCTTACCTCTATATAATTTTAAATATCTTAGTTGACTCGCCCTATTTATTAGAACAAATAACTTTAAACTAGCCCACACACCCGACACGATCAAATAATCGTTATTACCCAAATGTTGGCAGAACTGATTAGGTAAAAATCGTTTTGTGATCCGCTTTACGTCTAAATATAATGCCGTAAATTTTTCTAATAACTTGGACATTTTTAACGATAAATTGCTTCCCTTTCAAATTAAACTATGCCAACTTTTCATTAACTATTAACATAAATTATATATATTGCATCCCATTTTCTCCCCTCCTTACCCTTTCCACTTTGTATATTCAGTTTGAAAACACTCTTTTATATCTGATTTTTACAATATATACTATTTTTTAGTTTATTATGTATTATTTGTTTAATTCCGAAGAAACTTCAGTGGTGTTATTTTATATATTATGTCATTATCAGTTATGTTTGTTTATCCAAAAATAAAATAAATAAATGAGATTTTGCTTATAAACGGTCCTGGGTTAGCGGTGAGTCCTTCGTTAGCCATGATGTTCTCCTTCTTTCAGGGCCTCGACTTTCAGCAATCTTTCGATGAACGTTACGAACAATATTATTGTTTTAATTTTTTACAGAATTATGTTAAGTTTTATGTCTACGTAATTCGAAATAAATATTTGGAAAATGTATCCATAATTAATTTATATCATTACTTCAGGCCCCAGATAATTTATCAAAAAATAGTCTGGCCGCTCAAAAATCGATGAAGATTTTAGAATTACTTCGATTAATGAAAATATTTAAATTAATTGAAATAATCGCAGAATTACAAATTTTTTGAAATGCTTATGTAATAACCTTCTGCGCGGTTGTAATTACGGATGTCAGTGTATTCTTTTTGTTTACAGGTTATGGATTCATTTCTTGACAAATCCGAATCATATTCCAAGTTGTGGATTGAATAATCAAACTCTTTATTGGGTGTCAATAAACAGTTCGATTGTATAAAATATTCTATATTCGAATATATTCGACTTTTTCTGCTATTCGATACTCGAATATTTGTGCAGCTATTCGAATAGTATTCGTACTAATTTCTAAGAATGGAATATTAAACAATTCCCAGGATTCTGATTCGAATGTGGAAGAGATACCTATCGCTTGTTCGAAGAGTTCATCGACGTTAAAATTGCAGACTAAATAAAGAAGCACCATTTTATCCCTCGTAGAAACTACAAATATTTTGACAATTTCAAAATTTAAAAAAAAACACTTTTAACAGTTAAGCCAACGTCAATCGCTACTGAGCGGATATTTTCAACTGCAGCGACGTTAAAAACAAAATTAAGAACAAATTTAAAATACGAAACGTTCAATGCGTTGTTATTTTTAAAATATTTAAAATTAGCTTGTTTCCTTATAAATTGTGATGTACTTACATATAATACGATTTATTTGAAATATTCAAAATTAATTTCATACTTTAGAAACTATTCAAATATTTTTAGTTTTACTATTCGATATTCGAATAGTTGGAATTTCTACTTCTTATGTCATCTTCTACACACACACACACAGACCTGACACTTCCCATGTCGCGCTCCCACGGACAAACACGCATACTAACACTCGAACCTCGCAGCTTCTATCTCTGATAGCTTATCAGCTTGTATCTATGACTGACGACTTGGGATTAGCCATATATTTCTTGAATATTTACGACTCGTTAAATCCTATATAAGGTGTAAGTATGTATTAATCTAACTAGTGGATGTGTATTACCAGTGAGAATATATTTTCACTAACGTTTCAGTGAAATCATATCCGAATACGTTTCCACCAGTGGAAATATAACTTCACTAGCAGGTTTTAGCGAATGTACATTCTACCCTAACCTATAATTGAACCTAACCTAACCAATGTGTTGAAAAGGAAATAAAAATAGCTGAGATTATAAACACGGTAGTTTATGCAGTAAATAATTTTATTTAATATAAATGAAAATACTACAAGCCAATAAAAGTGACAGTTGTAAACGCCACCCATGCCACCAAACTGTTTGTTGAGACACATCGACACTTAAGGCTAAATATTCCCGCGCGGCGTATTCTCGCTTGTCAACGAATACAAACTCACTAAATGTAACCAGTGAATTTGTATCTTCAATGTTAGATATACATTCACTCACCGGCTTAGCGAAAATATACTTTCACCAGTGAAAATATATTCTCACTGGTAATACAGATTCGCTGTAACATATACATTAAATAAAATCTCTTATTTACATATTTAATATTATGAATTAAGGTAAATTTTCAAAATATTTAATCCAATTACACAAGACAGAGATACGTGTAAAACGGTACTCGATGCTTTTGTGTTCGAATGATCGTAAGCCTTTGTATTCGAATGATTAAATCGCTTATTATTTTGCGCCAGTTATTACCGAATCGAATGACTTAATCGAGCCTAAAACGATTTCCATGTAAATATCGCCATACAACACAGACTACTGCTAATCCAGGCTAGTCCTGTGGGTGCTCACATTACAGTAACGGCCGTGTAAACTAAACCACTTTAAATAAGTATTAGTAAGATTTATTAATGTGCCAGTAATGATATTTTGAGGTTTGAGTTTTCTGTTGTGTTATTTTTAACCTTATAAAATATCGCATTGAGATTACAATACATTAAAAAAAATCACAAAATACTTAAAATTATTACCTGAAATGGAAGTCACTTTAGAGTGTAAGATGAATTTTTAAGATTTTTTAATAAACTAAAGTTTGCATCACGCACACGTTGAGTCATACTTCTGTCACTACTATTGTTTTCGATTTGTGTAATCAATAATTAATCAGTTAATACGAAAATATAATCACATTGCCGTTGCCTAAAAATAATAACTTTACGGAATTTTCTAATCACATAATTGAAACTAATATTTTTTTTCAGAACTTATGCATGAACTCAAATTTATACACTCCGTACCTTACAATGAATTAATTACAAATAAATTGAAAATCATAATTTTTTTAAATAAAATCGCACTTTATCCTAACATTCTATATTTTCAATAACGACCAGAAAATAACCCTTCCCCTTGACCAGTACCCGAATAGTTCGGCAATAAGCAGTATAAGACTTAGTTATTATTTACACCTAATGATGAGAAGGATTGCACCTCTCGAAACTATATGTATCATAAAGCGTGTGCAGTGCAGAGTTTAGTTTATTGAAAATATTAAAATACATTTTGATAGATTTACATATTATAATACAGACTGTCGAATTGAGATATCTCAGGGGAGTAACTGGAGTGACATTATTGGACCGAGTTAGAAGTACCCTGATAAGAGAGACTCGCTGTGCGATCCAACATTTGAATATACTCGTAGAAAGATCTCAATTGAGGTGTCTCGGTACATTGTCACCAGCGAACCTCCTATAAAATGTTACGATGATTTTAAACGCGCTATTTTTAGCGCAGTTTCGTAACATGTTTTACCCGGCAGCCTTCGAAAAACATATTCTATGATTAAACATATATTTTATTTCCACTTTATTCAAATTGCGCATATCACAATTTCAAAGAAAATCAATTATTGATTTTTTAACGTTACCTGCGACATGCTAAAACCTGTAACCCTTTAAGGTAACCCGATAAAATCATGTAATTTAACGCGTAAAATATTTTTAATGGCTATATTTCTGAACGTTTGCGCGGGCCTTCGAAATTGCCGAGAGAAGCGATAAAGGTTGAACTGTATCTGTGGGTTAAATCGTTTTTCTATGTAAATAAATCACTCACTGCTACACGCTTAAACGAACGACTCACTGCTGCGGGTGTACCGATCTTTACTGAAAATTGCGTCTCCATCGCGCACTTGATCACAAACCATAATTGTCCCGATTTTATATTTGAAGAAAATAATTATTTTAGTATTTAGTTCATTAATATTGTGCGAATATTTAAAGGTAGATAGAAACTACTGAATGTCATACAATGTGAAGAAATCGTCACGATAACAAGACATTAATTTGATTTTTTATATACATTCGACAACATAGTACGAGGGCTGTCTGAAAAGTTTCCGGCCTAACAAAGAAACAAGACATTTTTTCTTTAAATTTATTTTTATTTTTCCACTAGTCTCCTTGTAAGTCTATATACTTCTCCCAGTGATTCTCTCATCACTTTAACCCATCCAAATAGTATCTGGAGTCTTTTTCTGCAAAATAATTATTTACGAAGGTGATGACCTCCTCATTTAATGAAAATCTCAATTCTCAAATCTCAAATCGCAATTTCTGCCTTCAGCCTGTCAAGTAATGATGAATAGTATGCTCTTGTAATGGTTTATCCAGATAATCGATTTAGACAACTCCATGGCTATCCCAGAAAACAGTCGCCATCACTTTCTCAGCTGAAGGAACAGCTTTTGCCTTTTTGCAGCCAATTCTCCCTTTGCAGTCCACTGTTTTGACTGTGTTTTTATTTCTGGAGTATAATAGTGTATCCAAGATTCATCTACAGCAATTAATCGGTGCCAAAATTTTGATTTATTGTGCCTAAATTACGCCAACAGAATGTTGGAAATTTTCATTCAAACACGTTTTTAGTCCGGAGTGAGCAGACGCGGCACCCAACATGCACCTACCTTTATCATGCCTAAATCTTGATTCAATATGTAACAAACACTTTCTTTGGATATGTTCATAGCCTCTGCTATCTCTCTAACCTTAATTCAACGGTTGTTCAGCACCATTTGGTGAACTTGAGCGATGTTATCATCAATGGTTGCAGTTTTTGGCCGTCCCGAACGTTCATCGTCACCCAAACTGGTACGGACACTTATAAATTCAGCTGCCCAAAATTTAACCATAGTAAATGATGGTGTAGAGTCTCCGTATACAACGTCTCACTCGTCTTTAATTTATGTAGGTGTATTACCTTTCAGAAACAAATACTTAATGTCAGCTCGATTTTATCGATTATCACAAAAACACTCAAACGATTGTCGAACAACAACTGAGAGTCCAAAATGGGTGAAATTTTGGTGAGTACTTATAAAAGCATGCGCAAACATGTTCCCCAACTTTTGTTGACGAGTGGGGCCATTTTCATGTTGAGGTCGGAAATTTTACGCATCCCCAAATAAAAAAGATCTTGAATTATAGGGGTGTTTATCGAAATTGATATAAAACAAGATCAAGATCTACGCACCCTTCCACATTCCTAGAAGTAGAACATTTTACATTCAAAATTTATTCATTCACCGGTCATGCAAATATCATAATGAGAAATTTACAGAAATGAACTTTTTCAACATTAGTCTTACTACGCTCAAAGAGTTCCTCTTATAAATCACCACAATCTTAATTCTAGCTAATCATTCTACCTATAAACACATTTTACTCTCTTTTAATCGCAACAATAGTTGCAACCTTCCCTTCCTTACTCCCTCTTTTTTTCTTTTTACTTATTTTCTGCATCTAAACATACTTACGTATCTAAATATTTTTGTGGATTTTCATAAATGGTATCACATGTTAAATAGTTATTATGTTAGTAACAATATATTTACATTGTCAAAATCTTTCAATAAAATAAAAAAAATCTATATATCTAATGGGAAAATCAATAACAAAATATAAAAAATGTTGAGAAATGAATTAGATTAGAATTTAGGAATCAGAAAGATGTCGAATATATAATTATTTAATATTATTATATTATATATATATTGAATTGTGCAATCTCTGAGTCGCACATCCCACGGAATGGAATACGACAATTCCGGTCGTAAATCGGAATCACCGTAGGGTAGGGTAGAGAAGTAGGGAAATATGGTACAGGATGAGGTCGGTGAGGAGATGGGGGTTCTAGTCGAAGAACCAGTGAATTTAGGGGAACTAGGATTCAGAAGGACCTTGTATATGACGCCTCCGTAATCCCTGCAGTCGCCGCTGAGATTACACAAAAGGCACGCGGATGAGCCGATCTCCGATTCCAATTGAATACGGCGATGTCATAAGTTCACCCACGGCACAAACAAACAATATCACTATGCATACAAATCACAGAATCACAAACACACATTTCACACTAAAAAGACGAGCATGAGAAAATGTATGGATGGGAATTTGTCAATAACAATGGTCGCGGTTAATTCGAAAAAGCACGCCAAAAGTGTGTTTACGAATTCGGAACATATATTATAATGTTATTATCATCTAAGTACTCGTAGATAAAGAAACAAAATATATGCTCATTAGCTAACATTACGCAGCTGACAATGAAAGTATTTATATTGCTGGAAATAAATTGGAGAAGATACAAAGTATTATATAACTAGGTTGCAAATTAAATTAAAGTTGGGATTGTTCTGTTGAAATGCCGCATTGAGCAAGCTCGTGAAACTTTTAAACGCATTAAACTGTTGTCATTATCTCAACCTTAGATTACGAATGCGAATTGTCAGATGCTACGTGCACTTGATATTATTTTATGGAATGAAAGAATGGACATTTACCGAAGAAATGATAAAGCGACTTGGATTTGGACTTGATAAGATGGATGGATAGAGTTACAAATGAAGATGTTATAGTACGGATGTGTAAAGAAAAATAAGTATTGTATTCAAAATGACATGTAATGAGACATCCAGAGTAAAGAATTATGAGATCTTGCACTTCATAATGAAAAAGGAAAACATTATGGCTGAATAACCCAAGGCAATGGTTTGATCAGTCTACTGTAGAGTTTTTCTGGACCACAGTAAACAAAGTGCTGATAGCCAACGTTTGTTGAACGGATAGGGCACGAGAAGAAGAAAAAGTGGATTAACAAGAAATAAAAAGATTAAATCAGGAAATGCTCTGCAGAAATTGCTGTCGTTTAAGTTATCGTCATAAAATTGATAGTTTTATTTGCCCTGCTTGTGTTATTAGTAATATTAATATTATTTTTATGCTGTCAATCAATTCTACTATTCTTATTATTTTCAAATATATATTTTAATTTCATACTATGTTTTTTTTTAAACTAACTTTAATATGTATTTACTATGTTTTTTTTTAATAAACGTAAATTATTTTTAAATGTGAGGTGGTTTCCTACGTAAGAAATAGCCATAATATTATAATTATTGTGAAGATATTACGTGTACATACTAAATAATAAATAAATAAAGACTGCTGTTATGGACTCTCTATTCTATGGAGTCTCTGAGGTCATTGAGGAAATATAAGAAAAACATAAAAAAATGACCTGCCCACGTAGCTACTTCATAGTATAATTCATTTAATATTATATGAAAATTGAATGAAAAATTACATGTTTTCAATATTCCCTTCTTATGCTAATTTATGACTTTCCACAAAAATTGTACGATGCCCTTGTCAGGGTATTTATTGGCTCCAGTGTGCCCAATGGCGCGAGAATAATTTTGGGGGGAAATCGGGCCGCCATTTTGGCTTGGGAATCGATCGAGGCGCCATCTAACGGTGGATCCACAAACCATATCCCAAAAATGAAATTAGGCGTATCTTCTGACCTATTTAATTATGAAAGGGTTTATTTGCACCATAAATGTCTGATTTTATGCGATGCCTATGTTATAATATAATTTGTTCTCCAATTTGAATATGTCATACGAGAAATTGGAGTGTCCTATATCGCTTGTGCCAAACTTTGGTGGTATACTTTAGATCATTAATGTGCATGTGACGTTTAATATGTTTAAAAAACGTGATATACCAATTATTATATACTTTACGGAAACTAAACATAATTTATATTTTATTTTTAATATACATTATTATTTTTTTTTACATTTTAACTATCATTTATCTGCTAAATAAAATGAATTTAAAAAAAATCATTAAAAATAACACATTTTTATTGTGAAGTTGTAATTATTCAGAACAATAGGTCTGTGATATTTTAAATAGTAATTAAATGTATTAATTAGAAAGATATACATATAAAATTAATTTTATCAAAACATATTGTTGTTGCTGTCGGGATTCGAACCTGGATCTCTTTTCAATCCAGGGAAGGTGCATAATGAATTAATGTGCGTCTGCTATCGGTTTACTCAAAGGTATTTGAAATTCCGTAAAATAAAACAGATGGCTTTCAAATAATGGAACGATAGATGTATTCATATGAAAAGTGTAACATATGGGTTCGAAAATATGTCTTCAAAAGTACTGTCTACTGTAGCATAGTTGGTTAATGCACATTTATCGGTTGAGATTTTGGTGGGATGTTATTTGACTTCATTAAGGATACAAACAGAATAATTACATTTTAAATTTACAAATAAATGAGTTACAGTGAGTAGATCAACTTACAAGATTACTTTTAATTTAAATCATAAATGATTTAATGAAATAATCTGTATTTAAAAAATTAATTAATAATTTTCCCGAACTAAAATATTAATTACCGACACTCAGGAACATGTCCTAAGTAAAGTTGACATAAAATAAATTAAAAATTTCTATCATTATGTTCCTACTCATGATGTATTTAAAGATCATATTATATCACTAATAATTTATTAAAGGTTGTAAACAAATTTGGATAATAGCCCCTTCTGACTTAACGACCATTGTTTCATATCAGTGAAACATACTTTTATCCAACGTGAATATCGGCAAATTACCATTCTTCATACATTTCCTCATGCTCGTTTTTAGTGTAAATTGTGACCTTGACGCCAACAGACGTCAACCTGATCAATATTGTGGTTGATCTCGATACCGCAAATCATTCGCGTTGTGGACTGTTCAACTCCAGTGCGCCAGTATTGTTCTGTGTGATCTGTGATTTGTACAAGCTCAGTGTTTATTGTTTATTTGTGTCGTGGATGAACAGTGACATCGCTGTCTTCAGTCGGGAGCGGAGATAGATAATTCGCATGCCATCATTGTGTGATCTCAGCGGCGACCACATGGATTTGCGGAGACGTCATACTCAAGGTAAGGCGAGTCCTTTCTAAATCCCTGTTCCTTGAGTTTACTGGTCCTTCGACTAAATTTCCTTCTCCTCACCAACCTCTCTCTGTACCGAGTATTCCTATTTTCTTCACCCTTGTGGTGATTGCGATTTACAACCGGAATTGTCGTAATCCACTCGATCGCACATTCAACCATATTATTTTGCGATCGCTCAAAAAACGTTTATTATACGCCTACCAACTCCATAGATACCTTTTCAATCATCAAATCTATGCGTCTCATAATAAGTACTTAATGTATAAGATATGTGGCGTCGTCTACCTCTAGCGCTAATTTTGCGGCTGTTGAACTACATCGATAATATCAGAGAGCACTTTTTTATTAAGATAAAATGATCAGATCTTTTATTAAGATAAAATGAATGTGTGCAGATGACAAACAGTAAGAAGCAAATAAATGCTGCAGATTTTGAGGTAAAATAACTACGATATTGGAACGAATATGAAGATGATGGCACGTGTACACTATTCTAAAGGACAATTCGCTCTACGGAACCCGGTCGTTAAGTGAGGACTGGCTGTAATTGAATTAAATAAAAAAAAATATTTTGGGAACATATAAGTGGGTGGTAAGCAATTTCAAATGATATATTATATACGTTTTATTTATTAATTATAATGAAACGGCGCAATGGTAAGTTAGTCGTCAGTTAGCTAGGTAAATACTTAACATTATACATTATATAACATATCTTTAATGTATGGTATTCCATATTATAGTACATAAAATAGTTCTAATTACATTTATTTAATATAAGAATATTTTTTATTCAATAGGATTTCATCATTTTATTCAGATAATTGGAGAAAACTATTTTTTTCTTTTCTCTTTGAGAATCAAATTCAATTTAAAGACTAATTTCATATTTTGTGAATAAACTAAATATTGACATTATGTGTGTGCCGAGAGCAAGGTTTATCGAGGCTTAGTGATATCATATAATATACGTAGACATTACATCTAATATCAGGATCAAAGCTGGTCCAAAAAAGAGTTATCTTTAATAAATTAAAATATTTTTAAATGTTTAAACGATACTGTTTATTAATTTTTGATGTTTCTAAAAGGTATATTTTCCGATATCTGGTTCAAACAATCATTTCAGTTAAATTAAGGGCTTCCAGCGTCCCGTTTACCATTTTAAATAAAATTTATAAATCACTTAAAGTTCTTCTACACGACAAGTTAGTTAGGTTGAGAGTGCTCATTAGAAAATCATAATTCATTAGTTCAACGGGTATACACAGTTTGTAGTTAATAAACCTTAATAGAATGGAGACCAAATTGTTGAGTTGTAATCTAAAAACAAAGACACTATTATATAATTATCTCTTTCTTACTAATTAAACGAAGAAAGATAAGAAGGAAGGACACATTGTATAGGATTTAATGATTTCTCTAAATTATGTTATTAATCATTTTTTCAAAATTGAATGCTCAATATTAAGAGTAAATTCGTGCCATTAAGGCCATTTAAGCTAATAAAAATGTTTTTTCTAAGTGTTATTTACGGTAATACGAGTTGACAGCATGGCTGCGTTCGGGTACTTTATATCATGGTATGGTAAAGGTTAAGGACACCAGATGGTGGTGACCGGTATATGGGTTTGCTGTTAATGCGAATTTAGCCACTTATAACTGATGATCAAAAGAATCGATGTGTGGATGCTGGGGTCCTTTATCTCCCGGCTGTCCACTATGTTCAGATGAGGAAGATATCATGGACTGTGTGTGTATAGATGTGATAAAAGCTGGTGATAGCAGATTGAACAAATAATTAGTATCTTACAGTTGATGTCGTATTTATTATTATTTTTTAAAATTTATTTCCACCCTATCCCGAATCGTTTTGAGAATTGTTTACCCTCGTTTCGATTTGTCATAATTACATATATTTTTATTTATTTTATTACATTCAGTCATATCATAGGTTGGCTCCGGTATCGTCGTACCAGAACCATACCTGTACAATATGAGAGACTTGTTGTCACATTAAATTCAAAAGGTAGCCAGAAAGAAGCTATAGATATCACACACCCCCAAAAGGGAAGGGTAGATGTCACATTTATGTGTTTCAGTCGCAGAACTCGGTCACAGTCCAGCAGAAATTCACCCTGTCCAGATCGCAAGAGGTCGAAGGAGAGCCAGTAGAATGCTCCATTAGGTCTCTCTAGCCACTGCTCTTCCAGGCATCACCCATCCCAGCAGCCCCCAGTGGTAGACCCACACCCTTATAAATATACGGAAATGTCCGAGATTCCTTTAATTTCTTAATAGGTCATCGTTCCGGGGGATCCGATGACCTATTCCTTCGTTAGTTGTCGGTTAATGTCGTATATTTAAGATAGTTTAACAAAGCAGGTAAATATAAATAGTAAGGACGTGAAGTGTCTACTGATTAGTAGTCTATATCGGAAGTCGGCCGCGAGAGAACTGAATGGTTATGGCTGGCTACGCCGCGATGTATTATCGTCGGTTTGCGGGTCGGTACTAGGTTGATGATTACCTTTAAGGTTGATGTAAGCCTGGTTTATACGCTATGAATACATAAGAACTCATGATGTATACGAGCAGCATTTATCTAAAACACACCTTTCAGACCCTTCGATAATAATTATTTTAAATATAAATTAAATGTATTAATTAGAAGGATATACATATAAAACGAATTTTATCGAAAAATATTGTTGATGTTCCCGGGATTCGAGCCTCGATCTCTTCCAATCCAGGGAACGTGCATTAACGTGTATTTGAGATTCCGTAAAAATAAAGTAAATGGCTTTCAAATAATGGAACGATAGATGTATCCATTTGAAAACCGTAAAATATACGTTCGAACATTTGTCGTCAATGTACTGTGTGCTGTAGCATAATCAGTTAATGCATGTTCACCGGATTGGAAGAGATCCAGGTTCGAACCCGGTAGCAACAAAAATATTTTTCGATAAAATTGATTTTATTTGTATATATTTCTAATATTTAATATTTAAAATATCACAGACCTATGTTCTGTTTTCTCCGTAATAATAATAATTATTATTATTATCACCACCAGGGCAGTGAAATAAGGAATTATAATTTATAGCCAGATGGCACATGTATTGCGGAAATTATAATTTACGTAAATAAGAATATAATAATTTAATTGGATATTTGCTTGCTCAAATTGGTTATGTTACAAACTATATTTTCAACATTGCAAAATAAGTTTTGAAAAAAACTAGCAGAACTAATTTGATCAATACAATAATAACTACTTTACCTGGCAGAAACTAATTTAATTATTAACAAGCCGATTGCTTTCTGTTTGTTTAACACTTAATGCTCGGTGGGTCAGAACAAAACATTAATTAAATCATTTTAGACCCACCTCAAGTTTTCGGTTTTTCAACAGTATTATGAGAATCTTTTTAATAGATATTTCATTTTAAATATGATTTAATGAAATGACATGATGTGCCGCAATGTTTCAGCTAAATAAATAAATTTTAAAATATTACGAAAACGTACGTATTCTCATGCATCAACATACAAAATACAAACATCCACTGAGCATGTGATCTTCTCGTCGGTTGGCCATTGCACTACCTGCTGGCGTATAACAGTGGTTATAAACAAGTTGTTTTTTAAATATTTGTATTTTTTACATGTAAACCGGAAGAAAATAACTAAAACAAAATATTATATAGAAGTGAAATAAATATATTATAAAAAATTACATCCTTTTTATACGAAACACATTCAACAATATTATAAGCAGAAGCAAATGTAATTGACATAATTAAAAAAAATAATCATAAAAATAGACAACTTATATTCGAAATAGATATAATATTGATTGTGTTCTGTGAATTTCAGTCAGTAAATTGTTTATTATTGTCAAATTGTCAAAAATATAAATAACAATCGCCCCATGGCTGACTCGATTCAAAACTGTGTCGAAACCCGACCAGGTAGTGTCATAAAACTTACAGGTAGGCCCCTCAAATAGTTATATTACTGGCATTGTCTATGGGCCGTCAGATGAAAATAAGTCAAAACAAATACATGGACGTACACCTGGTATCCTTTGTCTACCCGCTGAAAAAATATGCTTAAAATATTGACAATATATGTTTAGGCGTAAGTACTGAGATTTAATCCCGTAAAAGCAAGTGACTGTCTTAAGTCAATTTTTTTCACATTTTCATCAATAAATTATTTGAATCTTGTTCGATATCATTTATTTGTATCTTAAATTATTTGGAAATATTTAATAAACGATTAACTGGAAGGAAAAGAGCATTGAATTCATATTTGTAGCGTAATTTATATTTTTACAAGCACCCGGGTCTGATTTGACCCACCACCGCAGAGGATGTGTTAAATTGAACGCTAGTAGATGAGAATAAGTCAACGAAATAGAAAGAAAAAAAAATACTATGTACTGATGGATGATTTTTTCACTATAATAATATAGTTTAAAGAACACAAGCTGCTACACTGAGCGCTAGTAAGAGAATAATTAATATGCAAAGTACCATTTAAGAAACATTGCTTACTGTATTTGATACGTACTGTAATAGAAAACTTAAGCTTTACAAAGCCACCAGACAGTATAATATAATATTATTTTATAACCAGTTGGGTGTATTCCTTTTAGCGAATGAATATTTTATGAAATCGTCGAACAAGTTCGAGTGATTTTGGTTCGGGTTAACCTTTTATCAACCAGCCAATAATTTAACGTTGAGAAAGCCTACAGGCCAGCTGTCGATACAAAATATAAAATTATAGAAAACATTAAAAAAAAAAAAAAACCAAATATCATGGAAATGTGAAAAAACTTACCAAAGCATTGCGTTTTCTGAATTTAAATGAAGTATTTTCCAATGAAATTGCTTTAAAAATGAAATTGGAAATTCTCTTTTTAATTAAGATTTATTTAAATTTTATTTTACCGGAATTTGTTGTCCAGAAATGTTTTAAAATGATTTCAAAAACGTAAAGATTAGTAATTATATTTAATGATAATATTATTTTTGATATTTGTATTTTTACAGAAATTATCCTTGATATTAATTAAAATTATTGAACACGGTGTTATATAAAATATATTTTTAAATATTTTGTACCTATTAACTATAAAAAAATATATATATTTTGGTACGGGCGAGAAGTTATGTAGATCCATTTTATTTAATATACTCGTATGCACATCAAATATGGAGACAGTTATATCAATAATCCAGACTCTCGAAATTAGTTCTCATAGTAGGGGTAACATTATTGGACCAAATGAGAACTACCGCGATAAGGGAGACCCTACTTCAATACAAATATATATTCAATTAAGGTTAAGGTGGCATGGACACGTCTTGCGAATGTCAGAGAAACGATTACCAAGATGTATCTTTTTGCCAACTCCGGAGGAAAAGTAACCGGTTGGTCGACAGAGACTAAGCTATTATGTCTGATCTTAAGATAGTTTTATTTAAACGGAGTTTGACTCAAATGGACTCAACTTGACTCGATTGGCTCAGGTGGGCCAGACACATAAATAATTATTAGACTCCAATATTCAAAACGAATTTAGGATTATAATATAAACAAGCATACCTTGGGTCATGCTTTTAAGTTTATTGAAGTCTCTTGATTGTAAAAAAATAAGATTACAGGTAGTTTGTAAATTTTAATATAAGAAATAACAGAGTATCACAGTATAAAAATATACACTTTAGGATATACTACTGAGCACGTCTAGCTACGAGAGAAGAATGCCTCGCGCTCGTCTCTGTCGATCGAACCATGAAGCTTTCGGCTCCGCCTCTGCCGGCTGCGTCTTCAAGTTTGTACGTGACCTGCTAGTAGAGGTGTGTGTCGTGGCTACAGCGTCTCTGCCGCGTGGTGCCAGATGCCGTCCTCTGTCCGCCTCAATAGACTAAACAGCAATAAAGACTATGAAAATAGATTGGTCAATAAGTACCAAAGTGGTACAATACTGGGTATGATGGAAGCGCCTGGTCGGGAACCTCCAGGGGGACGAAAATGATGATAATAATGTATGAAGATTGACTATAGGATTACATTGCACCTTTAAAAAAAAGCGTTGATGAAATTTTATTTTAATTTGACGTTATCCGATTAATATTCTTTCAAATACTAGTTAAATGTATTAATTAGTAAGCGATAGATAGACCTTCCCCGGTTTGGAAAGAGATCCAGGTTTCAATCCCGGTAGCGCAACAACAATATTTTTCGATAAAACTGATTTTAAATGTATATCTTTTAAATAACACATTTAATTAGTACTCAAAATATCACAGACCTATATTCTGAATAATTACAACTTCACAATAAGAATGTGTTCTTCTTAATAATATTCTTTCTCTTATCATTTGTATTGGTTTGTTTTATGGTATCTAAAGGATCCCAATATTCTCCTTTCTATTGCTTATTGCGTTATTCTTAACTTCAGGGTGTACCATTTGTTTGTTAAGTGCTCTTGTTTCAATGCCATATGATAGTATTAATTAAAAAGGTCCGCTTGAAGATATTTGTCGTGTTACTTGGATTTAATTTTGATTTTTTTTAGCTAGGCGTATGCTGAGTTACAGATATATTCGTATACTCCATTTATTTAAAAATAACAATTGTATTAATGTGAACAATACCGTATCTAATATTTATATAACATTTTTACTAACACTCTTTATTGTTCCAGAATTGTCCTAAAATAATTTTACATTATACCTTAATACCATATTATCTATTACAACTATCTACTAGACTCATTTTTATATATCTCTGTCGAATCTTACTCTTTCCTTTTAAAATTTAATTAACCCTCAGAGTACCATGATAGAAAATACCCGTACGCAGCCATAATGCCAACTCGTGTTGCCGTGAGGAATGTGTATTTTTTTAAGCATTTTAAGTGCGGAAAAAAATGTCTTTGTTAGTTTCAATGGCGGTAAAATACTTCTTATCATACTTATATTATAAATATAATAATATAACGGAGCATTCATCGTATGCAATCTTACGGTGGCTAGTATCGATCTTACCGAGCAGTACATATACACATATAGTGTTACTGCATGGCTTCGGAAGGGTTAAATAACACCATAATTAAAAACTCTAAAATCTAGAAAAGTAGCCAGGACAATGCTTCATATATCAGAGGTGGATACCTATTACATCCTACACAGTAAATTAATAAGTGTGTTACATCATCTGATATAAAAAAAATATGTCAAATAAATAAATATGTGTAAATATTAGGTCGCAAGTGTCTTTGTAGAATTAACCAATAAACTTTTCTATTGCCGATAGATTGCTCTTCTAAGCTTGAGCTAAAGTGGCAACTCAGTTTGTTTGAACAAATGATAATATCACATATCGTCATTTCACATCAGGTGAAATTTATAAGCTTACTCAAATATATGATGTTTACAGCATATAAAAAAAATTGTATTAATTTAATAATCGTGTGTGAGGAAGTTTGTAGATATCAAAGGTATTGTTAACGCGTTTTTATACTTCGGTTTGAATATGTGCATTCTTTTTGTGTGGATTTAAAAACAGCAAACAAAAGCGAAACTGCTTCTGGTGAGACACGGTTTCGAATTCGGTCGAATATATTTACGGCGGTGATATAAAAACAGTTTGTGTATTTTTTTTTGATTATCGGTTATACAAAGTTTTGGAAGCTGACCAGTTGAGTTTAAGAAGATTCAAGACTGCAAGGAGAGACGACTCGAAGAATCGGCGACTATCAGTTCAGTTTCACAAAGGTTGGTGTCTTTTTATTTACATGGATTGAATAAATGTATTCAATAATATCAATAGAAAACCCAGGACTAGCTGTCGAAGGTAATTACGGCAACAGATATGTTAGGATAAGTATGAACGTATATTTTAGAAAACGAGTAAATTTCGTTAATCTTTCTTTGATTAATCCCATTATAGCTTACGAATGATAAATTTGGCTAAAAAAAATTGCCAAAACGTGTGACGCTTCAATAAAATCGACACAAAATCCCGTCTCATTATTTGGCCGTAAATTGAAGATTTCATCCATCTGTCTGGATGTTACGATAATTTTTTGAACAAATAAATCACCAATTGGTCAGTCCGGTTATTTCACGCTCTCGGACCGCGCCGGGGGTGAGTGTACTCTGGGCGGAGGTGGGTGTATTCTGGGCGGGGGTGGGTGTACTCCGGGGCGGTTTTGCGAATGAGGCGGAGAAAAAAGAAAATCACTTTTCGCACGAGAAAACATGTCGTGTCGATGGGCCGATAATTTATTGTCGAGGATATATTTAAGAGTGAACACTAATGAAGGTTTATTATACATTTTTTTTGCGTAGATCACGTTGAGACTGATTTGAAAATTTTTCGATCTCGTCGAGAATAGTAGGAGTCTTCTGAGAAGAATCAGAAGATTCACTAGTACTGAGTCTTGCAAAATAGTATACAACTCTGTTATTATTCCTCTCACATCAACTACTGCGGCAGTATTTTGTTTTTGTCAAATGAAGAAGAGAAGTAACAATTTTCAGTGATGCAAAATAAAGCTATGAAAATAATACTCCGAAAGAGTAGATACACTCAGATCAGTGTAATGCTGAAAGATTTGATTTTTAAGTAGAAAATTTATTTCAATATTATGGTATTCTTTAGGAGAACACATTCTTATTGTGAAGTTGTAATTATTCAGAACATTTGTCTGTGATGTGTACAAAATTTAATAAAAATGAATTGATAATTCTGGCGTCTGCTATCAGTTTACTCAAAGGTATTTGAGATTCTGTAAAAATAAGGTAGATGGCTCTGTCAAATAATGGAACGATTAAATGTATTAATATCAAAAAGGTAACATATATGGTCGAAAATTGTCGCTAAAAATAATGTCGCTGTAGCTTAGTTGGATAAAGCACCTTCCCCGGTTAGGAAAGAGATCCAGGTTCGAATCCCGGTGGCGCAACAACAATATTTTTCTATAAAATTGATTTTATATGTATATCTTTATAATTAATATATTTAATTCATATTTATTATGGTATTCATTTATAAAATCCTCGCTAAGAAAATATTGGCTGAATTTATAAGAAAAATTGATGCAAATCAACATGAGCACGAACATTATGCAAGAGGAAAAGATAGACTGAAACTGCCATTCAGGAAGAAGGCTAAATCTCAGAAATAGATGATGTTTACGCGCCATCTTACTTCAATTAGCAATACTGGGTTTTCTGGTTTATATTAATAAATAAGCAAGTCTCTGACTTGTGCAGTGTATCGCGAGTTTTCACTGAACCTATTAAAACATAGTAATGTGTTTCTTAAAAAGTGCATTAAAATTATACTCTCAAAAGCTTTTAATAGAGTTATGTTGTTATATAAATAAAATAACACTAATGACTAATTAAAATATAATTCTATAAAGATATATTAAAGTTTGAAATTAAGACACGTATATTATAATTAATATTAAAAAAAAATTTAAACATATTACTACAGTTTGGAATATAAACACTAAATTGTTATTAAGACAAATTATAGATATCTCATAGAAACTAAGCTATTTATATTATATTATATAGGAAGTATGGAGGTATGGATATTACCTGTCTTTGGTTGCCTTAAGTGATCACTTTATACAATGTAACGTTCACCATTCCACCCAATCAACCTCCACATCTAACAATTTTTTGAAAGTTACATATATGTTACCATGTAGAAACATTTCAAGTTCAACTTCGCTGTCGCCATCTATGGTTTGCTATTTGATATTCACTCCCCTGAAATAACATAGTTGTCACTAATGAGAATCTTTTTTATTAGAAATATGAAAGAATAAATTTATAAAAACAAGAAACTAAAAATAAACAATTTGACAATTATCGATAAGAATGAACAAAATATCTAATCTATAAGGTTAACGATATCGGATCAAGAGACGCGTAACATTCCTTGGGTTTCGAAGAGACTTTATATAAGACGCTCGAACAAATATCAACCATTTACAACACAATTTTGCTTTGTAACTGAGGTTGTGTCATGAAAAATATGTCCAAAATAGCAATCTTGCACTAGACCTGCTGTAATTGTAGTTAAAATATAAGACCTGTCTAGTCTAGCTGTGTAGGTAGGGGAACGAGAGAAATCATAAAAATGTAAAAATAAATTGCTGTAACGGTTGGACTAAGACGAGGATGTTCGTTATTCTCAACCCTCATTTACAGATAACGTTGTCAAACTATAAAGTACACAAGATGGCCTGCAGAAGTGGTTATACCTCTTTAGCGAAGAGGCCACATAAACAGGCGCGAGGATTACTTCAGCGAAACCGAAATTATGATGATCGACCGAAACAAAGGACAGCAATGCACAATCCAAACTACTAAGTCTAGGAGTACTGTTTTCAAATGATGCGTGACAGGACAAGAACATTGATAAAATGATATGTTCGGTTAGCAGTGTTCTACGATCACTGTATAGCTCAGTCATAAGGAAAGCAGAGCTCAATAATAAAATAAAACTGGTGATTTTCATGTCTGTTTAAACCTCACCCTAACCTACAGCCATCAACGTTGGATTCTGACAGAGGAATCGGTCGAGAATCCAGGCTGCAGAGATGAGATATCTGAGAGGAGTAGCGGAAATGATGTTAACCTTTTAACTGCCAACCGTATTTGAAATGGAAGACGCCACATATGGTAAAGGTAGGCTTTAAGAGTCTTAACTTTAAGAATCTATCAAAAGCTGGAAATTATCGTCCACAGCTGGAAAAATGATTTTTAAAATATGATTTTAATCCCTGCAAGGAATTTTTGTGTCTGCAAGGTCAAAAAGTGCGCGTTATCATACTTCTGGCTTGGCGTAATATGCAAAGTTTATTAAAGTAATATGCACTCATAGCATTTAATAGGTTAAGATATAAAATCAGAAACGATATCACCCGAAAGGATCATGGGATGAACCCTCCGCTGCTTCAAATAGAAAAATCTCATCAAAGTTGATACATGCATGGGAAACAAAGGACTGCCTTAACAGATTTTCTCATCGGTGCCAAAGGAAAAAAACCTGTAGTAAGATCCAGAACATGGAAAAGACAAATGAAGAGCAAGTAATCGACACAGAGCAGGACAAAAAGAGGTGAAAGAGTGCTGTCCAAGCGATAGGCCCCCAACCTGATTAGGATAAAGGAGATGAAGAAAAAAAAAAGTAAAATATTTAAATATTCCAATATGAAAAATTATAAAGCGGTGTTTTATCACGTCTTTGTAAAGTTAAAAAGTGGGCGAATATTATGTCAGCTCTAGCCTGGCGTGACACGCAAAGTTTAGCGAATTAATTCTCTCATGACATTTGAAAGGTTGAAACTATGGTAGTATGGATCTTGGTAGTTGTCTGTCAAGACAACAAACATTGGGTAAGTTTCCTTCAAAAACTAATAAATTCTACACGCGGAGCGTGGAGCTGATAGCAACGACCGAAACTTCTGGTGACATTAACTCTAAAGTTTCTGCATATGTGAGCTACTTTTTGTCAAAGATACAAGAGTAACACGGAAATTGTTCAAGTATCTACAAAATAATTATATAACAATATTTGAATATCGACCCGTTTTGTTGAGGAGAGCAATTTTAAGTTTCTCCATGTTGCTATAAATTCAAATAAATATACCAATTTTATCCTAATGTTAATATTTAAATTGTATGTAATATTTTATATAAGATATTGTGTATGTGTATATATTTGGTATCGATATAAAGCACTGCTTTCTAGAAAAGAGACACACACAGAATGAGGGAGGCAGTGTATGGTGCATGCGTTAATCGAAAGATCGTCAAAAAATAAACCTATTTACACACCGTCAGAAAGGGATTGAATTGTTAGGTGGGCTAAACAGGACGGTAAACCATATAATGTAGTAGATTTTTTTTTTTTTGATTTTAAAGCTCTTAAGGTTGTAACTGGAAAAATAATTTAAACGTAGAAAAATGTCAGTGGAATAAAATAAAAGAGTTAAGTGTTACTTGTAATGACCCTTTCAACATTAATTATAAATATGATTTATCAACAAATAACCATTTCACAACACTCACGGTCGACAAAAAACTGTTCCTTTTTCTACTATTACTTCACTTTATGCAAAAGTTTTACCGATTCTAAAAGCTAAAAAAACGATTTAATAGAGATGTGTAATAGTGAAATAAATCCTAGTTCTTACTATTATTTTTTTAACCATTTTTCTGTAAATATGAATTAATGATAAAAATAATACTGATTCTGAGTCAAATCATAAAATAATATATAAACTTGAATAGCTAGGTTATATTCTTTATCCAGAATCCCTGTATACTTATTTACATCTCGTGTTACACAGCATCTTAATTTACAACTATTTACAGTATATATCAGTTTAACATAAGAGGATTATATTTATATACATTAAACAGTCTATTGGATATAATAGATTCACAGTACATAATGTTAGAAGATGATTTAATATAGTTTATATCATGTTCATAGTAATTTCATGTAAACCTCATCGGTATCGGATTATTTAAAATATGATAATACAGAACACTCCATTCACATTCATGAACCAATGACATCTCTGACGTCACACTTACTGATTCTAGGTAATTTATAGGAGAATTTTTTAAGTCCTTAATAAGATTTTTCTGATTGTAAATTTATTCTTAAATGTTTAAAAAAAGGTGAGATTTATAAAAGCGTTTTTAGATTTTAATTAACAGTTCAAAATGAATGGTTTACATAACTAATTCTACAACACTCCCACTACATTTTAATTAAAAAATTTAGTTTTCTTCCTTTTTCTTTTATCTCTATTTTTATTTCTGTCGAATCATTATCTTAAATAACACCAAAACAGCAAGAAAAAAACTGGCTACTTTAACACAGACTTTAGTCTAGCAAATTAGCCAGAACAACGCAATATATATCAGAGGTGGAGTCTACTCCATCCCACACAATAAACTACGAGTATTTAATTGCAATATAATTGAATTTTTTGTTTATCATGTTATTTTATAATATATTCACCTCTGTTATAACAAAAATATGTATGTCAATAAAGTCCAAATAAATAAACGGTAAGTAAACTACTTAGTTTAAAACATATGTAGCCTTGCTGGCTTAATATAACTTATTTCCAAAAAATAACAAAATTATTGCTAATCTAAGAGAGCTGTCCTCCAATATCTGGTCTATCTGATCATTCTAGGTCTTTTGCGTACACACTCTTCCTGTTGTCTTTAAAACTTGCCTTGAATATTTTCTTCACCATCATCTTTTAACTCATATGTTTAACATACCCAAACCATCTAAGTGATCCTTTCTTTCTGTCGACTATAAACAGATCTACATTTGATCTGATGGCACCAAAGATAGAGGATAGATGATGTCCGCGGAAGACTTGGCACGTCCAGTAAAGCAGATGCTGGAGGAGATCCCGTTAGAAGCCTCAATAATCGACAAGCTTGTAGAGACGATGTATGAATGTAGATGAGGCGAGAATTGTGTTAGGATTGAAGCGTGTAGGGCTGTATTTTCTTTGCCTACCCATGCAGAGAAACGGCGTGATGCTAAGTAAGTTAGTTCGATACTCTGTTCATTATTTCATGTCTCATTCAGTTCATTTTTTTTTTTGCTAACTCCAGACTTCGCTTCCTCTTCGGGTTAGTGTTAGCACCAAAATACAGATAATAAATTCGTACTAGCGATTCATTCAGAGCACCAATCACTATCTCATTTTTATCTCGTTCACAACCTCGCTGGTCCAAACAAATATGCTACCCAAATACCATCCATATCTAGAGAGCTACGTGTCTTGGCAAATGAAGACGTACAAATTTTGTATCAAGACGGAAAGTGAAGCTTTTGGACGCTTCAGAAAAAGAGTCCTTGACAATCATGATCTAAAAAAGGACACTAAGACGTTGGTGTATAAATTTGTTCTACTCCCAACACTATTGAATGTGAATACCGTGTACAAGACGTTCGAGGCTCTGGAAAGGCATCACTAACGATATTAAAAATAAAATAGCAAGATAAACCTAACGAACGTGTGCCTAACGAAGCCTAATTAACAGATTGAAGGGCATCGAAGCCATTATCATGCAGTGACAGTTTTGATGATTTAACCTTGTGGTTAGAATACTTAAAATCACACTACCAAAAAAGATGACGTACTCTCAGACAGGGCAAACTTTCACATGATGGCACAAAAAACGCCTTAAAAACTCCCTGAATGGGTCAAAACAATAAGAAATATTTATGAATTAATTGCAAGAGGCAGGTCTAACTTGAGGGCATTGGTATAGAGTGGTAACCAATACTTAAAAGGATATGTCAATAGAATGCTGCAAATTGGAGAAAAGGACACAAATATGAGGAAGAGCAAATAGACCGCAGTCGCTGTTTTCCCTAACCATGATGCCCCAGAGCTTGTGGATCCAAGATTTGATTCTTCAACCACCTAAGGACTCACAATTACCAAGTACAGTCTTTGTCAAACACGAGAGACAGCCGATTATGATGGTGGCGACTAACCAAATAAACAAACTCATATACTTGTTCAAAATATTCCCGCGCGGCGTATTCTCGCTTGTCAACGAATACAAATTCACTAAATGTAACCAGTGAATTTGTATCTTCATTGTTAGATAAACATCCACTGACAGGCTTAGCGAAAATATACATTCACCAGTGAAAATATATTCTCACTTGTAATACAGATTCACTGTAACATATACATTTGATAACCAGAAAAGATGTCATTTATCATTAAGATAATGCAAGACCACATGTTGCATCAACCACCCGAAGAAAACTAATTGACTTGAAATATTAAGTTTTACAGCATTCCCTATACCCCGGACTTAGCACCAAATGATTATCATTTATTCCGATCTTCGCAAAATTTTCTCAATGGTAAAAAATTTAGTCCAACAGAGCAAGTCAAAATAACCCATGATGAGTTTTTTTAGTTTTTTATTCTTGTCCACAATATTTTATGGTTGTATACCTGACAAAATTATGAGTCGAAAATGTTCAATGAATATGTGCAAATTATATAATGTTACTGAAAATATTATTGTTTGAAATTTTTACAAAATCGTGTTAAGCTACGTACTTCGAAATAAACATTTGTGAAATTGTTCTATTATAATATACATCTTTGCTTCAGGTACTAAATTATCTCACAAAAAAGTCTAGTTGCTCGAAATTCGATAATCTTTAATTATTTTGTATTTAATATATAATTTAGAATCAATAAAATTATATAAGTTGTATCAAGGTGTCCAAAATTTAATAAAAATGAATTGATAGTTCTGGCGTCTGCAGTCGGTTTACTCAAAGGTATTTGTGATTCCGTAAAAACAATGTAGATGGCTTTCAAATAATGGAACGACAGATGTATTAATTTGAAAAAGTGTAACATTAGGTTCGAAAATTTGTCATGAAAAATACTGGCGCTATAACACAATTGGTAGTGTACTTCCCCGGATTGAAAATAGAGATCCAGGTTCGAATCCTGGTAGCGCAAAAACAATATTTTTCGACAAAATTGATTTTATATGTATATATTTATAATTAATACATTAAATTAGTATTTAAATCAATAAAATATTTTTATTTAATCGAAATTTTTCGTTTTTTTTTTAAATGCTTATCTTATATCTATGCTTATAAATCTCTGACATGGATGAGATTAAGCACATATCCCATGAACATTTTAGACTCGTAATTTGGTCATAAAATATTGTGGACTAGATCTGTTACATCCTGTATATAGATCATTTTAACATGTACAGACAATGTATCGTTGCGAATGTATTATATTAACAAAGCACTAGTAGTAGTAATATATTTAAGTAAATCTGAAGTAAATAATACGATTTATAGAAATATAAACTCTTGTTGATTGCTTTAATGAAATACCTCTTTTATGTAACTTGAAATATTAAAACGGCACAACTCCGCGATATTTAATAATAATGCTTAGAGACAGGAATAGGAATATTTAATCTTTCGCAATCTCAGTTAAGACAGGCTGCCGGCAGATGTCCCCAGGGACGAGATTGTGATTGTAAAAAATGTTCATCCCTCATTTTATATTATAAGATGTACAGTACAGATGTTTCAAATGTCAAATGATTTTATTGGTACAATCGTTTTATTATTATTACAACAAAGAAATGATTATATTTGTTCCACATTGGAGAAGAATTTTACGACAGCGAAAAAGTATTTTTTTCGAATGTCCTATTAAAATTTTGGCAATACACGATATAATGTTTCTTCTTATATTATTTTGGGTCAGTCCTCATACCATACATTATTTTCTCTTTGTGTTAAGCCTTTTGGGATGATTCTGGTAAATATAATTCCAGGAATATTTTCCGCTTCGTTTTAACTATTATTTTTTGCCGCTGTGATATTTTTTAATGTTATTATGAATAAAAAAATCTAACCATGCTCACCGAAGGAGACAGAAATAATGATATTGGAAAAAAATACGAGTACATTTATAAATACATTTTAGGGTGTGACACAACTAGTGAACAATATTTTGCATGTGTTTATCTAAACTATTTCGAGACATAAGCATTTTAAGAAAGACGCAATTGTGTAATTGTTTCGATTAATTGAAATATTTTATTGATTCCAAATTAAAGAGTGTCCCAACAAGAGCGGTCAATTTTAATTTGGAACTTGCTGTTGTGTTTTGACAGTCAAACCATTATGAAACCATTATATTGAAAATAGATCGCTGTTAAACATTATTAAAAAATGTGTGAAATTTTGACTGCCAAGATTCGCAAATTACGTCCCTTTTTTGGTAATCAAAATGTTCCAAGTGCATCAACTGCAAAGAGAATAATCGTTCGTCCAGGTCGTTCAGCAGAGAACATCGCGGCTGTTCGCCAGAATGTGGTCGAGAGTCCGGAAACATCCATTCGGCATTTCGATGATCGATCATTTCAAGAAGCAGTATGCAGCGTAGTCACACGAAAAATTTGCATCTTTATGCCTACAAAACCCAACTGACTCAACAACTTAAACCTGCACACCATACACAGCGAAGAGAGTTCGTCATTTTGTAATCTCCCGTTTGGGCGACCAGAATTGGTCGCATATATCGTGCAATATAACGCCGTTGAACTTCTTTCTTTGGAGTTTTTTTAAATCAAAAGTTTATGTCAACAAACATACGACCATTCAAGCTTTGAAGAAGGAGATTAGACGCTGATTCACTGAAATCCAATCACAGTGATGCCAAACTGTGATAGAAAATTTCTTCAAAAAAATCGCAAATGTGTCAGTAAAGCCGAGTAGGGCATTTACAGATGTGTTGTTCCATACATAATTTTCACTTGTCTACTTTATGATTAAATCAAAATTTCGGTATTTTCTCAAAAAAACTTTTATTTAAAATTTAAATTTACGCTACTATTTTTTGTTAGATGGTTTAGGATCCGATGAAAGTATATACCATAATAACGGATCACTTGCGCAAATATTTATTTCGAAATACGAATACTAAAAGCTTAACATGATTTTCTTAAAAAAACTAGTACAATTAGATTTTCCGTAACGATACATATTTTGCACTTCTCTAACATTTTAGACTCGTAATTTAGTCAGGTGTCCAACCATAAAATATTGTGGAATAGGTTTGTTACATTCTGTAATTTTCCGGATGTTCAAAATAATTTATGGATTTATTCTGAAGAAATTTATCAATGAAAGTAAATTCATTCGTATTAATTTTAAAAAAAACATACGAAGTGAACGAGAGAAGAGAAGTGTATTGAGGTAGAACAGATAGTTATTTTATTCACTCTGTATAACCTTGCGGAAAATGGCGTGTTGGTAAGTTAGTTGATTAGTTCCAACAGTTTTAAGGAAATGACGATATTTATGAAAGTCCATTAAAATCCTTGCTGATTAAAAAATGAAAAGTCTAAAGATATCTGATATATTAACAAGGCAAGCGATTTTCTTAATATATATGACAAAATAAAAAAAGTTGAAAAATTATTGATCTAATATTAATACTTTTAAAATAATTTTTTAACACCCTCAAAATTATCACAAATAAATCTAAACACCACTGTCCGATCACTGAGATCTCCAAACCTATTTCAAATAAAGATTTGCAAAACTATTTCTCTTCATTACCTAGTATGTTTAATTACTATAATTAGCTCTTCTCAATTAACGCCAACTTAGATATATTTTTCATAACACAGATAGATTGAAAGCGAATTTGTATTGTACATGGTTGATATGCGTTTGAGAGTCTAATATTTACTTACCGCACAACCAAGAGTGCACAGTTCTTTTTAGCAAAACCATGTTGTTAAAAAGACGAATAAAAAAAATTAGATAAATCAATTAAATAGAAAAAAATTATCTATCTAAAAATATTCGCTTACCACTGTGATACGAAGCTTAGATAAATAATACATTAATCTATTACATACGACCATAAATGAATTGAATCTTAAATGGTTTGCGTAGCGACATTAGTAGAGCAGTTTATCTGTAAGGAAAAGATCCGGGTTCGTATCCTGGTGGTAACAAAATATATTTTCAAAATAGATTCCTTTTATTTATTCTAATTATTACATAACTATGTTCTAAAATTGCATCGTCACAATGAAATGTGTTTACGTTAAAAAAGATGATTGCTTACAACGGAAAAAATAATGTCTTAATTAGCAAAATAAAAAATGAAATTTGGTGACTTCTGCATAGGTCATCGTAGTTTAATCGGTGTAAGCCTTCTACTGACAATAGAAAGTTCAGGGTTCGAGTTCCGATGATGGCAATGTTTTTTGATATGATAGATCAACATCCACGTCGGTCCCTCATGACTGAGGATCATGACCTCCTTTCTCATGACTCACGCCCTCTTCACTTATCTCGTCATCCTGCAGATATGAGGGCTGTCACCAGAGAAGTGCCTGTTGCCTTTTTCACTTGGTTAGTCTAACGGATGGGAGATTTTCCTCTTCTTCTTCGTCCTTCGACGTGGCTTACCTCATCAAGCTTCTCCAAGATATCTTTCCTTCTCGAAAGGTGCTCAAAGGATTGAAAGATTCATCTTAGGCTAATGGTTGAGTCTGTCATTGATATGAGAAAAATATTTATTTTAAAATATGTTAGTTCTAATGTTAAACTTTTCTATTTTCTTGTTCTCATTCAGATCAACAGTAAATTTGCGAATAACTATATTTCCAACACAATCTTTTCAGTATCGAGGCGAGAAACCAAGCATAGTAAAACGGTTGTATACTTGTCTTACTTTTTCTATGCTTATAATTAACGTGTGAAAGAGACAATACTACATTTTAATGAAATAAGAGGCGTAACTTGGCGTGGAATATTTTTGTTTAACTGTATACATATGTGGGGGTAGGTGATGCGAATGAAATGGAAACGCGCAGTATAGAGAAGTTTATTGTGACAGAGGATAGAACAGCGAGTACAGAAGGTAACCGTGTAAAAATGTAATATAGTTGAGCGGAAGATGTGTCATCGGTGAGCGATCGGGCCAGATTGTGCTGGCAGCACTTTGCCGCCGGCGAGGTATTGAATGCAGATGTCGCTGGTGTCGATGCCGGCTTGGAACGGCGGTAGATTTGAACCGCTGTCCGTATATACTAAGTATAACCTGTCGAAAATGATTAATTTAAATAATACATATTTTAATGCGATATCTTTATAATACTGAACAACCTTTTGGATCTAGCTACAATAGTAAAGAAATTTCATATTTAATAGAGTAGTTTCAAGATCTCTGGTCACTGATAGTGAAAATTGTAATGAAATTTTCCGTATATTGTGTTATTAGATCTTTTGCTTTAGTATATATTTCAAACAAAATCTACCTAAGCCTTTTTCATCATGGACAAAAAATACTATTGTAACTTTTCGACATACGTTAGGCGCTTTTAAAAAAATAAATAATAATAAACGGAATACGGATCACATCAATATTCTTACTATTTCTAAACTAAGCTAAATGCTTGTGCTATTAAAATAAAACTAACTAACTAGTATCGTAACACAAGCACGTTAAGCTTTGCAGAATTGATATTAGGAATAAAAGTATTATCTTAAATTGAAGTTTCCTAGTGGCCGATTGGCCGGTAGTTGATCTAACCTCAACCAGTATTACAAAGGCCTCACATCGTTAATTATTCGCAACCCACAGTGTCCCAGGGGACCAACATGGTCGTACCCAGGTTTATTGTGTGGTAGTATGAGTGGTATCGAGTTGTTTACCTTTGTTTAATTCACACATTGCGAACATGAAAACTCAGTAGGTATATGATAGTATGGATAAAGGTGACCGATGTTTCTTTTAAGTAAGCTGTGTTCGCGCACGAGTAGATTGCCAATATAGCGCGTACAAAAAATATAGCGCGAACAAAAATGTTAAAAAAACTTCGGTATTCCATGTTGATGGTAGTGTTTTACTCTTCCCAAACCATGCAGTAACACTGGTCTACCATCATAATTAAACCTGTAATATTTCGGTAAATACGTGCAACATATAATTCATATTTTAGATAATCCTAAAAAAAATATTAGCGGTTAGGAATGACTGGTGAAAAACCAATTAAGAAAAGGGAATCGTAGAAAAACAATTATTTTTTCCATTCAATTCGTTGTAAAATTAATACGTTAGTAAAAATACAATTTGTGATATGAAAGACGGAGATCACACTCTATTTTCACAGTTTAAAGAACAACAAACATACAAATATAATTGTCTCTTTCTCACTAATCAAATGAAGAGAGATAAGAAAGAAGGACACATTGTATACGACTTAATGAATGCTCTAAATTACGTTATTAATATTTTTTTCAAAATTGAATGCTCAATATTTAGAGTAAATTCGTGCCATTAAAGCCATTTAATCTAATAAAAACATTTTTTCTAACGGTAACACGAGTTGACAGCATGGCTGCGTTCGGGTATTTTATATCACGGTATAGTAAAGGTTGAAGAGGATCATGTTAACTTCTTTATTTCCTGTATTTTTCTTGCAGGAGACCGTCTTCTTGTTCACTTTTTCTCGACTGTCCCTGGGATCACGAGCTTCTGGAGATTCATCGTTTCTTCTGGCAACATGTAAAAATTCTTCCCTCGCATGTTCGATTCACAAACGTATGTAACATTAGTTTTGTAACATATCCAAGTATGTAACTCATAACTATATATATAAAGAAAATGTCTGTTGGTTAGTTTGTTTTTTAAACAAATCTACATTTTTTTTCCGAGCTTAACGAAGTTTTGACTTGACACTTTAAATGAAGAGGAAAGTCACAGTCTACATGAAATTTCAAAAAAACACCCCCATCCCCCTTTCTCACCCCTTAAAGCAGAATTTTGATACTTGTTGATGAAATTTTGTACACTTGACGTTCAACATAAGAGGAAAATTACTCTTTACATCTTATTTCGAAAAAAACTACCAATATCCCCCTAAATTAAATATCTTCACGCCGCGTAATGTCCGAGCAACGCCGAGTATTCATATATATTATATAAAATTGTAAAAAATTCAAAATAATAAAAAAAAAAATGTTGTCGAAAGTATTTTTGTAATCTTTTAATGTCTGAACGATAGAGATATTTGTATGCCTTGCATCCAGCACCGCATCTTGAATATATGAATACCAGAAATTTCACCAAACATTTTTGGGTTCTTTTTAGTATATATCTATTTAACCATATCCTTATCGGACTGATCATCGCTGATTGTGTCCTTCTAATTCGTTGTTACGGAGGTAAGTTTGTAGAACTCCATAATCATACATACGATAACAAAAACACTTGTTTTTTAGTTCTGCTTATTTAATTTTCATGAGACGCGTTTCGCCTTATGAGGGCACTATAAATCTAACCATTTATTGAATAATTTTTATTAACCTATTGAAAAGGGTCAACTATATCATTTTAAGTACTTAAGATAATGATGGGAATTATAAGTTCTTATATTCTGCACGATTCTAAGAAACAATTATGTTAAAACACTAATGGTATTTTAATGTAGTCACAATTTCATAATATATTACCTTTTTAATAAAACATAATTATCGTGCCAAAATATAAAATTCATCTTCATATAAATACTTTGTATATACACAGGAATTTCATTTTGGTATTCGGGGATTTGAATTTGGTGCCATTTTCGCACTGTCAAACCTAAAATTATTTATTTTTGACATTTATTATCTAGATACAGGGAAATTCATCATACAGAGTTTCAAAATGTACATCAATCTTCCAAATCTTATGAAAATACGCGTTCTGTTATAAATAGACGTAGCAAATCGCAATCTAATGAGTAAATTCTTCTTATGATTTTAAGGCAAAGACACCAGTGTGTAGTCGTAGTGTTAATTAAAACGCTATTGCTAGAATTAATGAGGATTTCAGCGAAAATTCAAGATCTTCAAATCGTTATAATTCACCTCAACAGATAAGCAAAATTGTCTCTTTGTGGAGCCGTAAATTTATTTTAATTTAAACAATTAGTGATTTTGTCACTTCGATTTCAGAGGTGCAGTAAACCTGATCATCAAGTGATAAGTAATCTAAATACAGTTTGATGCCTATCTATTGGATAGAGTGGTAGGGTGTGTAAGGGTAAGCGAAGGTCGGTTGCTAAACTAAATATGGACATGTATGTTATTAATTAGAATTTTCTTCGAATTGATTATTTTTTCGTATTTTTAGTTTCTTAGTTATTCATTATTAATTATTAAGAAGAACACATTATTACTCCATAGCTGCTGTTTTTCAGAACATAGTGATGTAATAAGATTTCGTGAACTGAATCAAGTATAATATTGATCAGTGGACGCAACTTGAATTGGAATTATTATAAGGGTAGATGGATCTGGCGTACCTTGTTTTAAAGTCCTGGGTTGGGCGTCGTCTTCACCTCCGGTTAACTAGCACGTTTGTTGTACAGAACCGATAGATCACTGCACTTCCGGCACTATTTAGAATACTTCTTATTTGCGGTCCCAGCGTTACGCATGGCGCGGCTGTCGGACGGCAGAAAAAATACACAAAATCTTGATAGTTCGATGTCAGAGCGCAATCTGTCCCCCGTCGGCGAAATCGAAAGTAATTAGTTGGCCAGAGCGGGACAGTTATAGATTAAGGTTTAGATATTGGATGGACAAAATGGACAAGAAGTGGGTACTCGATTTGCGTCGACACATAGTTCTGTGATATTTTAATACAAATTAAATGTATAATTAAGAAATATATACAAATAAAATAAATTTATCTAAGAACTACATTCTTTGCGTCTCCTATCGAATTTTTTTACTCAAATGTGTATTAATTTGAAAGTGCAACATATAAGTTTGAAAATTTGTCGTTAACTTGTAATGTTGACGTGGTGTAATAAGTCAGTGCACTTCGATGACCACCTGGTTCGAGTCCGGGTGGCAACAAAAATATTGATTTTATCTGTATATCTTTTATAAGGTGTAGATACATTTTAGTTTGTGGCATGCTATAGCCTGTTGATAATCTGTTTACTGAAAATAAAATAAAATTACGTCTGCATTGAGTTATAGTATGGTATGGTTTATGTATGTGGGAGACGTCATGGCGCCGAACTTTTATGAAAAAATCAAGTAAAGAAAATAAAAAAATACCTGCATAAAATACTTTTTTTGCAGTTATCCAAAAAGTATGCATAGGTATATTTTTGTTTATCTACCTACTAAATTTTTGCATCTTTTGACGACCTCCCTCATTTTTACAAAAATATTTGTTTAAATATCGGGGCGCTTTTGAAAGCGCACAGAAAACAACACATGGTAGGCGAAAATATGTTAATAAAATATTTTTTTCAATACGCGTAATAACATATTTGAGTAGTAGAGTTATAAGAGAAAGGTTATGGAAGGTACTCTCTGATTACAGGATGAATAGTAAACGTATACACGCAATCACATCTCTATACGAAGGAAGTTCTGCGTGTGTAAGAATCAATGGATCATTCACATCATGGTTTAACTATGGAGACATTACAACAAGGCTGTGTAATGTCTCCATAGTTGTTCAACTTGTGTATGGATAATTGTATGAAAGTATTGGAATGTATGAATGTAACAGCAAAAACAGGTAATTTGATTGTATGCTGTTTATTGTAAGCAGATGATGCAGTACTAATGGCGAGTAATGAACAAGAATTACAGATTTTTAAGAAGAACACATTTTTATTGTGAAGTTGCAATTTTTCAAAACATATGTCTGTGATATTTTTAATACAAATTAAATTTAATGCTTTTCTCCAGATAGGAAGAGATTCAGGTTCGAATCCCGGTAGCAAAAACAATATTTTTTCGATAAATTGATTTTATATGTATATCTTTCTAATTAATATGTTTAATTTGTATTAAGAATTACAGAGTCTAGTGAGTAGAACGCACGATGTATTCAAGAAATGTGACCTTATTATGAATGTTAACAAGTCGAAAGTGATGGTATTTGAGAAAGAGGAAAGCAAGACACCGTGCTAAATACTTGTAGGTAATGAATGTTTGCAACAAGTAGATGATAGAAACGGAAAGGCTGAGAAAGATATCGAAAGGAGGGTGACTGCAGGGAATAAAGTGAACGGCGCTTTAAACGGAATTATATCTAACGGGAACTTGTCAAGCGAGGCAAGACTAGCGGTACAAAATGGAGTCCTGGTACCGACACTGATGTATGGAAGTGAGGCCTGGAGATGGCAGAAGAGGAACGAAATTAGACTGAATTCAGTGGAAATGAGATCACTTGGGCGTATATGGGGCAGATCTATTTATTACTATTACTGAAGCCACCATCCATCACCGATGGTGATTTTGTAGGTGATCATTCATGACGGTATGAGAAAATTTAATTTATAAATCTATCCATCAACTTCTTGTGATTTATCTATTCAACGTACTTTGGTTCTCATGTATGTTGGCTATCATCACTTTGTTTACTGCGGCCAGAAAAACTACAGTATAATGGCGAAATCATTGCCATTCTAGGTTTTTCACCTATGGTATTCTCCTTCTTCCATGTCCGAGATATTGAAGTTTTCTGATTTTAATTATTATAAATAGGTACTTTTTTTATTTATCGAAACCATAACATATTTATTTGCACTCTTAACTTTATCTATCCAGCTTATTTTGAGCATTTTTTTGTAGATCCTCATCTAAAATTCTTCAAGTCGCCTTATCGTTTCTTCTGTAAGTATTCATACTTTCATTTCATTAATATATTAAATATCGATAATACATAGCATTTGACCATTTGCAATCGGAATTTAAAGTTGAGATCATGAGTGCAGAACATGCGGATAGTTGCACGAGTTTGCGGCATTTGATTTCGACAGAAGGATCCCATCTTTCATTGAAAACCAGGTATACAATGCTTTGCAACTTCTCCAATTTCGTTCCAGCAATATAAATGCTTTTCACCGAAATCCCCCTCTCCCCGACACCGCTCTCATACCGACCCCTCCTCCGCACATGTAGTCGATAACCTATCTTCTAGTTTTAAGATTTAGTTTATTCGTGAAGATGACGCAATAAGCGTCGAAAACGTTTTAATTTTTAAATAAAGTGTAGTTTGAAGTAAAAACAATGTCGTGCTTCATTTTAATAATTAATTAATTTTTACAAAATGTTAATTACAATGGACTTCCACAAAGTTAATCATAGAATTTTTGAAATATTAAATACTTTCATTGTCAGCTGTGTTCTATTTATAGTTTAGTTCTAAATTAAAAGTCTCACACTTCTTCACTGCTTGTCTACTATACTATCCATCAACAACGCGAGTCAAACTCCGATAAACATAATGCAAATGGAAGTTTACGCTACTGTCAAGTACAGACACGTACAAGTGGCTTAGGCCGATGCACCAAGTGGCACTGCCCAAGCTATCAAGTAGAACAGCTGACTTGCATTCAAAGCGGCCACTCGGCATGTAGTGGCTTAGTTGGGAGCTTAGCATGTATGGTTATGTATGTTCGATCTAAATCGATACACAAAACGCGAATTTTTTTTCGAATAGTTCAAATTATGAACCACGGATACGAAAATCCACCATTATAATGTAATGTATTACCATCTTTACTTTATTTATTATACATGCTTAAAGGCCCGTGTCCACGGAAGAAGACACGATCAGATAATCTAATTGAGTTGAGAGACATCTGATAGATTTTGATCTGAAGGTAATCTCAGATATCAGCTTGAGATTTGTAAAACAAAAAACAGTTTTCACGACGAACGTTTGACATGTGCATGCAAATCTATATATATACATGAAAAAAAAATTGAATACAAGTCATTAAACATTAATAATAATACAAGGAGAATAACATTTCAAACGTTTACATTGTTTTAAGGGGAGATTCAAATTTATTCAACTGACAAACGACAATGGCATTTGACGGACGTGATGAATGTGAAGTTCGCGAAGAGTTCTCTCATCCTACTACTAATATAATGCCAGTACTAACGATATCGAGTTCATCTTCAATCAGATCAGAATTTTACAGAAAATCTGTCTGTAGTCTTTTGAATATGAACCCAATTATATATTCACTCATATTGTGATGATAAATGCAATTTAAAAGTATCAAAGCAATATTAGTTCATGTGCAAACAACGGCAATGTCAGTCGTTAACATTATTCAGTCATTTACTAACTAACAAATTTATAGATGGGGCATGAGGGACATTTTCTTTTAAATAGCATTGTATTAATGTAGTCATAATATTATTGAAATACTAATTACATATATTAATAAGAAAGGTATACATATAAAATAAATTTTATCGAGAAATATTATTGTTGTGCTAAAGGGATTCGAACCTGGATCTCTTTCCAAACCGGAGAAGGTGCATTATCCAACTATGCTACAGCGACATTATTTTTGACGAAAATTTTTTGAACCCATATGCTTTATACATACATATTTCGTTCCATTATTTGAAAGCCATCTACTTTATTTTTACGGAATCTCAAATGCCTGAATAAACTGAGAGCAAACGCCAGAATTAACAATTCATTTTTATTAAATTATATATTATTAGGAGAATATATTCTTATTATGAAGTTGTAATTATTCAGAACATAGGTCTGTGATATTTTAAATATAAGAGAGATATACATATACAATTAATTTTATTGAAAAATATTATAAATTCTATATATTATAATTTATAATGGAACGATAAATGTATTCATTTGAAAAAGTGTAACATATGAGAACGAAAATTTTTTAAATTAAGTTTTAAGTTGGTTAATGCACCTTACCAGGTTTGGAAAGCAATCCAGGTTTGAATCCCGGTAGCGCAACAACAATATTTTTCGATAAAATTGATTTTATATGTATATCTTTCTTATTAATACATTTAATTAGTATTTTAATTATCACAGATTTATGTTCTGAATAATCACAATAAGAATGTTTTCTCCCAATAATAATATTTTTGATTTAATTTTATTCAATGTATGTAATGTAAAAATATGTATCAGATTGAATTTTCTAATAGTCAAAATAATGAATTTATTTCAAAATGGAAGTGTTAGTTCGCCAAGCTTTCCGGAAGTCATATAATGTATTCTTTTTCTTCTAATGCTTGTTCGCTTAATAAACGTTAGCTTTCATTGTTTTATTTGCAGGAGCTCAAAAAGGACTTCCCAAATCATAGCCTTAGCCAGGATTAGGTATTCTTCATATAAGGTCGGTATAAAATATTACGAACGAATTTTGTTATCCCGTACGCTTTTGAAATAATTTTTAACGTTGTTGTATCAACCGAATTAACGAACCGAATTTTTGAACAAATATTTAGATACGTTTTTCATAAAAACTTGTACCTTAAACATGGAATACGAGTTTCAATCAAAAATAATAAAATACCGAGGTGTTTATTTAACAATTATTGTTATAAAGTTCGCTACGCCACACAATGTGGGTGCTGTAAAAAATGACGGTGCCCAGTCACCTGAAAAATACCCTCAAAATAAATATGAGCAAAAATATTCTGACTTTTTTGTACGAGCAACACACACAGATAATTAAAACAGTAAAAACGTAATGTTACGCGATATTTTAGCGAAAGTGCCTTCATTTTACTAAAAGCGTATTATTCATCTTGTATAATATTTTACTGCGCTTATCTCCAGCGAAGTGGTCCTGTTAGGCTCAGCCGCGGACCCCGGCAATTTTCAAAATTATTAGTGTTCTATTTGAAACACGGAAAAATGAAAATACTGTTTTTCATTAAGTATTTCTCATTGAGTTTAAACACAGTTATTTGCGCAAGAGATAGTCCTCGGCTAAGGTGGGTTCATGTTTTCCTTGAGAAGGATGATGTTCGTTATTTATAGTAGTACGTGGGTGAACATATTTTGAAATTAAAATTAATGTCGCTTAGATTATTGTGAGATGAGAGAACTAATACGCGCTAAGCAATGTGAGTCGAACAAAGTTTAAATCGTTATGAATAATTTTTTTTACACCGATTATTAAATGATTAAGGAAAATACATTCTTATTATGAAGTTATAATTATTCAGAACATAGATCTGTGATGTTTTATTAAATACAAATTAAATGTATTAGTTAGAGATATACGGAAGGTGGTTTGCACTTGCCACAATCCAGTTTTTCAGATACCTCCAAGGTGGACTGTAAACTGATCACTATCTTCGTCTAGGGTCCTTTAGAATACACTGTATAGACGCGACGTCTCAATTGAATAATATTCTTCGATTCACGAACTACCGCACCGCTTCAAGGTCGCAGTTTTACTGGACGGTGGCGTGCCGGATGAGAAGAGGGGAAGGCACAGTAGATTATTTTCGTTCAAGAATAAATAGGTAATTAGCAAATAAATATATGTCCCAAACAATACATATAAAATCAATTTTATCAAAAAATATTATTGTTGCTACCGGGATTTGAACCTGGATCTCTTCCAATCCGGGGAACGTGCAGTAATCGATTATGCTATAGCACACAATACATTAACGAGAAATTTTCGAACCAATATTTTACACTTTTCAAATTGATATATCTATCGTTCCATTATTTGAAAGCCATCTACATTATTTTTACAAAATCTCCAATACTCGTCAATGCATGTTCCCCGGATTGGAAGAAATCCAGGTTCGAATCTCGGTAGCAACAACAATATTTTTTGACAAAATTGATTTTATATGTATATCTTTCTAATACGTTTAATTTGTGTTTAAAATATCACATACCTATGTTCTGAATAATTAACACTTTACAATAAGAATGCGTTCTTCTTAATGATATGTATTTTGTTTTTTTCGCCATGATTTTTTTGAAAATAAGTCTAAAATTAGTTTGAGCGCTTCTCGTATTCCTATCTTCTTTGACTTTGATCTTTCGAAAATTCAGGTACATAACGCCTCCAAATTCTGCCGCATATGTATTATAAATTTTCACAATTTTCTTTCTTACCTAACATCGATAAATGAGAGTTATTTATTAAAATGATTGACACTGTTGCGAGTGAGTAGTACAATTAAACGATCGCTTGGCTTTATCGTGGGCAGTCCACGATTCAAGAAAATAACACGCGCGCTAGTAGCACGAAGTGATTACACTGGACGCCCTTAATTTAACTGAACTGATTGAATACCACATTCCTGCGCTGTTCCATGTAAATGTATCATACACTCACTTTTATTGATATGCACCCACACAAAGACTTCACAGGCATGGGAACGATTTCAGTCTTGTAGATATATTTCGATATTCAATGTTCAAATATAAGAGTAATGTTTTTGATGCTGTTTTAAGTAAAAGATAAAATTGATTTTGATTTTTATATTATTTTGATTTGTTTTTCTGTCTTGAACCATAATTTTTATAGTTTGTTTAGCTATTTTTATGTAGGTATATATTGTATCAATTTCTATTTTTATACATATATTCCATGCTACTTGTGTAGGTGCTCATGTTTTTTTTATATCTAACCAATTTTGTAAAAGCCCATAAGGTCGTAAATAAATAAATACTACATTCATCGCAAAAACGCTATCAGGAATATGGCTGGCGGATTACGGTGGAGAAATGCTTCAAATTGGAGCTCAGAATCTAAACAATTCGTTCTGATGCGAGTCAATACATCAAGTAATATTTTCGTGTGAAATTAAATATTTTAATTTCGATATTACAACATTAAAAAGTAAGCGAAAGTATTTTTATAGAATTTAAGCAAATTATGTGCACAAGGTCCTAAAGTGTATCTCAAATTGCAAAGTACTCAATATAAAATACATTTATGACTGAAAAAAGGGGTGATGTTTGCGCAAGATTCTAAAGAGTAATTTTGTAAAATTTGTTTAGTTCAGTTGAGATCGGTCAGGGGTAGTAGAATTGTAGAATAGAGAACAGACCGACAGATTTTCAGTTTTGGACAGTTGTGATAACACGCGTAAGATTGAAACAATATAATATGTCTACATACCATCACGCCGTTTCTTTGCGGGGGTAGGTAGGAGAGGATAGAGCGCCATATCATTCTGTCCTGACACACAGTTCTCGCCTCATACAGATTCATACATCTTCTCATACTTCTTCTAACAGAACCATCCTCTAGTAACTGGATACCTGGTCGTGCCAAGTATTCCGGGGGTATCTTCTACTTCTAGTGCCATCAACACTTGGGTCATATATCTTTCTTACCATTCTCTTTTCATTCATCCGTTCCATATGACCAAACCACCTAAGTGATCCTTTCTTTATATATCTCACTATACTATGATCAGCTATACATTTTTTCTTATTTCTTCATTATTTACTCTGTCATAAATGGATCTGCCTAGGCGATCTCATTTCTACCGCATTCAGTCTACTTTCGTTCCTCTTATACCAGCTCCAGGCATCACTTCCATACACCAGTGTTGGTACCAAAACTTCATTGTAAACCGCTAGTCCTGCCTCGGTTGACAAGTTCCCATTAGCTATAATTCCATTCAATTTATTCTCTGCAGTCACCCTCCTTTCGATATCTTTCTAAGGCTTTCCGTTTCTATCAAACATATAAAACTTCTCAAATACACAAATTCATCTACTTATTCCAACCATTCATTACCTACAAGTGTCTTGCTTTCCTCCTTCTCGAATACCATCACTTTCAACTTATATATAATATCAATATATTGATTACAATATAGACATGAATTAACGAAAATTCCTTGTCCTCATATTTTAATTTTGGTTGACCCATGCACTACTTTGGTACCACTTACACAATCAAATAGCTCAGCGATTTTTTTTCAAATATGACAAGATTGGAAGAAAAATTTAAACGCTGACAATATAATATGCATTAATGTAAAAAATACGTCACGTTTACACAAAGAATTCATTTTCGAAGAGTAAATACTTTTACTATTGCATAAATGTGTCGTAATCTATCGGATTTATATTTTCACCAAAAATGTGTGTATAATGAATGCCTTTCGTCCCGCTACTAATGTTCCAAACTGCTCTCCGATGTGTACACTTTATTTCATGTCTATTCATTTCCTAGTCTGTTGTTTGTGGTATTTATTTTAATTCATAATACGATTCAGTTCAGAAAAAGCGAAATGCAAAAATGATGAGCTCGATAAGAATATGAAAAAAGTGCAGTAGATGTTCTCTACCTCGCCGATCATCCCAGATACGTTTTTGGCGCTTGGGGTTTCAACAACTAGTTTCACATTTCCTCATATTTAAAAAAATTATAATATTATTATTATTTATATGACGTACCTGAAGCAGAGCGTCCAACGCCAGTTGAGTAAAAACAGGAATCTGAAAAACGACGAGAATATAAAACCCAATTGTAATTTTAATTATATTCGCGTCCACGTAAAACGTGCTACGAGACATTTTTTAAAGTAATATAACAGTTAATGCTCGTTTCCTCTGATTCAATTATAAATTCTCCGTAATCCCAGGATCTCATATGACGGAGAGTTAATAAGACATTCCGTTTCCAATTTGTATTCTTGAAACTTCTCATTTTGCCATCGTATTATTAACGAACGGTACGCCGAGAAGCCAAGCGAGAGCGACCCTTGCAGTCGGGTGCGCAAGAGCCGACGTGGCTTGCGGCGGGCGAACTCGGAAAGAAACACAGTAAGGAAATTATAAAGTACTACAATGTCAGGTTGATGTGCTGGTATTTAGATTAAGAATTGGCGGTCCAAAATTTAAGTTCTAACACGGCTTGTATAAAATATACTTTTAACCCCTTATCCTAGAAGGGTCGGTCGGTCAGTCACGAAATGGCGACCCCATCTCCTCCAGCATTGCGATGATTCAGCAATTGAGACAAATCATGGCTAAATCTATCAATCGTGTTAATATGAGTTTAAAAAAAAAGAATAACATTTACATTGTGAATTCGAAACGTAAATCCGGATAGATAAGATCAAAATGAACGAATAGGAATACGAAAATTCCGGTTATAAATCGGAATCACCGCAGGGTAAGGAAGGAAGTAGGGAAACTTTGGTGCAGGATGAGATCGGTGAGGAGATAGGAATTCCAGTCGATAAACCAGTGACCTCGAGAACCGGGATTCGGAAGGCCTGCTCACTTAACCTTGTATATGATGGCTCCGTCACCCCTGCAGTCGCCGCCGAGATTACACAAATGGCACGCAAATCTCCGCTTCCAATTTATCACAATTTCACCCACGGTACAAACAAATAAACAATATAAACAAAAAAAGAATTGACATAATATAAAATATATTTTTAAATCTATTTGTGATACTACTTTATACAATTACATTTATACAAAGTTAAAATTACCTGAAATTAAAAAAAAAACAATTTTACAATGTTTCCCGTTCAATAGGGTCCCTCTAAAAAAAATTTACGGCATTGTTGTTACTTGCTGGAGACAAAAGGGCTTGGCTCTTATCCCTCCCCCTCTAACAATCGAAACACACCAACAAATCCAATATTCTGTCTTTTTAAAATATATTATTAATTGTGAAGATTGCAATAACAAGTAAACAAAATTTGGCGACTTCTGTTTTGGATATCGTGGCGCAATTGATTAAAGCTTAGTACCTGCAATTTAAATTCTGGATTTGAATCTCAGTGGTAACTATATTTTTAGATAGATTTATTTCTGTGTACTTTGTGAGTTATCTTAATTTGTTTAAAAATATTTATTTACAAAAATCAAAATTGCATTATGCTGTGTATCTGGTCAATGAATGAATATCTAGGTAAGTAAAAATTTATAAACAAAAAATAAAAAAATACTAGTTAAATGTATTAATTAGAAAGATATACATATAAGATCAATTTAATCGAAAAATATTGTTGTTCTGAATAATTACAACTTCACAATAAGAATGTGTTCTCCTTAATAAAAAATAAATAACATCACAAAATTTCTCAAATTTTATTTCAAGTAATCTTATTCTTTGTCAATATCCTCCATTTCGTTAACGGCATATTTTTTCAAGATTCTTTTATAGGTAACATCTATATTAGATAATCCGTTTATAGTATATTCAATTAGCGTGCGTTGGAAGAGATATGATAAAGAAACAGTATTTTTTTCAGATTGAATAATTCTGGATTTCGCAAACTTATTCATAATTTATTGCATTAATTTGAAATTTATTCAATTTCTAAAAATGTAAGTTTATTTCGAGAGAGAATTTTTAATAGTATCGATTTAATTTATTCAATACAAGATAAATGTTTCCATGTATAATATATAAATTCTTCAACTTCTTTATATACTATAAAGCAGTGAACTGATTTATCTTGTGCAAGATGTGTAAGATTTTCAGCATATTGGACACATAACCACTTTTGGAAATTATTCAGTTAAGACAACCTCTTTCTATCTACATCTACACTGTCATCTAATATACCCTGCATAAGTAATCTGTGGAGGCAGCAATTTAAACTCATCACCGTCCTCCGCCGGCATCGGTACCAGTGACATCGGCAGTCGAAAATAACCGGCACCAGTCTGATCCGATCGATCGCCGACGACGCTTTACCGGAACTGTGACCAAGCGCCGCCGACTTAACTCTACACTCTTCATATTTTATGCTCCGCTGTCTCGTATTCTTTCTTCTCTATCTTTGACCAAATAAATGACTCTACACCAACCGCGCGACTCATTCACTTCCATCTTCACCATCTCCCAAAGATCATATTTATAATTGCGTAGTGTGTCCGAAGTACGCAACTTTCCTTCATTTGATTGTTATTCTTAGTTCATTTGAATTATTTATGCATCTTTGTATTTTTTTATTGGTAATGTGGTCAATCTAGAAGATCGTTAGCGTACGTCGATACAGCCACAGCTCAAATGCCTTCAACCAACTGATAATGGTTTATTTTAGACCTCGATTTAGAGTAGCACGGGTATAAAGTGGCATTTATTGAACTACCGGCCTGAAAATACGTGTTTCATGATCATTTTAGAGCGATACTTCACTGATAAGGCTTCCTCTAAAGATAGGTAATGAGATTTACCCGAAACGTTGGGTAACGGTCCTTCTCTTAGGACTAACATACTCATTATCAGTGGCGTGCAGTGGGTATAGATTTAGGTTATGCTGTTACCAATGATATTATACAATCATATAAAATATATGTAATACAATATACGAGTATATACTTTCGTTTAACCAACGTGAGACATGCGGGCGAGCGTTGTCGTGGTGCAGCCTAACGCCCTTGGTCAGACTTCCTCTCCGGCGATTTTGGATGGCTCTTTTGAGTTTTGTCAATGTCTCGCAGTACCTGTCCGAATTGATGGTGGTCCCTTTAGGCATAAACTCGGTCAGCAAGACGCCTTTTCGGTCCCAAAACACCGTAGCCATCACTTTCCCTGCGGAAAGCGTCTGCTTAAACTTTTTCGGCCTAAGCGATTCAGGATGGCGCCATTGTTTGGACTGTTTTTTTGTTTCTGAAGTGACGTAGTGACACCACGTTTCATCTCCCGTAATAATGGAGTCCAAGAATTCTTCGGTATTCTCGGCGCATTCTCGAAGAAACCCCTCGGCACACTTGACACGATTGTCTTTGTGGGTTTCTGAAAGCATGTGTGGGACCCACCGCGCGCACACCTTGCGATAACCAAGTTTATCGGTCAAAATATTGTCGATGGTTTTTTCACAAACCTCAGGAACCTGGACAGCAAGCTCCCGAAGCGTTACTCTCCGATCTTCGAGGAGAATGCGCTCAATCTTCGCCACGACTTCGTCCGACACCGATGGCCTCCCACTCCTTTGCTCGTCGTGGACGTCTGTGCGTCCTTCGGAGAACTCCCTGCACCATTTGCGGACGTGTTGGACGCTGATGCAAGCTGTGCCATAAACTTCTTCCAACTGTCGATGAATTTCAACAGGTTTAAGCTTCTTCGCGTTTAAAAATCGAATCACCGAACGGATTTCACACCTGGCGGTAACGGCGATGGCGGGTTCCATAGCGGATGGCTGTCAGGCCTTTACTGAGCGTCGCAGCGTTTGCTCCCGGTAGTGGGGATGTAGTTAAGGGACCAACAATCAAGGCGGTGTTGCCGGATTTCGCCTAGCATCTCGCGTGGCGAGTGTACAGCGTAAGGAACCTTATTTTTTACTTGGCCCTCGTATATACTTTCGTTTAACCAACGTCTTTGGACAAAATAAATCTATGATTTGCACGCAATTATGACCCTTTCAAATGTTATTCTATTAATAAACAGCATAGGTAACGTTTCCATACTAAACGGATCAACCGAAAAGAATTTTAAGTATAGTAAATAGCCATTTATATGACTTGAGTAATTAACCAGCGGTGAGTTGCGGTGAGCTTTTAGAACTAAGCAATTAAAGTCTCTACTGGTACACATATAGCTCTAATTACAAAATAATGTTTTCGTTAATGTTAATACAATTTTTAAATTTATATTTGTTTCCCAGAATTTTTAGTTATGCACAGCTTTTTTGCTTGTATGCACTGCACGCCCCTGCTCATTATACACAGACGTATAACCAAGAAACTATCTTTCTGATAATATAAATATACGTATGTAATGAAGATATATTATTAACTAGAAATTATGTTGATAAATTCAACCCAACAGATGACGTCAGCATCGTAAAAAATCAAAAGTTTTGACGTTACATTTTCAACGCCCTATTTTTTTTTAATAATATAACAAAAACTACATTAGTTAAAAATGGCTTTTTATTATGCACAATCAGCAAAGTGGAAACGAGCTATTGTGATGTGAAAAAATCTCCCCCGCCAATTTAATTAAATTATAAAACTTTTCAGTGAATCTATAAACTTTTCCGAAATCTCCAATCAATTCATTAATGTATAAAAGTTTACAAAGAGTAAAACCTGTCTTGTCTAAAAACTGAAGATTTTTGTGTGCAAAATGGTAAAGTTTGGTTTAACGGTGACCATTTTATTTTTGATAAGTTACACTAGTAATTGATCAAAAATCAAAAATAACTCATTTTGATACAGAATTTATTTATTCATTTGGTATTCCAGTAGAATTTGTCACGAACACTGCGAATATGTTAAAAATATTATTGTGTTTTATTTTTACCTTTACGGTACAAGTATCTTAAGATCTTTATTATTAATAATTTCTTACGAAATTCAACAGAGATAACTATTTGTTTGAATTTAATTTAGTATTAAAATTTTACACACACAAATGTTGCTGTTGCACCATAATTTTTTAATTTATAAAATAATTTATTTTTGTGGTATAATTAAAAAAATTGTCTTTTTCAATAACATGGTTGGAAAATTCTGAGAAAACATAAATATTTAAACAGTAGAGTTTAAGGGTTTATTGATAAAAAGCTTAGATATTTGTAAACGTATATTTTCACGTCTCATACGTATTCGTTGGTAGTCTAGTGGTTAATATCTCCACCTGTCACGTGGGAGTTTTTTTAAATTTATTTTAATTTAAGTGAATTTATGAATATTGTTTTCGAACCAAAAAATATATTCTACGCTGTGTCTGACATGTAACGCATTTTTTTGTTTTTAATAATTCTAAATTAATGAATTATGGCTATTGTTTCTGGCTAGCTTCCATCTGTTCCGTCTGGCTTTGTTCTGTTGACAAAGTAGTTCATCTTGCTAACCATTTATCAACCGGAAAAAAACTATAAACTTATAACCTATTTTTACCCGAAGAGTAATTACACAAAAATAAGAGATTATTAGTCTCCTTTATAAACCATTTATCATCTCATAAAATAAAGAAATAACGAAAAAATTACAACTTTATACTAAACTAAACTTTTTATTTCCTATCCTAAGTAATTTGATAAATTATACATATTAAAAAATGTTTTATTTTATAATAAGTAAGTGGATGATAAGCAAGTGATATTATTTTAAGTACTTATTTGTTAGGTACTTCTCTTTTGTTTGTTATACAGATAAAAACAATTGAAACATAGTCAATTATAATAGAGAAGAAGAACATAAAGTTGACAAATAAATATGTGTAATAAGTGGGACCAAATTAAACGATATTTCTAATTAACTAATTAATATACCATCACGCCGTTTCCTCGCGCGGGTAGGCAGAAAAGATAGAGCGCCACACTCTCTCACGCTTCATCCACATCCATATATCTTCTCATACAAGCTCGCCGAATATCGAGGCTTCTAACAGGACCATCCTCCAGTATCAGGTTTACCTGGTCGTGCCAAGTCTTCCGCGGACGTCCTCCATTTCTGGTGCCATCAACACTTGCGTCCAATCTCTCCTCATTCATACGTTCCATATAATCAAACCACCTTAGTGATCCTTTCTTAATATTATTCATTATATTAAGATCAGTTTTACATTATTTCCACATTTCTTCATTATTTACTCTATCATAAATGAATCTGACACACACACGACTAAGCGATCTTATATCCACTGCATTCAGTCTACTTTTGTTCATTTTCTGCCAGCTCCAGGCCTCATTTTGCTTCGGTTGACGTGTTCCCAATAGCTATAATTCCATTCAAAGGGCCGTTTACTTTATCAGCGTCCTATCGATATCATTCTCAGCCTTTGCGTTTCTATCAAACATACTTCTCAAATACACAAACTCATCTACTTGTTCCAAATATTTATTAGGTACCTATTTTTTTAATCAAAAATGGTAATCACCCGGGAGGAGGCTCGAAATTTTGAGTACTCGATCATCGAGCGAATGTATTACCAATGAATGAAACAAGTCATACGTACCGTTTATACAGTAGAGATGAATCTTTATGATCTCGATTTAAGAGGTTGATTTCCCATCCCGACACCCGACCTATTTATGATTCATTTAGCATGACACGTCCGCAGCGTCGCCTGGGTTTACCTTTGGTTAAATTTTAAAATAGTCGGTAAGATGATGAAGGATGCCTTTGCGCACGCCCTATAAAGTAACGATGTATATAAAGTTTTATCCAAGCAGGGGGATGTCTATATTTTTCGTAGGATCCTATAGAGCAACTATGCAAAATTTGGAACGCATGGTATATGCGAAATTTGGTTTAGATCGTTCAAAGAGTATAGAGTTGTACAAAATACATACATTATATATATATATATTTTAAGATTACCAAAATAAACTTTGTGGTTAAAATCCATTATTTTAGATTGTTATCTTTATTTTATCAACCACTTAATGTATTAAATACATCTACTGGTTTCGAAAAATATCATTTTCTTTTTCAGAATGCCATTAACTAATCAAAAACATATGTCATATTGTGAAGTTGTAATTATTCAGAACATAGGTCTGTGATATTTTAAATAATAATTAAATGTATTCATTATAAATATATATACATATAAAATCAATTTTATTGAAAAATATTGTTGTTGCGCTACCGGGATGCGAACCTGAATCTCTTTCCCAATCCGGGGAATAATACATTTAATTAGTATTTAAAATAAGACAGGCCTATGTTCTGAATTATTACAAAATTGTTACATGATGATTGATTGATACTATACAAGCATTCAGGGTTCCACTTCATGATTAGTCAATATTCCTATGTCAACATCCAATTTCAATATTGAATTGAATACAATTAAAAAATAGCAGTTAATAATGGGTATAATACAAGTTTGATAGACACTATTTTAAAAAATAAATTAATTATAATAATCAATTTTTATATAAATCACTGATAAAACATAATGATAATAATGATTATTGGCGTAGGATTTTATATATAAATAACTTTTCGAATCAAATATCTAAACACCTACTACAAAACAGTAGACCGGCATTTTATACAAATAATAGTATAGGAAATTTACTCATAATTCTAAAAACAAAGATGATAAATTTAACAATTCTGGTGTCTATAAACTTAGTTGTAAGGTTTGTGCTGCATTTTATATTGGTAAAATAAATCAAAATTTTAATATAAAAGTAAAAGAGCATTTGAGATGTTTGAATAGTAGTGAGTTTTCAGAATTTTCTAATCATTTGTTAGAAAATGGTCATGCTTTTTGATAAAAAATTGGAATTGTCTATTTTGCATGCGTTGATCATAAATTAAATGATTTGGAATCATTGGAGATAAATAAAGCGTGTAAAACTAATCAAAAAGTTATAAACAGCAAACTAAATTTAACCACAAGTTCCATTCTATTTTTTTTTCCTAAATATTATTCTAGTAATTTCGTATCATTTAATAACAATTTAAGTTATGTACTAAATTTATTTTTTAAATAATTATTAAAGAAACAATAACATATGTTTTTTCAGTGTGAGTTGTGACCTTGACGCCAACAGACGTCAACTTGGAGTTTAAGTTAGGTACTAAATTTATCATCTAAAGCCCTCCGACATTAAACTAAACCAAGTAAATAACGAAAAAAAATTAAAACGATTTCAGAATATCTGTTCCATCTTCTTAAAAAATAAACCAATAGCTAAATATTTAAAGAAATGACGGAGATATTGTTTGTCAATACGTCGACGCCTGGCATCAGGTAAAACACTAGCAGAAAAGGAAATATTTGGTTTGAAGCAGTTCTGCTGTAAGATAATGACCAAAAAAAAAAAACCTGCACACCTATAAAGTCCTCTACAGTTCTCTAGTCAGACCTCACTTAGAATATAATTCGGTAATATGGTCGCCTCACTATATTATGATCACTCGACAGCGGTTGAAAGAATCCAGATAGAGTTTTAAAGATTCATTAATTTTAAATTAAATATACTGTAACGTAAAGGGGGGCGGGGGATGAGGTGAAGCGAGCCGATGAGCCGATTTAATCCAATCCATTCCACATTAACGAGGTGAATGCGCTTTTCTCAATTAATCAATTAATGCAGCCGAGAGGTGATCGGTCTTCTGGCATCCCGTTACCCAATACACTCGTATTCTCATATAGGTTGCTGATATTCGGAATAGGAACCGGGAAGGTTGTCAAAGAGAAGTCTGGCTGCGTAAATACATGTATCGCAATAACGAAACAAAAATACATAAACAACTTAAACATAGCTCCGGGCATGATACGTCCACCTGAGCGCCCCAATTGCTCCAGCAGCCCTCCTCCCTACTCCTGGCTGCTCCGTGGGGTCTTGATACGCTGGATAGCGGCCCACACTCTCGATAGCTTGTGCAGAGCTAGTGTCCGATGGACACATAGACTGTTATCAGCCTCAGCATTGTTCTCTATGCGCTGTAGGTCTGGGAACCGTCGCTGCACGGACTCTATCCGCGCGGGATACATTATTACCAGCGCGCTCCACCAATCGGCAGCCCTCATGCTTACTCCGGCTCATCGTGAGCTTTGGGTGTGATACACCCTCTTGAGCGGCCACACACTTGGCAGCTTCTGGCAAAGCTATAGCGTCTGACAGACGCACAGGCTATGCACAGCCTCAGCACCTTCCGCAACTGGAGCCTCCGAGCGCCCCACAAGGCGGATCCACGGCGTCTTCCTCCAATCCTTCATGATACTCTGTGGGTGCTGGCCACAAGGTGACCTCTTGAGCGCTCCACTTGCTCGGGTCCTTCCGGACGTCGCCAGACTTGTCCATAATGCCGAGGTACCTCGGGCTCTCGGAGTCAGCGTCGTCGGGGCTAAAGCCCTTATTGTGCTGACCCAATAACACTCCGCTACCTCCAGTTGGAGATATCGGCCGCGGATAACCCTCCTCCTCCGGTCGCCTCCGCTACATTCGATAGAACGTTTTCCATATTCAAGCCTCCATCCGAAGAGGGATGGTCTAGAGTTTTTAGACATTCTATCCTCCTTCGCGCCATCTAGGATGATCAGTCTATCGTTCCAGAAGAGAATAGCACAGAATTCCTAGACGCGCCTACCACGTATCCCTCCGCGCCATCTAGGATAAACAACGTACCGAGTCTCAAGGAACAGGATAAACGTCAGTATTTCTAGACGCGCCTACCTCGGGTTCGTTCGGTATACCGGTTATGATCATAACCAGGGTCCAGCAACTTACCCCTACTTCGTCTGCCTCTTCTTTGACTATGATTTCATGTCTCCCGGAGTACCGGGTCCGTAGGATCCCTTGATACTTCATCGATAGTATGTCTTAATGGCCTGATAAATTTTATTATTTTTTTATATTATTATTAAAATCATAATCTGAAATTAATGGGGCAGGAAACTGCTAGCTGGCGCAGTGAATTATTGCCTCTAAAGAAGGAAGGATTTGGGTCGCTTAAAGCGTGACGGTACGGTTGGATCGTATTTAGCTAACGCGTTTATCGTGGGGTTTAGGTGCTTTGGGAGTCCATCGTAAAAACGTTTTAAGATCTATGTTATGAACTCCTTTACGGGAAGAATGCCTGACTCGTGATGTAATTGTGTGATTCTTGACCATTTGAGTGCATCCAGCGCTGACCAAATGAATTTATTCTGGAAGGTCTGTAATTTATTCATGTGTGATTGAGCCGTGTGATCTAAGACGGGGGCTGCGTATATGAGTATATGCCTTAGAACGGCCTTGTACAAGAGAAGCTTGTTGTCTGTAAGTCTGCCTTTTCTATGACTATGATCTAATGCCAAGTAGAGTACCGGAGCCGAAGGCTCCCTTACTCTTCCATCTGGAATACATGCGTCTGCCTCTTCTTTGACCTTTGACCTTTGATTTATTGGCATGTAGAGTACCGGAGCCTACGGGCACCCTTGCTCTTCCATCTGAAGTACATGAGATTTAATAAAAATGTATGGCTTTTGGTAATAGCCTTCAAACATAGGGGAGGGAAGAGAGGGGTAGGATGCGCTATGCGTCTTTTTTATCGGTTAGCGTTTAAAATTCCGGATTCTATTGATCATAACGGCTGTCTCCTGCTTGAAATTTTGGAGGTCATTGGAATATACGTCGTGATTCTCATTCGTAAATGGTCTATTGTTTCTTTTGGGAAAGCGATCTTGTGGTGGAGTATATGATGATGCTGTACGTGATTATCATGAACTGGGACCGGCGGAGGCGGAGAGGGGATGACGGGGGGCCGGTCGAGACGCCATTGTTGGGAGTGCTGGGTGCGGTTTGCTGGGGGGACGGTCGTGTTTCTCCAGTTGGAGGAGTGGGGGGCTTGTGAGGATCAGTATTGTTTCGCGGCTTCGCTGTATGAGCGGCGCACGCTTGAATGGTGGCTGATTAAGCGACGGTTTGCTGGATGCTCGGGGCAGCCCTTGTAGTTTGCCAGATGTGGGCCCCCGCGCAGGGCGCATGTGGTCGGCGTGTCTCTGGTTTTTGTGTACTCGGAGGTGCTGTGATCACGTGCACATTTCACACATTTGGGGTGTCCAAAACAGCATGCGATAGAGTGCTCATGGTTTTGGCATCGGAAACATTGTCCATGACGAGTGTGGGCTTGCAGGCGTTCTACTGTAACTTTTAGGTTCATGACGATCCTGAGTTTGGTGTAAATTTTCTTAGCTACATCCGTTTTCTCAAGAGATACCAGCAAGAGCGGTAGGGCGGTTCTTCCGGGGCCTTTTTTCATCCTGTACACGTGTAGTACAAGATAGTCTACCGTTAGGATGTCAACCACCATTTGGGCTGGGCCTTATATACTCAATTTCTGAGTTCCATCTCTTTCTCACTCAAGGGCAACCCTTAGAGAGAGATGTCTTTTTCCCACTTATTGGTTTAAATGCCCTGTCAGCTAACTCCTCTGTCGGCCTCTAACCAATCTCCATTTCTGGTGAAAATGACAATATTAATTTATTCCGAGGGCAGCTTTCTAAAATAATAACATCTTCTATAGTTCCGCTCAGTGTTAAAACTATTGTTACGACAAGAGTCGTTAGTAATAACACTTTGCAGTCGAGGACGTTCAAAAAGTTTTACTGCCTTTTTACGATGATCCATCGTCTATTCCTCAGGCTCGAGAAAGTACCCAAAAACATCCCTTAATTGCCGAGGTGGTCGGTGCATGTTCATAATAGCTTTTAAACAATGGGCTGTTGTTTGCGGCCTCGCACATCGAGTGAAAGTCCCAAAGATTTCTCTTTTACCAGGAATTTTGTATTGGCCGACAGATCTTGCAAACTTCGTTACAATACGTTCTGAGAATATCAATTATGATTATCTCCTTAGCTGTCTGAAATTGTTGAAATTATCAGTGGGACGTACGATGACTGACCTTATATTTCTATACAGGATCATCAATGCTTGTGTAGCTTGTTGGTGTAGTGGTCAAGACTTTGGCCTAGTGATCTAGTGGTCGAGGGTTCGCGCCTCGTTCCAGGACACCAGCAAGTTATTCCTCTTTTCATAGCACAAGCGTTTAGCTTAGTTTGAAAATAGCAAGAATATTTATGTGTTATGTATTCCGTGTACGCATCTCTTTTTTTTATAAAAATAAAATTTAATTAAAAATAAAAAATATTTTGATTTATCAAAAATTCTGTTTATTTTTGTGGAATATCTTCAATTTATTTTTCGAATTACTCGAGTTGAATTCTTGCCTAATATATTTCAACAAGTGTGTCACTGCTATCAACTTTGACATTTTTATAAACAGTTTTCTAGCTATACATACTTAATTTTAAAACATCTAATTAATCATTCTTTCAATAAATTATGCCGAAAAGTTTTTTAGAAGTTAATTACACTGAATATCATAAAAAATGTGCTACCATCTTTTATGGATAATAGTGACTATGCGTTTTTTCTTATATTTACATCTTTGATATAAAAAAAAAGAATTCTGATACGAAAAAAATATGTGACATTTTCCAATTTTTCTTGATGAGGTTAAAATTTTGCAATTCATTTACGTATTATGTTCTTAAGCAAAGACGGGTCTTGTAATTTTCAATAAAATAACATTTCTAAAGGTTCTTCTGTGCGTGTTTTTGAAAAGTTCACCAGCTTGGACGTAATTATTAGATGAGAAATATTTTTTTGTTCACGCAAAATCTGTCACCGAGGTCTAAGTGTCTACCGTGTGAGTACCCTAAGGTATACGTGTACGTTCTGGTGACATTATTCAGAAAATTATCCATGGTTATTATTGTCAGGTTTGTTTACTAGATCTAACTTGATGGGTTGATTGGTGTGTCTTATCATAAGTCTACTCAATTTCTTAATAACATGAGAAGACATTCATCTGTGCCGAACAGAAACTGGCCACCGTACGCGGCGTTCGTTCCAACGTAATTAGTTTTATTTTTGTGGCCCTAAAAAGTTATTGATGCTTTAAATGGCAATACCCTAATTATGCAAAATAAAGTTTAGTTTAACTCACTTAGCGTTGAACCGTCGGCCTAAGAGGACGTGTCACACGACATTTCACCGATAAAGCATTCCCTGAAGATGAGTAATGAGATATACCAATACAAAGAGCATAATCTATCCAAGTTGCATACTATAGAGCTCGCGGAAATCTTAAATTGAACATTTTCAAAGAAAGCAAACACGTTGTGGTTTGATGTTACAATTAAATAATATAATGTTTAATTTTAAACCACTTTATTATGCATATATACTAAAGTCAACTAGTTTCAGTTGGATCCAACCTTCTTCAGGACAATACAGTATATAGACTAACACAAGTACAGGTATTTAAACAGAAGGATAAGAAGACAGCAACACCCAAACAATTTAGAAACATTAGAAATTAACAAATCAATTAATGACCTTTAAGCAGAAAATATATTTTAATATATATTTATTCACAAAGTCCTCAATAAGAAAAAAACAACGGAATTTACACGAAAAATTGATCCAAATCAACATGAACATGAGCATCGTACAAGAGGAAGGTATAGACTGAAACTGCTATTCAGAAAGAAGGCCTAATCTCAGAAATCGATGATGTATAGTGCGATAAAGATTTTTAATGTAATGCCAGAAAATATAAGAAAGGAGGAGAAATTGAATAGACTTGAAATGAAACTGACCAAATATGTAAAAGATAAGTTTTAGTAAAAGAAAATACTTTAATCTTGTTTATATTAGAGGATACATATGCACTATGTTAAGAATTAAATAAATAAATAATTATACCCAGATACCAAATAACCAAATTAATTTATGCAATAGTCAGATATTAAAGTTGTTCTCGTGTAATACCTACCCTTCACTCCCACTTCATACATGATATTCTATCCCACTCTGATATGCCGTCGCTCTGTCCTTTTTTTTTTTAATTCTAAAATATTTCTTCATTTTTTAATCTATTTCTCCAGTCCAAAGAGACATTTTATTTCCATCGCTCCTTGTATCTTGTGCTTCGTGTCTAATTTCAGCCAACTTGTCTGACATTGTTTGACCATCGAGTCTTAGAAAGGATAAAAAGCTACAGTAAGGGAGATCATTTAGTCAGGAAATTTTCGATAGGCCTTAGTAAACTGTTTTGGAAAATAAAGTATGCCAAGCACGGTCAATAGAATTAGTCCCTTGCGAAGTCCGAAAAAGATTACTTTCTTCAGCGGTGCGGCATTTCTTTAACCTATTTGAGTAGTGGTTGATTTTCTAAAGCAAAATCAAAAATAATTACTTAATTGGAAGTAATAGGAATAATAAATATATATATATATATATATATATATCACTTTATTTGATAATTGAGTTATTTTATAATATATTCTCTGATAAAGGGTATTTTTTAGAAGTATAGAACTTTAAAATGAAATAAAACACAACAGTTGTAATTATTCAGAATATAGGTCTGTAATATTTTTAATACAAATTAAATGTATTAATTAGAAAGATATACATATATAACAACAGTATTTTTCGATAAAATTGATCATTAATTAATTTGTAATTTGTATTGAAGATATTATTCCATTTAAAGCGCCGTTCGCTTTGTTGAATGATACAGATTTACATATATGCCTTGAATGTATTTAATTTATCATAATACAAAAAATTACCCCTAAAATACAGTTTAATGTAAGTTTATTAAACATAGGTAGCGATGTTTCTAATACTCAGAATCTCTCGTTTTGTTTAAAAGTGTCTCAAAGTGGTATATATAAAAGGCACTATGAAGATGGATGTGTTCTAAAAGAAATGGTCGGAGTTCAGCTAACTTTTTTATTGCAGCCCCTAAAAATATAAGTCACCGGCAGTCACTGGTCTTAAAAAAAACTTGTTTTGTAAATATTCAAATTCTCATAATTTGTAACGAGTCTTGACTGAATCAACATAAAATATTATCGAAAATTCATTCGCAAATCGATGTTTTGAATTTTTCAATGTCGAAAGGAATCTTTAGAGTACGTTTACATGGATTGCTCTCGAAACTCAAGTAAAGGACAGTGCAGAATCAGTGTTGAACGTGTTGGAAAATTTAATACGTATTGTGTTCTGTACGCACGATAGACTGATAAACTGATAAACCTTTACGGCTATATTTCCAAGACTTGAGACTAAAATTTCTTCCTTGTACACTCACCCTTAAATTTCTAAAATTATCATCATTATCATATTCAGCCGTTATCGATCCTATAAATTACTGAATTTTTTATTATTTTTAAAACAACAGTAGAGTTATGCACCCCCAAATAAGAAAGATCTTGAATTGTGGGGGTGGCTATCAACATTTATATAAAACAAGATCAAGATCTACTAGATGTAAGAATTTGTTTACAACTAATAAAAAAATTTACGCATACATCTTTAATAATATAAAATGATAATTAACAAAATATAAAAAGTTAGATTAGAACTAATGAAAGATGCCAAATGCATAATTATTTAATAATTTTGAAGACCTTTAATCTATTTTACAACTATTTTTTGGTACACATTTATATTTATTGCTAATTTAAATGATTGTGGCAGTTGGTTATACAGTCTAGGAGTAGTGTATGATGCATGTCTCTGTTCTATTCCTAATTTAGACATTTAAAAAATTACATGTTCATTAGTTTTGCTTTGAGTCTGATAGCTGTCGTGAATTTTGATTTTATCCTCTTTAAAAAAATGAAAAAAAAAACAGTTATTTTATATATAAAGAAGATAAATTTAATTCAGGAAAATCTTTAAAAACTTGTATGGTCGGGTAATTTCTAACATTTTTAAAAATTATTTATTTATTATCTATTGAGTTGTAATTATTGGCTTGACAAGTTCCTCCCCAACCTAAATAAAGAAAATATGTTTCTTCCGAACCTTTCAGAATGTAGTTCTATGTTATTTTTAAATACTAATTAAATTGATCAATTTGAAAGATGTACAAACAAAATCTATTTATCGAAAATATATTTTGGTTGCTACTGAGATGCGAACCCTGAATATTTCTTATCCGGAGAAACGTATTATCATTATTGGGTTCCTACCCTAAAATATAATGAAAATAATTAACCATGTATTTAATGACATACGTTTTATATTAAAAACCAAATGATTTCGGAAAAATCATTTTTCTTCATCTTTATATGTATAAAAATAATAATTTATGTTTACGTTTAGTTTTATTACTACAATATTTTTGCAGTAAAAATTAAAAATGTATTGAAATAATTAATACATTAAAAACGTACCTATTATTTTATATGTTTATTGAAGTTTATTTAATCTTAATATATGTACTGCATATATAATTATATACTCATTTATGGTCTTATATAAGCAAGATCAAAATTTTATTTTTTACTATAACTTACGTATCTTGCACATATTTACATAGTTTCATTTTGAATCTATGTATGATAGTTTATCTTCCTTTCGTATATCATCTGGCATTTCATTGTAAACTGTTATATGTTGTAAATAATGCACCAATATATACATAAATAAACCAGTCACACGGCAGATTAATTAGAGAAAAGATTACGTCTTGTCATAAAACGAAGTCTCCTCAAAAAAAGAGAGGTTTGGAGGCTGTGTCAGAAATAAATGAGAGATTGCCTATCTATTTTTAACATTTTAAAAAATAACCGGCATATGGCAACCCGCTTCATATCAGGGCGGGGTCCATGTCATCCAAGGGGTAGAAATTATGCAGGATAGAGCCTGGAAGAAGGGAACGGTCAATATGAGTCTAAAAATGATTCATGACATATAAATCAGTAAAATGAAATGTACTGAGAGACCCCGTTTTCATGACGGTTTTTTTTCACATTTATTTTAAAAATAGAGTGTACGCGGAATACATGTCACATTAAAATTATTACTATTTCAAACTTAGCTAAACCTAGGCTAGTTAAGCAAGGAAACCCCGACTTCTAGATCAATAGGCCAGTACAAGTACGTCGATTGATAAGAAACATCTCGCTGGTGAATAAACAGCTTGGAAGGTACATAAGATAATGTCATCTATGAATACATAAGAAAGAAATGAGCTATCGGTTGTGAAGTGAATATTAAGAAATTATTCGGCATCTTTGATTCATTATCGACGATAAATAAATAAAAAAACATTTCGAATTTAATTTTTTTTTATCGAGTTTATTTTTATCTCGCAAGATTTTGTCAGGCGAGTTGAATGTAATTAATTTTATCTCGATTTGTCCACAAACAGCGAAGTTATTAGCAATTAAATGTTTTTCCGTTACGTCACTCCGTCGGATGAAGTGTAGTGCCGTAGCTCGTAATACGTTGCGCGATTAGTAAGAGATGTGACGTCACTTCCATAATAAAATTTCGTTTCATTTATCAGTTTTGGAAGATATATCCTACCGGGGATATTGGGTATTAAAAAAATCCAAAAATCCTTTCGCATTCGGACTATCGCAGGGCTCAAATTTAAACGATTGATTATAACTTAGTAAATATAGCGGGTATATGTTTATCACTATTTACCTACACACCTACTTTTCTATTGAAATGCAGCCTTAATATTAATATATATTTTTTGTATTATGATTTACAATACCTAAAAATGTCTAAAATAATACGAATAATTTTATACTTATTATATTAAAGAATACAAGTAGGTATAATATCACTTAGGTCATACATATTATATTATAATAGATAATTTAGGTAAATCTGTAAGAATTAATTATTATATCAGTTTCACTTTACTTTAAAGTGTTCAATTAAGACTTAAAAACTTAATAGAAACCAAGTATTCAATTAAATTGATTACATTGTTAATTCAGGAAAATTTTTCAGTAAGGGTGTTTTTTTCGTTTGTGTTTAAGTGACGTGAATTAAATTATTATATATTTTTTTATGTATCGAGGTATTGGCCCAAATATATACGGGCGCTGTAAGAATGTGGCTGCAGTTTCTGCAACGCGCATCCGGCTGATTGGGTGAAACATATTAAAAAACAATCTGTTAGGTACAACAAAATAGTTGCGAATAAAATATTGATAAATAATTAAAAATTTAAAAGAGAACACATTCTTATTGTGAAGTGCGTGTTGCAATTTTTCAGAACATAAGTTCGTAAATATAAAGAAGATGGCTTTTAGATCATGGAACGACAGATGTATCAATTTGAAAGTGGAATTTATAAGTTCGTAAAATTTATCGTCAACTTACTATGTTGGTATAGCATAATCGGTTAATGCATTTCCCCGGGTAGGAAGAGATTCAGGTTCGAATCTTGGTAGCAACAAAAATATTTTTTAGATTAATTGATTTTATATGTAGGGGGAGTCCGGGACACTTGACCAGTGAGAAGACTTGAGCCACCACAAATATATTTCTCAAATATTGCGCTAAATATTGTGTTTAAAATTTACTATTAAAATAAATCTTGTAGAAATTAAAGGTTTATCGAGTTAACAAATCCTCTACGGTGGTGGGTCAGATCTGACCCGACAAATATTCATTTAATGCTTTTATCCTTCTAGATAATCTTTTATTAAATCATATTTAAAATGAAATATCTATAAAAAATCTCACACAAAACGAATAAAAATCCGTAAATTTGAGGTGGATCTAAAATGACCCACACCACTGGACATATATTGTTTTAACCCACCGAGCAGTGAGTGATAACAAATGAGGAAAGGCAATAAATAAATACAGTTACGACATGTGTGCAAATATTCGCAAGTGAAGCAAAAAAATTTACAAAATACCTATGTTTACGCGTCTTGATACTTCGATTGGCCCCACTGGGTTTCCTGGTTTATAATAATGTACATGAGTGTGTGTGTGAGTATAGCCGCCCTTTTTTTTAGAAAGCTAAGAAGACGATAACCGACAGACGGCATTCTTATTAAATTCTGTGCTTCGACCAGTCCAGCGGTCCAAATAAATCACGATTTCGGTCGGTCGAAATCTAAAAAAGACATCCTAGCTAAAAGAACAACATCGGACCAGAAAGACACCAAAATTAAAAAGGTTAGTGCAGTTCATATATCATATGTGTGATTATTGTTAATCGGAAACCTGGGAACCAGCTATCGAAGGCATTTACATATACAACCTATTACAATTTATAATTTAAGAAAATATAGTGTACCCTAACAGTGAAAAAAAATTCAGTCATGATCTCAATATTAGATTACGAATGGTCAGATACATTATTACACAGATTATTTTATGAAATGGAAGCATGGACATTTACCAAAGAAATGATAACGCAACTTGAAGCATTTGAGATGTGGATCTACAAAAGAACACTCATTAGCTATGATGACTATAAATCATAACTTAGAATTATCCCGTATATATAGAGAAGCAATAGAAATTTTCAAACATGAACAGTAAAAATGACTCTATAAAAATTCATCATTAATAATAAACCAATTAAATCCCCTATAATGATCAAAGAACCACTTAGCAAGGTAATAATGGGTGCACAAAGTCGGCTACTAAATAAATAACTAAAGGGTGTCCAGCGGAAAAATTTCAAGATTAAATAGTAATTGCTCGTAAATAATCAGGGTTAGGTAACTGGGAGGTATATTGTTCGACGTGCGTGATTTGCGGATTTGCCAGATACAATGAGTCACTGGTCGAGAGCGCACCGCGCGTTTGCAGTTGAGCAATATTTGAAGTGCAGTGATTCATTGGTTAATGCGCTTCGCGCTTTTTGTACTCACTTTAATATTCGACGAGTATATTATGGGCCAAGTGAGCAATTTATCTGGTGTTAGGTTCAAAAGTTCAGTCAAATATGGACAATGGTTAACCAAACTCCTCCGGGACAATCAACGTCAGCAGCGACGCCAGATCATGTGGCTCAAGTTCGACGTGAAATTATGCGCAATCCGCGTAAATCGATAAGAAAGATTGCAGCCTGTACTGGAGTAATAAAAAAACAGTACACGTTATTTTGAAAAATAAACTACAGTTTCATTCATACAAACTGCAAATTGTGCAATTTCTCAACGAAAATGACTATTCTTTACTTGAAACCTTAACGAGAATGATGCTGAAAAACGCATGGAAACATATTATTTACTGACGAAGCACATTTTCATATAGATATTTATGTTAATAAACAGAAAATAAGATACTGGTGCCCCGACAATCCAAGAAACGCCATCAAAAACGTCTGCATTGTCCAAAAACGACAGTGTGGTCCACAATTTCTGCCCGAGTATAGATAAAAGTTATTCATAGATAAAAACGCTCTTGAGAATTATTTACTCGAAATATCGGGAGTGTAAAAGTCATTCTCAGGACTATTTGATGCGAAAATATTGTAATATTATTATTATATATATTTGTTTTAACTACCTTTATAATTTAATATTATTTTTATTTTTATTTGGGGGTGCATAATTCTAATATCGGTTAAAGAAATGTTATAATTTTTTTTTGTTTATGTACTTATATATAATATAATGTATGGAAATAAATATTATCTAATATTTAATGTATCCACCGCGTACATGTATAAGTATACACTATCGCATCATTCAAACGGATAAACGGAACGAATATGTTCCACAAGATTAATTAATTAAATCAAAGTAAATATTAAATGTATTTAATTCTTGTTTACGTATAGCGATGTGGGTATTACATTTTAAATAATTAATAAAATATTACTAGCTATAAGTGTCTACGATAAGTGTATATAAGTAGGGCGCCATAATTGAAAAGTTACAGTTTACATCGAAGGTCGCTAGATTTCTCACGAATTGCTCAATATTTATATTAAACCAGCTTTTATAAAGAGGTTCTATCGAAGGCGGGTGAACGGAGCCTTCAATATTCCGGGAGTAGCGTACAAAGTTCGAAGGAATTTAAAAAGTTCTCAACTGTAGACAATATATAAATTACTGCCAGAACTCTGATATAAAAGATTATGCTCAAGCAGCGGAACTTTACAAATTGGTCTTACTAGAAAACAGACTACTGATGAGATAAATTGCAATCTTGGTTTACCGCAATCGAGAATGTTGTGCAGTTTTTCCGGCAGCACGTTAAAATATTTTTTTCTTTACGCTTTTCTAATTAACTTAATTAAATTTTGCTTTATGATTTAATTTGTAATAAAAATACCACAGAACTACATTTTGAAATTACAATTTCATATAAAGAACGTGTTTTCATTAAAAAATAATATATTACGTTTTTATTGCTTTAAATGTACGATGTATATAAAGAAAGCGAACTTATTGTGAATATCAACAAGTCGAAAGTGATGGTATTCGAGGAGGAAAGCAGGATACCGTGCAAAACAAATGGTGTTTTTTTTTAATGTATAAAACTTTAAAATTAAATAAAACATATAAAAAACGTAGTAATTGCCATGGTATTAGATTTATTGGAAAGATAACTTCATGCTGTTTGTGTTTAAAAAAATTATTTTACGCATATGAGCGCCGTGGCTGGTTCGAATAAAGAGCAATCTGGAAGTTCAATCTTCGACCACTTTTTGGATCAGATGGGGACGTATATCGGCAATAACGCAACGAATGTTGTCTTCTGAGTCATCTATCGTCTTTAGTTTAAATATGAATTAAATATATTAATTATAAAGATATTATATTAAGATATTGGATAATGCACCTTCCCCGGTTAGGAAAGAGATACAGGTTCATATAAAATCACATATAAAATCAATTTTATCGAAAGATATTGTTGTTGCGCCACCGGGATTCGAACCTGGATCTCTTTCCTAATCGGGGAAGGTGCTTTATCCAACTAAACTACAGCGACATTATTTTTAGCGACAATTTTCGACCCTATATGTTACCTTTTTGATATTAATACATTTAATCGTTCCATCATTTGACAGAGCCATCTACCTTATTTTTACAGAATCTCAAATACCTTTGAGTAAACTGATAGCAGACGCCAGAAGAGAGAATACAGATACACACAAACACGAATAATAAGCCGAGATAAAAACGAATTATCATTCACATAATTAATCCTATTGATTCGATCCGATCCATCCAAACACAACACAAACCCTTACAAGTTACATTGTATTTTATATAAGTCGAACACGTGAAACACTGTGTTGTAGTTTAGTCCGGAATTAGGTCGGAAAGTAGATGAATTTACTGAGCAATTACTTTGCCAGATTTATAGTTGATAGGTTCGTACCGCCCTTTCAGAAACTTACTGGACCACTACCACCCCGTGTGGGATAATTAAAAAAAATCTTGAGGCTTAACTGCTCCCACCGCAACGCACCCAACTTAATTGTTTTCCTATTCCGGGGCTCGAGCTGTTTTTTCCGAAGGGTTAATTTTGTTTTTATTTCGCACTTGTAATGAAGTTTAATCAAAAAAATTTCAAGATGTGAAGTAATCATTTTTCGTTTAATTTTCCCAAAAAAGTAATATAATTATTAATATTAAGTATACTCGTAAAATATTAAGTACCATTAATCGCGTTAATTTTATGTTCCTTTGATTTTGTGACTAATTAGTAAATAATGTAATAATTAGAACAAAGGTATAATTCTTAATTATTAATCGTTTTTACGAAATCAAATTCATTAAATTATCAAAGAAAGTTAACACATCGTGGCTTGACATTATAATTAAACTATATGTTTAGTTTTAAACCACTTTATTATGTACATACACTAAAGTCAACTAGTTTCGGTTGGATCCAACCATCTTCAGGACAATATAGTATAGACTAACGTAAGTACAGATATTTAAATAGAAGGTTAAGAGGACAGAGCAACAGCATATCAGAGTGGGACAGAATATTAGTTAGGGGATGGGAGAGAGGGGTAGGGAACAACTTTAAAATCGGACTATTGGATAAATTAATTTGTTTATTATTTGACTATTATTATTGATCGATTTGTTGATTTCTAATGCTATTGTTAATGCACATATGGTTAGAATTAATTAAGTGTTAGGAAAATTCTGAAAAATTTGTATTTTTTAAGCATCTAATGTGTTATTTTATTCTAATATTTACGTTTCTCGATTTTTGCCTATATAGAAAACTGGACAATAGTTGAACTTAAGTTTTTAAATGCCAGGAAGGTTTAATATATCTTATTTTATTGATAGAATCGGCGTTAACTTTGTAGAGTTTCATCACAATGGATGGATATAAATGACAGTACTATTTCCCTCGAAACTCGAGTAGTGCTAATAAACTCAAGTAGAGTAATAACATTGCTTCATTTATATCCATCCATTAGAATATCTTCTTTGTTAAACAAAAATCAGATATCTCATAGAGACAAACCTATTTTTTATTATATTTAATGGAAAATATATGGAAGTATGGGGTAATTACAGAGCTTACGACCTATCTACGGCTAGCTTAAGTGATCAATTTATATATATATATATATATATATATATATATATAACGTTCACCAACTCTCACCTTTCAATCTCCACATTTATCAAATTTTTGAAAGTTGTATATGTGTTAGTATGTGAACTCGCTTCGAGTACAACGACACCATCGCCCTCTATGGATCAAATTTGATAATTCATTTTTTTTTTTTTAAATAGCATATATGTCATAACTATGAGAAACTATTTTTTTTTTAAATTAGGTGTTTCTGTATATCTTTCAAGATGATTTATAAATTTGTTTTAGAAATATTATTATATATATTGAAAGTATGAGAGCGAAAATGTGAATTTATTTTTTGCTCGTTAGATTGGGTCGGCAAAAAAATTTAAAAGCACCGATCCATAGTAAACATATTTAGAATTTCTTAAACAATTCTAGTATTATATTATATATATAATTTGGTGTTATACTTCTGGTAACTCTTCAGTGTGAAGAGATCGCTGAAATTGGCGGTTATTGTGGTATCATGGCACTTGCGGCACCTGGCTGGACAGTGGTGGTGGAGTTGTTGGAGTCACATCGGCCCTGCATGATAAACAGTCACAAAAATTTCATACTGGAGTTGCAGTTCTAGACTAAAATCGTGCACACGTATAAGGTTATATATGATATTTTATGCTTGCGAGTATGTATGATCGATGTTTTAGTATAAAATATCGTAAACCCTATAAATACTCTACACTTCCATATATTTTTCATTAAATATAATGAAAATAGCTTTGCCTCTATGAGATATCTGATATTTGTTTAATAACAGTGCCTTTGTAGGTAAAAATCCAGTAATTGTGTGTTCTTGGACATATTCAAATATCGCTAATTTCTTCTTTGTCTTTACAATTAGTCAAAGGTTTGCCTAAATTATTATTAGTATAGAAAGCTGGTACTCTGATATACTGCTGCTTTGTCTTTTTAACCTCCTATTTAAATATCTGTACTTAGGTTAGTTTGTACTATTGAATAAAACATATAAGAATCGTGATAATGGCCATGGCCTTTAGTATTTAAATAAGATATCGCGCATATGAGCGCTGCAGCTGACTCAAATAAAGCGCAATCTGTAAGTCCAATTTTTAACCATATTTTAGAGCAGCTGGGGATGTATATCGGCAATAACACGACGAATGTTGGCTTCCCTGTCTTATATTGTCTCTGGTTTATTGGCGTATACTAAAAACTTCACATATCTCTACAATAAATAATTCAAAGGTGCCAAAACGCACGATCTTGGAGGCCAATTCACAGGTCCATTACGCGAAATTATACGCTAATAGAATGTTTCTTTCAATAAATTGATTGTGGCTCGTACTGTGTGTATGTTGCACTGTCGTGTTGAAACCACAGCTCTTCTACATTAATGCCACTCAATTAGGAAACGAAAAAGTAATCGGTGCCCACTGTACGACGTCTCGGCGGATACGTATTATGAATTAGAGTATGCGTGGTGCGAAAGCGATCCATGGTTATTCGAATTGCTTGCTCGGATGGATGATTATGTCGACCGTAAAATGGACGTAGTGTACGGTAACTTTTGCGAACTGAACCAAGATTATTAAAATAAATTTGCACTATTTGCAAGCGTTGTTTTGGCGTAAGTCTATTCATGGTGAAATAGCACCAAACTGAGCTCAAACCAGTTGCCAATTTGAAAAGTAAACATCTTTAGTAACATCCAATATACTTAACCCATAAACGATATTTTTTCATACATTCACGTAACTGTCGTTGGATTTTTTACTAAATTATAGTTGTATACTTAATAACGTTATAAACTTTATTACTTTTCTTTCCATGTCTTAATCCTGAACATATATATTTTTTTTCAATAAAAATACGCCGATGTTTTTAACGAGGCAGAAGATGAAATGGCCAGTTTTCCGCAGCGACTTGCCAAGTTTATCCACTGCCAAAATGACGACAGTGTCAGAGATTGACAGAAATGACACAAGGGGATATCCGAACTTATTGAATGGGTTTCTTTGGATACATAGCCGTTGAATTGAAGAGAATTACGTTATGAAACACAAACCTTTATATTTCAAGCATACCACGCAATTTCTTCGATACACTGGCTTACAATCTCTATTCATAACAATCTTATCAGCTTTTACCAGAAGAAAACTTTGAGAATGGGGCGAACTTTTTGTATGTTAAACTCAAAGGCGTGCAACACTAAGTTTAATATTTTGTAATTAAAAAATGACGACCATTGTACAGCTTTATTATTTTATTAAGTACTAGAAGCCTTTACAGAATAAATATACAACAGAACATAATAATTATATTGTTTTATAATTTTTAATTTTAGAATTATGATACAACAATAATTTAATTCGCTTTTCTTCAAAGCAAAAGTGGAATGTATATCAATAAAAAATATTATTTACAATAATTATCAAATGTTATATAAAAAAAATATAATAATAATAAAATTCATGTTTAGGGTATTACTTTTTAAGCTTACTTTGAAGTGTTTTTTTAATAATATAATTTTAAATTAGGAGAAAACATTCTTATTGTGAAGTTGTAATTATTCAGAACATAAGTCTGTGATATTTTAAATATGAATTAAATATATTAATTAGAAAGATATTGTATTAAGATATTGGACAATGCACCTTTTCCGGTTAGGAAAGAGATACAGGTTTGAATCCCGGTGGCGCAACAACAATATTTTTCGATAAAATTGATTTTATATGTATATCTTTCTAATTAATATATTTAATTCAAATTTAGAATTTTTCAGTTCTTTAGTATCACTAATTATCCTAATGTTTTCAGCTAAGCTATTAATTTTTTTTTTCCCTGGGTGCGTATAGTAGTGTTATGCTAATGATGTATATTTTAAATAATGAAAATTCCAATTTTAATCTAGCATGATTTTCAGCACTAAATTGATATTTTTGTTTTTCTTTCAAAATTTTGGTATTTTGAATTCTTCTTAAATTTTGTCGAAATTTTTTTTATTATAAATTGTTAATTTTTTTTAATAACCACTTAAAAATACATCTACTGGTATCGAAAAATATCATTTTCTTCTTCAGGATGTCATTAACTAATCAAAAACATACGTTATATTGTTTCTGCAATAGAATCTGTTTTTAAAAAACAATAATTATTTACAAAATAAATTTAGTATACCTAGTAATTTTTTTAGAATGGGTCTTGTGGTTAAATTTAGTTGGTTGTTTATAATTTTTTGATTACTTTTACACGCTTTATTTATCTCCAGCGATTCCAAATTATTTAATTTAAGACCAACACCGTTTACATACAAAATAGACAATCCCCAAACTTTTATCAAAAGTATGATCATTTTCTAACAAATGATTAGAAAATTCTAAAAACCCACTATTATTCAAACATCTCAAAAGCTCATTTACTCTTATATTAAAATATTTACCAATATAAAATGCAGCACAATCCTTGTAACTAAGTTTATAGTCACTAGAATTGTTAAATTTATCATATTTGTTTTTATAATTTATGAGTAAATTTCCTATATTATTATTTGTATAAAATGCCGGTCTAATGTTTCGTGGTAGGTGTTTAGATATTTGATTCGAAACTTTAACCATAAAATTGATTTTGATAATCTTAAGAATAATCTTTTGGTTTTTTTAAAATTATTTTTATGATAAGTATGTATGAACATGTGTGAAGTAATACGAGGCTAAATTTCAAGCTGATTCAATTATTATATATATAGACAAAGATTCGATTGAAATTAGAAAATAAAATCTATTTGTGTTTTATTAAATATTTGAAAGATATACGAGTATATATGTATTATTTATAAATGTAAATAAACCTTACATGGAAAGGAGGTCTTAGTTTGCATAAATTCCATGTAAGAGGTATGAGTGGGTGTAAATCCAATACGGACAGAAGGTTGAGTGGACATATATCCAATATGGACAGCGGCTTGAGTGGGCATAAATCCAACATGGCTAGAAGTCCTGAATATACATATATCCAATACGGACCGAGGCCTGAGTGGGCATAAATCCAATATGGACAGAGACCTGAGTGGGCACAAATCCCACTGATGTCGGAGGCCTAAGTGAACATAAATCCTATACGGACAGAGGCCTAAGTGGACATAAATTCCGCTAGGGCAGGGGGCTTCATTGAACATAAATCGTACATGGGCAGGAGACGTGATCGCAATCAGCACGTTACCATTCATTAACAGCTCATTTTCATACTACATTAATCTAATAAGTCTTTTGAAATTGAAAATGTGAATCAAATGAAGAAAAAGTGCAAAAAAATATATTGGTAGATTAATTAGAAAATAATATAATAATTAATGATTATGGTCCCTCCTGATTTATACATCTAAGATTAATCGCACCCTTGTAAAAGCCTTTTCTTCCTTATTCTCACACAGTACGTCTTTTACATTTTAATACACGTTTCGGGTGTTTTTTAAAATATATTTTTAATTTAAAAATATCTTATATTTTCGTAGAAAGCAATCACTTTATGGTTTGACATATTAGATTAAATAAAATACAATCACTTTGTATGAAACCACAAAATTTATTATACGTCACCCGGTCAAGTTTTGTCAGAACGTATTTAAAACTAACAATGAATTAAAAAAGTGTGCACTTATGCATACATAAAGAGAGAGATAGAATATAGAATTACATGTAAAAGAGAGAGAAAGAATACATATACAATTAGATAAAACGTCAAGGGAGACAGAATAAAAAGTTATCTCGCAATTTAATATCCATTCCCCTCCCCTAATGATTCGTCTAATTGTATATGTATTCTGTCTCTCTCTTTTACATGTAATTTTATATTCTATCTCGCTTTTTATGTATATATAAGTGTACTCTTTTTGTATTTATTGTTAGTTTTAAATACGTTTAAGCGAAACCGTTTGGTGTAAAATAAATTTAGTGGTTTCATACGAAATTATTGTATTTTATTTAATCTAAAAAAAATATTTTTCGACACTGGGGACTAGATTCAGGTAGATTTCGTACATGTTTGAAAGTATGTTTTTTTAGTATTTTCTCTAGGTATTTTGAATTCAATCAATTTAATTTAATGTCTTTGAATAGCTTTCATTTTGAAACATGATGGCTGATGAAGTTGGTTAACAAACTTAGCCGAGATGTTTTTAAGGTCAATTTTTCAGAAAGGTTTATTCTAAATTCGATATGCGGGAATTATCATGTCATTATAAATATATATTTCTTAACGGGAATAGTTTCTAGGTATCTTGGTCATGGTCGAAAAGTGTGCATTGAAATTTTACTGAAGTCAAAATATGTTTTTTTATAGATAGTATTTTTATAAAAAATCTATTTAAAGCAATTTAATGATTGAATTGTGAAAATTTTAATGAAGATACGACAGGACTATCCAATGTTGAGAAAATAAGTGAGTTGATCGTTATTAAAGTTAGTTAAACTATATACATATAAAGACATTATTATTAATTCAATACAACTAAATAAAATTACATTACTATTAAAGTCAGTAAAACTACATAAAAAGACATGTATCAGAATGAAGAACTTTTTGTCGAAGAAACTGATACATCCCGATAAGCCGGAGATGACGTATTGTGTTTGCGCAGTCGACAGGATTTGGGAAGAATAACGGAAAATAAATCTCCACAACAACAGATTTGTGACGTCACTGCTGAAATAAAGCCGGCTTTACACTGCCTCGAAATGAACCGAATCGAGTGCGTAATCCGTCTTAACTTTCCTCCAGCGAAATGAGATTTGTACCGAGATTTTTCCGTTCCATAGTATCATCGAGATTTGTATCATTAAATAATTTATGTGCGGATAGACGTGAAAAATTGATTCCTGCTTTGGTCGCCGATTAGGTTTCATTTCATTGTGTAATTACGGAAAAACATATACCAAATGTAAACATCTCTGCATGGAATGTCAGCTAACTAATTAACTTTCTATCACACTGTTTCGAGGCAGTATGGAAAGATGATAGAATGCCATTCTGTTCTGTCTTGATACGCAACTCTCGTCTCGTCCACAATCAAATATCTCCTCTTTCATGCTTGTCCATTCTTGAGGCTTATATTGGGGTCATATTCTATAAGGTTTACCTTATCACACCCTTCGTTTACCACCAACAATCACCATTACCATCCTTACCATTTACTTCATTCATCTGTTCTACATAACCAAACCACCTTAATCATCCTCATCAGTTTCATTGTAGGGGACAGCGGTTCAAATTCTCTGCCGTTTTAGCCGGCATTGACACCAACGACATCTGCATTCAATACCTAGCCGGCGGCATAGTGCTGCCACCGCAGTCTTACCTGATCGCTCACCGACGACACATTTTCCGTTCCGCTGCCCCGCCACGGCGCTCAAGGTCATCGGGGTCGACACCGAACACCGCCGACTCACTCTATTATTCTTCAATCTCTACGTAATGCAGTTCTCACTTCTCTACATCTTATTTTTAAATGCATACCTTCTGTGCTCTCTGTTTTTTTCCTCTGTCACAATAAACAACTCTACACCAACCGCGCGATTCCATTTCATTCTAACCATTTATTCCCACATGCCTAATAATTTTTTAATTTCTCTACCATAAATGGATTTATCATAAGTAGGTCTGACTGACCTCATTTCTATTACATTCGTTTTCACTCTTATTATGATGAGCTGAACATAGGACAGCCACATTGGATTTAAAGAAAACTGCAACGTTCGTCATTGATACAGCAACGACACAGTGGCGCGCGCATCACTAAGAAGAGTGGTGACTTTGGCCGGTGCGGACAACGCCACTATTAACATTTCTTTACTGTACACACAGACGTTGAATTTAACGTTGTGGGAGCCCTGCACGCGGCTAACAGACATAACTGCATAACTATGCACTTGACATATTATTCTAAATTTAATTGTGCTTTATCTGAGAATAAACCCAACCTTTTGTAAGTTCATTTTCACAATCAAGTGGGTTATATACGCAAACAATATCTAAACTCATTTATTATATATAATTGATCACCTACCGTACACTAATATTACATGTCGATCATAATTCGTTATTGTGTAATAACCTACAAAGTGTAATAAATAATAATATTACATATAATAACAAATTTAATTCAAATTTAAAATTGCATATAATATAGTAATATATACTCAATAAATTTGTGATAAAACCATAATTAAGTCATTTTCTAGCCCACACCAATTCTATTCCAAACCTCACTCGATGACATGTTGAATACATAATTATTTGAGCACGACTGATTATTATCATCGATTAATTTGGCAGTTACATCGTAGTGTAACATTTTAATTTAAAAAATATATAGTTTTTATATTGACTTTGCACTATACACACATAATTTTTCAGTTTATATCACTACTAGTTTTGGGAAGAGCAATCCTTCCCATCTGCAGGAGTAAATTAAATTCGGAAATAACATTAATGAATAATATCCCATAATTCTTCACAGCTGTTATCGATGTGTTCAAGAAACAATAATGCCACTCCCACCCTTACGGCCCCCATGGCCAACTCTATTTAATTTAGTTCAATTTACACCTGAAGAAGTGTTCCTCTCGAAACTAGTAGCGATATTAACTCAAAAATTGTGTGTGTAGTACAAGGTCAACATAGAGGGGGATCATGTTTACATATCTAACGAATACATACATACACTCTTTGCATTTCCAACCTACATCTTATCATATTGTCTTTTGAGTTCACGCTTCTTGAAAACTAAAGGTATTATTGAATTTTTTTGATATTTTATAAAGCTAGCCGTGTCAGCAGTGTATTTTATAATTTACTTTTCTATAAATTGACAGCGACACAAAAGATCAAAAAGGAGACAAAAGAATCCCAATTGTATTACATTCTGCTTTATGACTCCCATTTCGGACACAATGCGATTTTGGATATTTACCACTTTTGTAGTGAGACGGGTAGAGATGCAATAAAATTTAAAAAAGGTTTACTAAATTCGTTCCGGGAATCTTGACGTTAAAGATTTAAAGAGGGCATGTAGGCTTCGAGAATGTTATTAGTGTTGTCATTGAAGCGGACCCAAAGTTAACGGCACGAGAGGTTGTACCAAAAAAGGAAACATTTTTAAGTGTAGCATATTTGTGCATCACAAATTGTCTGAAGTAAATCTCACTACGATAATTACTTTGTTCATGATATGAGAGTATTTTTCAATTAATTAATGTTCACTAAACAATAATTCAATAAAATAATAAGAAAAAACACTTTGTTTAAAACCACTATTTACTGATTAATCAACATGTTTCAAGACCTACGGTTTATTCTTCAGGGAACGATGTACACTAAAATTAAAAATGTAAACATAGACATTAACAAAACTCAAGTGGTTTAGTTTAAGTCTAATGCGGCTTTAAGAGGGGGGAGCTGTGGTTCGCTCGGCAGCGGACATGCTCAGGAGACGCGCACCGGCCGCCAGCAGAGCGAGTTGGCCGCCATGCCAGCCGCTCAGGCAAGCGGCCGGTTTCCCTACCATATCGGATTGGTGATTATCGGATCCCGGGAGATATAAAATGCCTGCGGAGAGCTAGTGTATTGGATTGCTGACAGAGGTTTTTAGGTCCTGCCAGGCCTTAGTTGATCATTTTCCGACTACCTGGAAGGACATTTTGGCATGTCATTCCTACATTCTATGTGGGAAGTTTGTCGAGTAACGGACGCTTGGTAAACATGAATGAATTGGTGAAGGATACTGAGTTATCATCTTTCAGTACCAGATAAGTGCCATAATGTTTCATTTGTTTATTCCAATGGGTCGATACCATTAAATTTTTACTGTGAAATGTTTGGGGATAAATTTTGGTTTTAGTTTATGTTCCGAATTCGTAAACACACTTTGGCGCGTCTTTTCGATTCAACCGCGACCACTGTTATTGACACATTTCGCATCCAAATTCCCATCCATACATTTCCTCATGTGTAAAATGTGACCTTGACGCCAGCAGACGTCAACTTGACCGATATTTGTTCGATTTCGACATAGTGGTACCATTCGCGGTGCGTACCTTTCAACTCCAGTGCACCAGCACTGTATTTTGTGATAGTGTGTTTTGATCATATATTGTTTGTTGTTTGTGTGCCGTAGGTGAACTTGTGACGTCACCGTATTCAATTGGAAACAGAGATCACCTAATCCGCGTGCCATTTTGTGTGATCTTGGCGGCGATTGCAGTGGTTACGGAGGCGTTATATATAAGGTAAGGCAAGCAGTCCTTTCAAATACCGGTTCCTTCGACTAGAAGAACCTTTATCCCCTCACCGGCCTCATCCTATACCAAGTTTCTCTATTTCTCTCCCTTACCTTGCGGTGATTCTGATTTTCGACCGGAATTTTGGTATTCCATTCTGCGGGATGCGTGACCCAGAGTTTTCGCAATTCAGTTTATTTTTTTGTAAGCAAGAGGGTTTAAATTGCCACCATTTGTCTTTATTGTATGTTTCTTGTAAATTGATAATTAATTTTGTTTGTTAAAATTAATTTGTTTTATTATGGAATAACTTTCACTTCATACCGACACATGAACCATGTATACGAACACACATTCTTCTGATAATGATCATTAGATGGCGTACGAGGTGAATATGTGGTCTGAATCTTACAACGAACTGATATTATTTCTTGTTAACGCCTTGATCTTGAGAACGCCCAGCCTCACTAGAAGGCTGGACCGCATTCCAAAATATGTTGTCGCAAAGTAATTTTGCAACTATTGAAGAAAAAATTCAATCATTCTTTTACATCGATTATTCGAGTGCCATAATATTGTCACAGTAATCATGATTGAAATAATTTTCAACGTTAAAATATTATTGTCTATGTAAAAGCTGATATTTTTGTGTGAATATAAAAGATTATTGACATTTTACTCATTATTACTGTATTTGTTAAATAAATAAAAAAATTGTAACCATAAAATCAATCGCCCAGTCTCGCCTCGGGATCGAATCCGACACGAGTCTCGAACCGTAATACACGACTACACAAAAACTCTCATTTGTTTAATATTTGTATAATATGTTTGTAAACAAACGGATTGTATACATATTCTAAAGAGACATTGTTATTAATGTAATATTCAAAAAACATTCTTGGGTAACGAGCCAACGTAAAAAAATATCTACTCCACTTGCTTACTTTTATTTAATTATTTTAATTCCAGACTACAAAGACAGCGAGGTATATATTTACGAAAGAGGATATTACTTTGATTATAATAAATTCAATGAAAAATGTTACCTAAAAATATAAACAAAAACATTTGTATTTGATAAATTTAACGGGTAAAGGGTAGCCAACCGAACGGTGGGGAAGTATAATAAGGGTAATTTCATGACAAATATTTTAAATTTTCTCGGATTGTCAGAAAACAGATCACAGGGTTGCGGTCTGGAATCCCGTCGGATGCTAATATAATTTAATTTGCGAATGATAAATGATCATTTAAAGTTTTCACGGATTGCCAACCCCCAAAAAATCATGCTTCTGGTTTATTTCCTTTGTGAATGTGGACTCTTTATTTCACCCTACACATATGAATATTTTTATAAAATTTGCGTTTAAATTCTTGGATCAGGTTATTAAATACTTTTGTTGTATTTTTTTTTATATTACTTAACACGTAAGTGTTAAATTGGATATTAAAGAGTTATTAACGTATAATATTCAGTTGGTCTCCCAGTAATCCTCCCTTCTCTCTCTCAATCTTACGTTTCCTCCAAGTTTGGATCACAATGCGCATAAAAATAATTTTGTGTAGTTTTATAGATCAATGCTATTAAAGGGTGTTTGTTTTAAAGGTATAGAATTTTAAAATGAAATAAAAATCGTGATAATGTCCATGGTATTGGCTTGACAGGATAAATATTTTTATGCCATTAGTATTTAAATGTTACCACTTTTTGGAGCAGCTGTCAATATCGCGCAATATATCTAGAGAATGTTATAGAGAAACGTATGTTGAAAACAATATATAATGCTCTCTGCCGATTACTTCTTTTCTACGCGATCTTTGGTTTGGGTGGAGTTGGGAAAACTGCCCTTAACCAAATAGTAATTACACAAAAATCCATTCTCAGAATCATCTACAGAAAATCATATAGATTTCCCTCTGACTCACTGTTTGAGGAATGTCAGCTTCTTGATATTCGACAACTCTATGTAAAAAGATTGATCCTTTATTTTCATTCCAACAAAGAGCTTATCAATATTCGTCTCATAATTAGAGCAAAAAAGAATAGGCTCACTGTGAAACCTAAAAAGAAAACAAACTTTGGTCAATCCTTCCGTATGTTTCTGGCCCCCAAAGCCTATTACATTTTGCCGAACAGTATGAAACAATTCTCGATGGAAAAACTCAAACGCCATCTCGGGAGCTAGTTATTGGGTGTTGGCAGAAAGGAAATCGAGCTAAGATTCATGGAAATTTTCACATGAACAGAACATCATTTTTATGTTTTGCATAGTGTTTCAATCATTGGATAGCGAGAATATTTTATTTATTTATTATGTTATTAGAATTTTTTTATAATTCTGTTTAATTCATTTCTAATATTTTTGGTTTAGATAAAATAAAAATAATAATGGTTTCATATTTGTATGATAGACAACGGATGAACCTGTCTCCTTTAGAACAGACTTCGGTCTAGTTAAGGAGACAGTAAACATCTCGTACATTATGAAGCTTGTTGGCCTTTTTTTATATATTTATAAGAATGTTTATAATGTATAATATGTACGTATACTAAGAATATGAACAGAATAAATAAAATATAATTTACCTGTTCAATATCCACGCTTAGTATCTTTCTTACTACCATATCCTCATTCATCTATTCCACATTTTAAAACCATCTAAATGGCCCCTGTGTTATATCACCTAATAATCCAATGGTTAGGGGTTCGAGCCTCATTCCAGAAGACCAGCAAATTAGTCCTGTTTTTCATTACACAGGCGTTTAGTTTAGTTTAAAAATAGTAATAATATTGATGTGTCTCGTATTCTGTGTACGCAAATTTATTTTATTATTAGAAGTCATCATTTTTCCTTTTTCATGTCAATATTAACGTACAATTGTCTCAGTAAGATGAGACTCAGCTCGACAAATCTCGGTCTTGGGTCTCGCCCTCACAGCTGAATCCAGAGTCTCTTCTCTTCCAGGTCTTCCTCAGCTTAAAGTTGTACTCAGGATAATCTTCTTTGGCTGAAGAATTGAAATAGTCTTTTGTTCACAGCGGTAGGTAAGGCTTGCTGTGGTTGGACTTGTTGCAGGCTTAAAGCATTTGTGCGTCGTGCTGTCTACGAGATACGTAACATCCTTTTTCAGCAATACATTTGGAATGTGTCTATTTTACGCTTGTCGATATTGCCGACTCTGTCTCTGCTGCATACATAAAAATTGAAAATAACTTAAATGAATAAATATAAATAAATTGATTTCCTCTCATATTCCTTGTTATTTTATATATTTGTTTGTACTAACAATACTAAATCAATTTTCTCTATCTGATCTATTCGCGAAGAAATATTGGATATAAAATATGTATTATTCCGTTGGAAGATCTCAATTTGCAGTTAATTTGGTATTGGATCTTTACATTTGATTTTATAGAGGCATATGTTATAATATATATATATATATATATAGTTTGAAGACGAATAAACAAAGATTGTGATTTGGAGGCAACGGGCATAAAAAAATACTTATTAACTAGCGAACTTGAAGTGATTTGTGCCATTAATCAAGTTAAAACAATATTATATAGAAAAAAGTACAAAAATATTATAGAATAGGAAATATTATATTACAAGTCAATACCATTGTCGTTTAAAAAAATTTCTATTATATAAATTAAATGTGGCGAGTTAAGGGAAAGAAAATGACACAAGTTAACCGGGAGTTGAAAATTACCATTGACGAGATTACTGTAAAAAAAACCTGTGATTCGCAACGGACAAGCAAAAAAGATATGGTCAAGAGTTTCCTTCTTGGCACCACACTCACACATTGGGGAATCTTTTAAGTTCAATCTGAAAAAATGTAAACAAGTTGACCTTTGCTAGGAAATGAGCGGTAAAATGCCCGACACCGACTCAAGAGTTCGTTATATATGTTTTGACGCACGTGGCCTAAGACTCATAGAATGTGAGTACATAACTCAGAATTCACCTTACTGACGACTTTTCTCTTGTTCTTTCTCTTGTCGTCAATACACTGTGTTGGTATAGAATAATCGGATAATGCACGTTCCCCGGATTGGAAGAGATCCAGGTTCGAATCCTGGTAGCAACAACAATGTTTGTCGATATAAGTGGTTTTATAAGTATATCTTTCTATTAATACATTTAATTAGTATTTAAAATATCACAGACCTATGTTCTGTATAATTACAACTTCACAATAAGAATGCGTTCTCCCTCATAACATATAATATAACACAAATTAAATTAATCAATTAGAAAGATACAGAAAAAATCTAAATATCGAAAAATATTTTGTTGGTATCGGGATAGAAAATAGATCCGTTTATACAAATAATAAAAAAAAACTCTTCCGAAAATATTTTTTAAGCGTTTGTTCATATAGTATATCTTCATTATTTACCTTCGAAGTATTCCTATACCCGAATAAGATTTACTTACGAAAAAATATTGGATATAAATATATGAAATATTCTTCAACAAAGAGATCTCAATGTATGAGAGATCTCAATATAACGTGAGAATTTTTGATATAATATGCGAGATCTCAACAGATGAAAAGATATTGGTTTTTGCGTCAGATTTTCAGAAGGCAGCTGTTATAGCTTACAATTTAATTATAGTAAAAATTTTCAAGAGCCAACATTACGATTATCCTTTATTGTGTTAGTTCTTCAGTATTTTAATACGTCCGTATTTGATGGATTTAATTTTTTTTTTTACATATTTATTTATTATTAAAATTAACTTTGTGGTTAAAATCCATTAGTTTAATTTGTTAACTTTATTTTATTAACCACTTAAATTTACATTTTGAAATCTAATTAATTAATTTAATAATAAAATACAATTTACATTAAAAATGGAAAATAATTCAACCCTAAAATTTTTTGGATCTGATATTGATTAAAAATAATAATAAGATTGAATTCAAAATTTTTAGAAAACCAACGTTTACAGATACAATCATACAAAGTGAATCTAATCATCCATTATCTCACAAGCATTCAGGGCTCCACTCCACGATACATCGTTTATTCAATATTCCCATGTCAACATCCAATTTCAATACTGAATTGAAAACAATTAAAAAAATAGAAGTTAATAACGGGTATAATACAGGTTTGATACACTATTTAAAAAAAAAATTAAAATAATATATTTCTCAATTTTTATATAAATCACAGATAAAACATAATGATAATAATGATTATTGGCATAGGATTTTATACATAAATAACTTTTCGAATCAAATATCTAAACATCCACCACAAAATATTTAATCCTAATTTAATGTATTAATTATAAATATATATATAAAATCATTTTGTCGAAAAATCTTGTTTTTGCACTACCGGGATTCGAACCTAGATCTCTATTTCCAATCCGGGGAAGTACACTACCAACTGTGTTATAACGCTAGTATTTTTAATGACAAATTTTAAAACCTATATGTTACACTTTTTCAAATGAATACATCTGTCGTTCCATTATTTGAAAGCCATCTACATTGTTTTTACGGAACCTCAAATACCTTTGAGTAAACCGACTGCAGACGCCAGAATTATCAATTCATTTTTATTAAATTTTGGACACATTGATACAACTTATATTATTAAGGAGAACACATTATTATTGTCTGTGATTAGACCTAGGTTCTGAATAATTACAACTTAACAAAATATTAGACCGGCATTTTGTACAAATAATAATATAGGAATTTTACTCATAAATTCTAAAAACAAAAATGATATATTTAACAATTCTGATGTTGATAAACACAGTTGAAAGGATTGTGTTGCATTTTATGTTGATAAAATGGCTCGAAATTTTAATATAAGAGTAACGAAGCATTTAAAATGTATGAACAATAGTGGGTTTTCAGAATTTTCTAATCATTTAATAGAAAATGGTCATGGTTTTGACAAAAAATTGGGATTGTCAGTTTTGCATGTAAACTGTGTTGGTCTTAAATGAAATAATTTGGAATAGATAAATAGAGCGCGTAAAAATAATCAAAAAATTAAATTTAACCACAAGTTCCATTCTATAATTTTTTACTAATAATTATTCTAGTAATTTTGTATCATCGAGTAACAATTTAAGTTAGGTGCTAAATTTATTTTTTAAATAATTATTTATAAATAAATTCTGTTAAATAAACAATAACATATATTTTTGACTTGTTATTGACATCCCAAAGAAGAAAATGATATTTTTGGAAACCGGTAGATTTATTTAAATTCAATACGTAGTTAATAAAATAAAGTTAACATATTTATTTGTTTAGAATTAGTGTTTGTACGCATCATAATAATAAGGTATGAGAATTGATAACAACCCACCTCCATGTCGGTTTATCATCCGTGTATATCTATAGTTACTTCGGTTTACTTGATATGAAGACTGCGAACGAATGCGTAATACAGTATTTTGTAGCGATATGGATTTTTGAAATGTTTGCAGGTTAGCAGTATGAATCCTAGCATTCTATAGGTCTTGGAAGTAATACTGTCACAATTATGTATACTGTAATGTTATGTATACTGTAATTAGTAATACTGTCACAACACTGTATGTCACAATTTCTCTATAAATTTACCATTTATGAAGTTCGATTGTTAAAAAATATATTTATTTATTATGATGTCGATCATCGATGTTCCATATTCAAAAATATTTTGATATAAACTTTCGCTCTAAAGGATTGATTGGTATCGTTGCAGTTTTGTTTTGAGTTTATTTTATTGCGTAGTATTTTGATTTTTTTACTAACAACTTGCATGCATACATCCAGCGAAAGGAATGATACATATAGGCAGATTCACAGGGTAAATATTATGTTCCAGACCGATATTGTTTTTAAATTACTAAGAATAGAGACATCATTTTTTAATTTGATTTATATTTTTCAATTATATGGTTTATAATAATTATGTATGAAATGTGATATTGCTGGCAGCGCCACAAATGCGCTCTCTTTTACCAATGTTTTTCATAACATTCTCGCACACTTTGCGTGTTATTTCAACAATTTCATTTCAAATATTATTCTGTAGCATTGGAATTGTTATTGGCTTATTGGCGTAGACCTTTAATTTCAAGTTACCTCACAGAAAAAAGTCGAGGGCCATCAATTCAGGTGATAGAGGAGGCCAGTCGATGTCACCACTTTTTGACGTATGCGGTCGTGAAATTTTTTTAGGATCAAGAAGTTTTCCAACATGTGACAATAGCGATCACCATTAATGGTCACAGCGCTGCTATTATTACTTAAATACAATGATTTAATGACTTTAACACTTTATTGAGGCGTTAGATGCTCCATAATAAATTGTAATTGACAAATGTATGCTAAACCAAAATAGAGGCCTAACAGAATCGTCCTGGAACATAATATTCAGCCTGTATATAAATTGTTTCAAAAATATATTTTGCAGACCTTTGATTTGCGATCTGTCATGTTCTTTAATGCGTAATAAACTCATTTCCCGGTAATCAATCCAAGCGTTCGCAGATCGGTAATTTTTGATAGCATCGAGAAAAAAATATTAAATCAGATTTACTGCTGATATGTAAGAACGGCTAACAAAGCATTGTGATGGAAATAATTTTTCATTAAGTATATCGTCTGCACAATCAAAGAGGAGAATTCCGTTGATCGCTAATAACGTTACAAGATAATCTCATCTTTCTAAATGCGGATAAGAGATTTCAAATATTTGATTTCGGAAAGTAGGAATCTACTGCTGCTGGAAATTTCAATAACTGTACATAAGGGGAAAAAGTACGTAATAGAGTTTGGTATGCTTGAATTCAGTTATTGTTTTCTTCGACCCTGAAAAAAATTATGTATAAAATTACTATTGAAGTGAATAATTTATTTATGGTTTGATAATGATAGTAAAAAATTGTGAAAGAATCACGTTTTCATCATACATTGATGAGAAATATCCCGTTGGTGGATATGCGGCAGGCATATATATATACAGTTTATCAACAGGTCTAACGATAGTTCTAGTAAGGCATAATTTTAAAAATATTTTGAAACAATTAGGAAAGTAACATGAGAAAAATACCCCTTTGTGGTTGGGAGATTAGAAATACTAAAAAAAACGTTTGTTACAAATTGTCAATTGAGGAAAATGGACAGGATATTAAAAAAATTGCACAGTAATAGAGTAATGCATGAGTTTCAAGATCAACAGAATCTAGTTACATGGCACGCGACAGTTCTCAGCGTTTCAAAGCGCATAGTGCGAATTCGGCTTATGGTAATCATGTATTTTACACGTTCAAATGACTATTACTATGTAAATTACAATTTCGCTTTAAAACTGAGCCTATGTAATTAAGAATGACGTGTCTGTCTGTCTAGTGATTAAAATACTCGCCACGTGATCCAGTGATCGGAGGTTCGAGCCTCATTTCTGGATACTGTAAAAGAACAGCTGGAGGGGGGGATCCACCCTTTTCCGGGACCGGTTGGCATCTCCGTACTTTACTACAAGAGTGCGAGTCAACTGGAGGTGAAAATTGGCATCCAACCCAGGATTTTACATCAAGGTAAGCCAGATCCATCTGCCATTATTCGTTTCTGAATCCAATTCGGGTTGCGTTAACTAAAACAATTTTAATCGATACTGTCCATGGGATCTTATCCTATAATAGGGTTAACTTCTTCATATTTGAAAACTATGCCTAACAATAAATCAAGTAGTTTATAGTTCTCATAACCTGCAGCCTGCCATACATTCCGCGACTTTCTAATGGGCACAAGAGTGGTGAATGAAATAATGGGGTGTCACTAGTCTCACATTAATTACATTTCATCATTCAAAATACAACCTTATAAATCCTTCTGATACACATACATGCACCCACACAAACATCATTTCATACTTCTTAACCTACATTACAAGTGTTCATACGAGAATATGCACAATGTAAACATACTTAAAACATGGTTCAACCAAAATTGTTTGTCACTTAATACCGAGAATACATATTATATCCCATTCTCTTTGAAAGAAATAAAATTCGAAAACAATATTATTATTAAGATACATTCATCGCAGTTTGTAAATAAAAAATAATGCAAAGATGCCAAATGTTTATCCATAAAAAGAAAAAATAATATAAAGTATCTGCGTGTCCACAGTAGACAGACAATTAAAATGGAACGAACAAGTACAAAATCTGGTCACAAGAATAAGAAAACTTATTTACATCTAATATGATTAAAACAATTTAGTACTCTTTTGCCCAATATATTTTAAAATACGATATAATCGATTGGGGGGTGGGGGGGACTTTCAAGACTAACCTCTTACCTGTAGAAAAGATTCAGAGGCTAGTTTTGAAAAGCCACCTTTCGAAAAGCATCAATATTTCCAACTTCACAGGTGTTTTAATTCATAGTTTAAATAAAATCTTAAAATAAATGCATTGTTACAATTTCACAAAAACTATTTCAATTCAAAAATTTCCACAAAAATAAGTAACCGACCAAGATCGCGTGACAACTTAGAAATTTATAAATTTAAAACTAGTGCTTCTCAACACCATTACGCCTATCAAGGTATAATATTTTTTAATGTCCTCCCATATAAAATGAAAATAGAAAAAAATTATAAAGCCTTCAAATCGCAAATCAAAAGAAATATTAGAAAACTCCAACAGCAATTACAAGATCTAATTGATTATGTTTATTATTTAATAATTTAATTCTATATTTATATCTTACTTCGATACCTACCTTTACATTATTTTATAACTTAAATACTCCCCAAGTTAAAACACGAGAATTGATTACTTTATTGAGTTGGGTAATTATGTGTAAAAAAAATAATAATTATGTTATGTATATACAATATATGTATAATAAAATAAGTGTAAAATAAATAAAAAATAAAAATGTTTAAAATACTAATTTAATGTATTAATTATAATTATATACATATAAAATCAATTTTGTCGAAAAATATTGTTTTCGCGCTACCGGGATTCGAACCTGGCCCTCTATTTCCAATCCGGGGAAGTACACTACCAATTGTGTTATAACGCCAGCATTTTTCATGACATATTTTCGAACCTATATGTTATACTTTTTCAAATTAATATATCTTTTGTTCCATTATTATAATAAATTTAATAAAAATGTTTACTTAAATGTTCACGTTTATTGCAAGGATGAAATAAAAGTTGGAGCAATATCTGTGAGGATAAATGGAATTGGCGAAAATTCCTTGAAAATGCTCCATGATGATGGCGAAAACTCCTTGAAAATGATCCAAAAAAGATCCATGACGACGATGACGTCATAATGATAATATTATTTTAGTGATTAGGCATTGAACGTCCTCGTATTTTTTATAGATACCTAAGTCTGTCACGATTTTGGTATTAAAATTTGAAACAGTTGTTTCGTGAATGAAAATGTATAAAAAATAACGTGATATTAATTTGTTAATAATATAATAAATAACCATAGCGCTGTTAAAAATCTATGAAAATGTAATTTTTGAATTCATTGTTTTATCAACACTGATCATTTAATTTTTAAAGCAACGGATAATACAAATACTCAATTTCGTGATCTTTGCAATCAAGACATAGCATTAGTATGAAATGGTATATTTAATATTATTGTGAGAGTAGATACAGCTTATTTATTTGGCATTATTATTGTAACCAATTTGAGAAATGACATTATAATTATGATCAACTTGTACGCGTGTATATGAGAACGAGTAGGTCAAAATAAGATTTTCTATTATTTAAAAAATAAATATTAATGCCTGATTAGGGCGTGTATAATAACAATATTTATATTTTTATTGTTATTTTTTAATTGTGTGTAAGCTTTACAATTGTTTTTTTAATTTTTTTTTCTTAATTTTATCTAAAATACTGCGTACCGCTCAAATAATAAAATAAATTTATTGAATCAAATATCTTTTGAAAAATAAAATAATAAATATAACATTAATGTAAAAAATTCAATATTATACGTCAAAAATTTCGTTAACGTAACGCGATGATAAGGCATTTCCCTGTTAAGTAAATATATCGGATTTGTATCTCGGTAGTGACGATTCATCTAATTAGTTTTAAATATCAAAGAACTATGTTCTAAAATTACAAGTGTACAAATAAATTGTGTTTACATTAAAATATATATATATATATATTTCAGAGAAACATTTCAGAGAACACATTTCAGAACATAGTTCTATGATATTTTAACACAATTTAAATTAATCAACGAGATACATTTTTTTTTCTGATTGTCTTTCTAGTTACTTACTTACTTGCATACTTACCATCACGGGTAGAGAGAGAGGATGGAGCGCAATACTCTTCTGTCCTGATACACAATTCTCGCCTCATCCATATTCATACACTTTTTTATATAATCTCGCCGATTATTGAGGCTTCTAACAGGACCATCCTCCACGGACGTCCTCAACCTCTAGTGCTTACCTTTAGAACATTAACATGAGTCGAAATCGACTACAAGGTACACTTAAAATCTGAGATGTGCAATCCGGATGATGACTAGCGCCCGTCGGGACATAAGGTTCCACTGTTTAGAGGGGGCTTTGAGGACCCCTGTCTAGGTTGTGTCGTGCCGTAGCTGGTTGTGTGCATCGTTCGACATCAAGGTTAGTGAGTCGAAATTACTCGTGATTAGTAATAATAGAATATTTTAGTGCGAGTCGATCTTACACATTGTTAGTAAAATGAGGTATTCTTGTGAGCAAGTACTATTATTGTAATAGGTATAACAATGACAATAATATTTTTTGTTTATTTCATGTTTTATTGTTTTTTTTCGTAAAACATGGCTAGAAGGCAGGACGGAGAGAATATAGTTATTGTTTGAAGATGGAAACTTGGAAATAAGCCGAAGCAGAGGATAATTTGGAGAAAGAAGATTTTGACTCTGATGATTAGTAATGAGATCAGATTACAAACCAAACTATTAGAAGAGGATTATGAATATTCAAGAAGATATTAGAAATCTGGAAGGTTAGAGGTTAGTGATCTAGGGCAAAAAGAAGGCTCCGTGGCCGCAATGATTTGGTCTAGCCGCACAAACTTCAGCTTTCTGAAAACCTCCTGAGATTTCAGCTGGCCCAGTCGACTCGTCAGATTCACCTTCCATTACTTTTCCTGGTAGGAGGACTTTAAACGGAAAAAATGTTTTTGAATGGAAGACAAATACGTAATTTATTTCCATAACACTTACATGTCTAATAATAAATCCATTTCAAGGGCGAAAGTTCATGTGGCACTTGAAAAAAGAATTGACTCGTCCTTGGAATTGCATAGATTGAGTATTCTAGATTCATTCAAACCTAAAGGTGATCATCGAACAAAGCGTTGAAAATACAGAAATCGGGGGTCAATAGATTCTCTCCAGGAATTTGATGAATCATAATAAAAAAAGAAAGTATTGTGTTTTTGTAGCTACAAGAAAAGGAGGTATACAATTCCATGTGAGGCTAATTGTAAGATAACATTTTTGGAGAGCCATATGACAAAAAATATGCCATTCATGTAACTTGTAACTAAACGAGACTGATGTTGAGTTGAAATATTGTAATTTATGATTAAAATGATTAGTTTTGTAAGTTTTTTATTAGATTAAATATTTATAAGTAAAGTATTGTTGTTTTTGAGAAATGAAGGTATGAATTTATTTTGTGGTTTGATGTAGTGCTAGACTCAATATCCTTACTTATTTTATAACCAATATTTTTGTCGGCATTGTTTTTACTTTTTTCTTTACTTTTAATTTTTTATTCAACTACCAATTATTTTATTGGTTGAATGATCGCTGTAGTACGAACTTTAATTTTTGAAAACAGGTTACTAAATGATCAAAGTTTTACTTTTAGATTGTAAGCAATATTTATTTGTTGAAAACGAAAGTTACACACATTATTTGTAACTGCAACAATTTTTATACCTACTAAAAGTAAAACTTAATTTTATTGTTATACGTTTTTTAAATAAAAAATTTAATATTGAACAAAAATGCCTTTGAATTACATAATTACAATTGTTTTGGGCCAAGGGTGAGTTGAGTCTGAGTCTCATGGTTAGTAGAAAGTATCTAAAATTAGCTTTGTGTTTGGGTTAACACTTGCGTCATATATCTTTCTTACCATTCTCTCCCCATTCATCCGTTCCATATGATAAAACCACCTTTCTTATTTTTTTATCTTTCTAGTTGATTTAAATAATTTATATTCAAATATTTTTCGAATCGTTTCCAATTGTGTCGCTTGTCACTTCATTTAATTATCCGCACACGTGACTAACGCGCGTGAAATATTAATATGTATCATGATAAAGCAGCATTATTATATAAGAGAATTTATTATATCAATAGAGGAACATATATAAAAAAACGCACCTTTCAAGAATTCATTAGAACGGATGTTCAGTGTAATGGAATTTAAAGTGAGAATTATACTTTTCGGAATAATCATCTGCATCGCTCCTCGCGAAGTTAGTTATTGGCTTCCATATAATTAATTATACTAGTCTTATAATGATGAAATATCACCCCAGTTTTTAAAAAAAATAATATAAATTTATTAATATAACATATTGTTTATTAATTTTTCGATTCATATGTTTTGACGTGCACGACAGTGTCAGCGCGTCCACCGGTTTCACCCAAGGCAGAACATGAGATTGTGGGAAAAAATTGCTGTCAAATTATTAACAAAAAATCACTCCGTTTAATTATATTTTAATATATAAAGTAACTTCCATCAGCAGCTTAAATGGAATTTTTTCATCAAGTTTAAACACAGCTAAATAAATTAACTTTCAATCCTAATGTGATAAAAGTTCACTTTAGTAGTATATAAAGGTTTTGGGGTTACTTGTAAGTTGACATCGTTCACGGAATGATATTTAAGGGTTGTCCATCCACATGAAGATGATTCGAGCAGATGGATCCGAATCATGATCGTCATTCTACTCTGTCCATGAGAAATCCTCCAGAACTCTCATCTGAGCTATTACAAAATCAGCTGAAGTGGTGGATCATCCGAAAAGTGGTATCCTTTAACGTGGAGGTCCATTCTCAGGAAGGGATGTACATCCCTTTCTTTTAAATATTAAATCACATATTTGTAATAAATACGTTCCACGAAATACAGACAGCGCTTCTCTCGTTAGTCCACGGAAACGCCAGTAAATGCTTAGAGAAAGATCCTTTTGAGAGTGTTACCATTGGTATGACATGTTAAGCATAAAGGTCACTATCGGCGGGGAGGTACTATAACGTAATGTTATAATATATAGTACGTCACTGTGAGCAAATAAATCACTATAAATCTTTATTTCAACCATATATGTTATATTAACAATATTTTAATATGTCCAAGAACATAAAATTACTGGATGTTATTAAGTAAATATCAGATATCTCATAGAGGCAAAGATATTTTCATTATATTTAATCGAAAATATATGGAAGTATGAAGTAATTACGTGTGCACGACTTTAGTCTGGAACTGCAACTTCAGTATGAAATTATTGTGATTGTTTGTCTTTCAGGGCCGATGTGACTCCAACACCACCACCACTGTCCAGACAGGGTGTCGCAAGTGCCATGATACAACAATTACCGCCAACTTCAGCGACCCCTTCACACTGAAGAGTTACCAGAAGTATAACACCAAATTATATATATAATATAATACTTTAATTGTTTAAAAAATTCTAAATATGTTTACTATGGATCGGTGTTTTTAATTTTTTTTGTCTACCCAATCCAGCGAGCAAAAAATAAATTCACCTTCTCGCTCTCATACTTTCAATATATATAATAATATTTCTAAAACAAATTTATAAATCAACTTGAAAGATATACAGAAACACCTATTTATGAAAAAAATATTTTAGTTGCTACCGAGATTCAAATCTGGACCTTTTCCTATCCGGGGAAATGGTAAACTAAGTACGTTTACGACAGATTTTAGAACTTATATTATGTAGCTTTAAAAATTGATACATCAATTAATTCATTTTTAAAAACAAATTGGTTAAGGTATGTTTCCGGATAGGAAAAGGTCCAGGTTCAAATCCCGGTAGTAACTAAAATATTTTTTCGATAAGTAGGTTTTCCTGTTAATTAATTAAATTTGTAATACAAATAGTACAGAACTCTGTTCTGGAAAACTGCAACTTTGCTACAATAACGTTGGTTCTATTTGTTGTCTATTTTGCATTTAACTGTTTTAGCAAACAGTCGCATTCTAATTGATTGTGAAATGTTCCGATTCAACAGTAGGCTCACTGCTAGAATATGGGACACAAGGGCGATGGCTTTACAGACTCCTCTAATCTCGGAGCTGAGAGACATCCTGCTAGATATGTCGGCCAGTGACTCTTTCTACTTCAGCTATTTCGCCTTCATGCACGCTGCTTGGTCATCGTCATTCATATCTGATCCAAACCTATATACCAGCTTATGTCCATTTGCCAAGGTTTGTCAATATATTTTATATTATACTTTTCATGAGTCAGATGTGATATGTGATGCAAAGGGAGGAAGATCACACACAGTGGCGTAACTATGCCAATGCAACCTGTTTACGCGCCTTGTTACTTCGATTGGCACTACTGGGTTTCTTGGTTTATAATAAAGTACATGTGTGTGCGTGAGTATTACCGACATTTTTTCGGAAAGCTAAGAAGACAGTAAACGATAAGCGGTTCAATTACATCCCGTGCTTCGACCAGATAAACCACCAGTGCGCGCTTCGGTCGGTCGAAATCTAAAGAAGACAACCCAGCTAAAAAAACAACAACATCGGACCAGAAAGACAGCAACAATAAAAGGTTAGTGCAGTTCATACATCATGTGTGTGCTTATTGTTAATCGGAAACCTATCGAAGGCATTTACATAAACACAACCAATTCGGTGCATTGGGTTCACGTGAGATTAACGCCCGAAAATCTATTTGGCATCGATTTGGAAAAGGTTTCGATATTCGCAAAAATATCGATGTCTTTCCCAACGGAATAACAGTATCCATAATTCAGCACAGCCAGAAATTGAATTACTAAATTTAATAAATCGTTACTATAGTATATTATAAAAAATAAAAAACATTATTAATATATAATACACAGTAATAGTACCCGGTTAATGCGTCGGATTAGGGACCAGAACATCGAAGTAAAAATAAAGTTTCCTTAAAGCGAAGCAAATATTTTTCAATTACAATTGCATATAATAATAATGCATTTATTCCAGCGTGATCAGGTTTTTTTTTAACCAGATCCGCCCTAAAGATAATAAATATTATATAATACATTAAAGTTACGAAATAAATATAATGTTATGAAAAAAAAATCAAGGAAAATATAAATAAATAAATAAAAAATTCACACATATACATAAATATATACAAAATATAAATACTTCAATAACGGCCATTATTGTATCTGTAGTTATTCTGTAGGCGTTGCCATTCTCTGGTCATGGAACCAGCTTTCCATGAGAGCGTCGCTTGCACCAGAGAGTTGGTGTTGATCACCAACCGCAGCTTTACGCCCGCAACTCGATGTCTAGAAGCGGAACGAATCCATGTATACGGCCTTCGTAAAATGTGTAAATCGTGTAAAATGGTTCGGAGTCAGCGCATTCCCACTGGACTGAGTTCTATTGCTGCCTGTGCCACCTGTCAAGTATATCTACAACTGGTTGGGAAACGTTTCGTTCTAATATAAATTCCTAATTTATTTTTAAATATTGGAGACAGGATTATAGTTTTATTCTTACTATTTAAAGAATAAACCTCGCAGTACCAACATTCTTATATCCTTATTACATATTGCCATATACCAACATGGTGACTTAAGGAGTGTTATTTAGAAATTGTTCAATTTTAGGTGGATTTACTTAACAAATCTTTAGAAACATCAAGCGTTCCAGACATTATGAAAATGGCCCACGTGACTCCACTACTGAAAAATGCTACACTAGACCCCGACGACCTCATGAATTATCACCCGGACTATTCTGACGCTCCCTTTAAAAATAATGGAAAATGATGTATCATGTCGTCTTAATATGTATTTAATAGAAAATGCTTTATTTCCCAAAATGCAATCTGCATACAGACGTCATCATTCCACAGAATCAAGGGTGGTTCGTGTCCTGTCTGACATTATAACATTTATTAACTTGAGGCATCTGGTTCTGCTTGCTATTTTAGATTGAGTGCAACATTTGATACAGTCGATCATCAAATTTTGCTTGAGACTGCAAAAAACCAATGGGGTAGATGCAAATGCTCACGGTTGGCTTAAAATATATCTCTGTAATAGATTGAAATCGGTGCGATTTCAAAATTCAACCTCCTCTACATCTACTTCGAATATCGGGGTACTCCAGGGATCTGTTCTCGGACCACTATTATATATTTTATATACCAAAGATATAGAATATATAATAATATCGTCCAGGATTATGGCCCCACTGTTATGCGGACGATATGCAAATTTATTATTTCTGTAAGCCGGGTGAGACAGAGGTATTAAAAAGAAAAATTGCAAGATGCGTAGATAAAATAGACGATTGGATGGCACAAAATACTTACATTAAATCCATCCAAAACAGAACTACTATGGACAGCAACGCTTAGAAGGCAAAACTTAATACAGGAATCAATATCTGCGAATGCTAAATCTGCAGTCAAGTTGTTGGGCGTGAACATTGATTCAGATTTTTCAATGAAAGCATAAATCAGTAAAACTGTCAGTGCATGCTTTTATCAAATGAGACAGATTAAAAGTACTCAGAGACATCTTCCTCTTGAGATAGCCCGTCTACTTATTAATGTATTTGTGGTGTAACGTGTGGACTATTGAAATAGCATGTTGGCTTGCCAATGTTTTAGCTGGATAAATTACAATCTATTCTAAATGCGGCTGCACGAATAATATATGGAGTTTCCAAATTTTCTCATATAACATCCCTTTTACATCAGCTACATTGGCTCCGATTCCCTGAAAGAGTTGAATATAAATTGTGCAGGTTGATGTACAAAGCGACACACAACATGGCGCCTCTGTATCTTCAAGAACTTTGAATCTCAGACAATTTGAATGGTAGACGTCAAACTCTCAGGTCAGCCTCTACTTCAGCTACAGGAAGGGTTGTAGAACCGACCAACCGTTGCCAGAAGTCTAAATTTAGTGAACGAGCGTTAGCGGTGGCAGGCCCAAAAGCGTGGAACTCTTTACCCTCCGTCATAAGAAACAGTGCACCAGAGACATTATTTAAGAAGAATCTTAAAACGCACTTTTTCAAAAAGTCTTTTCCATTAGTGAAAATAACAATTTTTAATTTTAAAAAACAAGGATAATTGTAGAACTATTTATTTATTTTATTTATTGGTAACAAACAGTTTATGTGTAAAGCGCCTTTGAGGTGAAAGTTTTTACGAAAATGGGGCTATACAAATTATCCAATATTATTATTATTATTGCGCTTCCTCGTCTATTTCTATGACTTTTTGAATGTATTGGACGTAGTGTCATTATGGCTGTATAGTTCTTGGTCAGGTCTGCAAGATGCGAGCAGGGTAAAAATGAACGTATTTTTAATATCTGTTGGTTAAAATTACTTTAATATTTTTTCTTTCATATATTCAATAACAGTACGTAAATATATATTGAATTTGAAATGAAGTGTACATAATTACGAATAAAAAAAAACATATTTAGGCGAAATCGTACGAGATGACTGGCAAATATTTTGATATCTGTCATCTTTTCTTATCTATGCTGTCTATGGTAAGAAAGAAATCTTATTTACCATATAAATTTTCTATCCGCGATTTTTATGTGTTATGTTGATGTCATTCTGGTTCGATTTGACAGCTTATTTGCAAAAGTAGAATAATTTAAATGGCATCGACATTTTATTAACGTGTGCTTTGTATTGGAGAAAGCTCTATCATTGAAATATGGATTTATACAGGCATGAGCGTGACCAAAAAAGCAGCCCAGGATAAAACAAAATAGAGAAAAACGATTTAATATGGATGATACCAGATAGCTGATATGGATTTCTGAAGCATTAGTAAGAGATCTTATCTTTTACAGGACTCCAAAGAAAAAAGTACAGAGTAGTGATGAGAAAAATGGTACTCTTGACTCACTAGTATAATTGTAATTGGTGTTCGATAATATCAGTGATTAAAATCTGTGACTATGATCACAGTTTCCTAAATCACAATACACAAAATAATTTTAAAAGAACATAATTTTGAGCGTACTTATTTATATTATTAAAACTTCATTTGCATAAAAAACATACTCTAGCACAAATAATTTGAATAATTAGTAGAAAATAATTGTACATACATAACATTCCTATAAAATTTAAAAAAAAATACCAACAGAATTAAGTTTCCAGCGAGCTAGCATAAACATTACCAACAAAAACAGATTCCAATAGTCAAATTAAACTATGGAAAATCTGGTAGATGGCGCTGATTGAAGTGTTAATTGATTTAAATGGCGGCATCAGAAAATCAATAGAATTTTTAACAAAAAAAAAACTGAATTTCGAATCATGATATTCCTAGATATTCAATCACTGATAGTGAGTGTGACTCAAAGATATCAGTGATTTACTTGCATTTCGTGATTTTGAGCTCATCCTTGGGGACTAATTGATATCTCTGAAATGAGAAAATATGTGATGTAATAATTGAATTGTTTTCCGGCTTGCGTATTACGGCACGTAGCCCCATCCTACGTCGAACTAACTTCTGAATGAAAGCGCGCGGAAACGCAACGATTCTGGCTAAAGAGCATACACATTCTCGCTGACATTGGGCGCGAATCGTTTCTCAGAAGCCCGATGAGTCCGATACGCGGAGTGCAAATCGCAGTCGGTATTTAGCTAAGACCGTTTCGTAATAGTCGTGTTTGCTCCTAATATAAAATAAGATAGCGGCCAACTTGACCGCCAGCGAGGTGTGCAGATTCAAATCGAGCCTGTCAACATAATATAAAACGTTTATTATTTATCACATTGCTTAATTTTAACTATCTACAAAATATTTTTATCCATTGAGAATATTTATTTCTAATACATCACGCGACACTACTGCAGATGATTATTTTTATCAATTTTATAAGTGTATTTCTATATTTATTATTTAACCTTTATCATATCGTGATATAAAATACTCGTACGCAGCCATGCTGTCAACTCGTGTGACCGTAAGAAATTAGAGTTCTATTAGACTTTAAAATGTGAAAAAAATATTAATGCCATAAATTTACTTTAAGTATTGAGCATTAAATAAAAATAAAATATGTAATATTATGATTCGAAGCATTCATCAAATTCTCTACAGGAGATTGCATTGTTAAAATATATTATAAACAACTTTACTTTTTATCTATCATCTTTAATTAGTGAGAAAGATACACTATTATATAGGTATGTTTGTTATTGTTTTCATTGTGAAATTAATGTGTCATTTCTTTCAGTCTTGCCACAAATGGTATTTTTGTCAACGTATTAATTTTATAACAGAATGAATTAAAAATAATTATTTTTGTAGGATTCGCCTTACATAATTGATTTTCAACTAGTCATTTCTAAGCGTAAATATTTTCTATCAAATCAATTAAAATATGAAGTGTATATTGCGTATATTTACCGAAATATTACAGATTTAATTAGAGTGGTATATCTGTGTTACTGCATGGTTTGGGAAGGGTTAACTAACTTCACAAAACTTTGAAAACACTGTTACCGCAAAATTTTCACCATTTTTGTAATGAATTCAATTATGTATCGACTCATTTTCATTAGCGGCACAATTATTATTTGACATATGTCACATATAACATTTCTAACCATGAAAGATAAAGATAGAGAGATATTTAAAATAATGATTGAGTTTTGATCGCACTTTATTGTATTATAAAGGATAACAAATATAATGTACAGAATTATACACTATTATATTATAATTATACAATACCTAACTAAATTCAATTGTACCTCGCGCCACACGCACCGCGCCGTCCACAAAATCTATCTCCGCACGCACACATACATATTGACAAATTCACATCAGGTTCTTCAAGGAAACATTTTTTATTGTTACGTATGGTAAATACTTATATATTGTAATTATTTTATCCAATACATAAACATATTACGAAGAAGTACCTAAAATATGAACTCTGTATTTAGTATATTTACAAAGATATTTACATAATTAGAAGCAATGTCAACTCAGTTTACATCATCGGAAAGGAAAGGTTAAAGAGAACATATTATATTAATTGAATGTATTAATTATAAATATATAAAATCAATTTTGTCAAAAAATATTGTTTTTGCGCTACCGGGATTCGAACCTGGATCTCTATTTCCAATCCGGGGAAGTATACTACCAATTGTGTTATAACGCCAGTATTTTTATGACAAATTTTCGAACCTATATGTTACACTTTTTCAAATTAATACATCTGTTGTTCCATTATTTTTGAAAGACATCTACGTTACAGGTGGGCAAGACGTTGTAATTTGTGTCATTTATGTTTAAATTATTTATAAATGTTTCAGTTAATAAACGATTCCATAAAGTATGAAAAATACCAAAACGACCAGACATATGCAGAGATATTTTTTGAAGTCAGCGGAGCTGTATACAATGCGTGCAATACTCTCTCTTATTCCGCTCTGTCCTATCCTGCAGATTGGATGCACGAATATCTCTGACCCACCGGTGAGTGTCTAAATTACTTGCAAGTTGTGTTTACACACTTAGGGCCGGTTGTGTAATCAGTAGTAACTTTTTATTATGGTAACCATTAACTTTCGTAACTTTTTACTAAAGCCCGTGGTTAAAATCATTTTGCAGGTTGTTCGAACGTCAAATTTACTATTGTCAAAGCATAGATGGAGATGTCTATAGGCGCGATAAATAATAATGGAATATGCTTTATTTTATGCACTATATATCGATTTTTTCGCCTAGGCGATCGAAATCTGTCAGTGTGGTGGTGACATACTTTCATATTATGTGCTAATGTATATTAAACAACGAGATTAACATCGGAAGAACTCTTACAACTAAAATAGCGGGATATTGAATAATTAATTGTCGTATACTACAACGTTCAAATTGTCAATGTTATATTTTGTTATAATTTGTTTTTACATTATTTCCTAGTTAGTTACCCATCACTTATATTTTTTGTTTTGTTTTTTGTCTATGCTTGTATTTTTAATTTTAGTATACATTGTATACTGAAGAAGAGACTATCGGTTATGAAACATGTGGCTTATATAAAGTATTTTTTCTTAATATTTAATTATTATGTACTTTATGTGTTTCAAAGACTTTCAAAGTCAATATAATTTTGATTTTATGATTAAATATGAATTCATTTAAACAACTTTTGTTATATTATGGAGCAATTCCATAAGAGTAAACTAAAATATGAAAATATTCTGTCTACACTCTGAATTAATAAATACTTTTATTAAGAAATTTTTATTCAGAATGTTCTAAATAATTACAATTTCACAATAAGAATTTTTTCTCGTAATAATATAGTTGTATCAATGTGTACAAAATTTAATAAAAATGAATTGATAATTCTGGCGTCTGCTATCAGATTACGCAAAGGTATTTGATATTCTGTAAAAATAAGGTAGATAGCTCTTTCAATTTAACGAATTAAATGTATTAATATCAAAAAGGTAACATATAGTTGAATAATACACCTTCCCCGGTTAGGAAAGAGATCCAGGTTCGAATCCCGGTGGCGCAACAACAATATTTTTCGCTAAATTGATTTTTCTAATTAAAATATTTAATTCATATTTAATAAATATTTTAAATTAATTTTAGGAATTCTCCAGAAACTGTTACGAAAACGGTCTGATTTTCTGTGCCGAAGATGTTTGGAGTCGATTTGGTCGACTGCTTCCTTGCGCACTGACGGATATTTACTTCAAATTGTACAGCTCGAAAATATTCTTAGAAAGAGCGCACGCGACAATTCTCGCCGCCATATTGACACCGGCACAATTCCAGTTATTCAGCCAACACCCACCAGCTCCGCTTGCAGAGGTAAATATATCCCAATCGACCATTATATCACCGCTACCGGACCTATACAAATTCTATAATACAATTGCGATCAGTCAAAATGATTGCGGTGAACGACAAGTGCAACATTAAGCCGGCCGTACACGCGAAGTCAACCGATGTTCAACTTTGGCCATGCGCGTAGTGGCCAACCTGTGGCAATCTCTTAGTCATACATGGCGTCGGTACGGTGCAACTATGGCGATGCGGCAGCGCTAGTAGGTCTTCTCGTCATCCTACGATAGAAATAAAAAAAACCGCGACCAAAGTGATGTAAATAATGGTTATTAAAAATAAGCCAGTACAGTAGATTTATACAATTCAATAAAATCATTCACAATTGCGCTGCGCTTGCGAGATACCATTTTTTCGAACTACGCAACGCGACCTTCGCGAGTGGCGGATGGGACAACTGAGACCTGCGCACTGGAGTAACACACGCGCTCAGGTTTGCCTGAAGTTAGCACTTACTCACAGGTAGAAAATATGAATTTGAAAACAGATAGGGATACCTGCCAGTTTTGTCACATGCACGCTCCAGTTTACCTGTGCAGGCGGCCTGAACGGGTATAACGTTGCGTGTATGGCCGGCTTAATACAATTAAAGCTTAGCAATGAATGTCTATCAGGGAGACGCTATACCTGGGTAACATTTTTCTGCTATTAATGTTTTTCTCTGGAAGATTGAGCACTTTTCTATTTAAAAAAATCTAGTGATAGATAAACTTCCGCTATTATTTTATTTTATTTTCAAAACAGTTATGTCTTTCTCTGTGAGGTTATGCGGTTTTATTATTTTGAAAAATTTCGGAGATGGATACAATTCCGCAGCGTCTTTTTCTCTTTTTTGTTCTTTTTCTATTACCATATGAAAAAACTTGCCTGACTATCGTATATTAGGATGAGAAACTTGCTAGTTGTTTGTAATATAATAACAAATACTTTGATTTATTATTGATTTTACTTTCAGACTATGGAAATTTATGTGGAATCACCAAACACGTCCCGCTACTGCTGCGAGTGCAGGAAGTCCAGGCTGAATGAACTGTGCATTCTACACAATGAGACAATATATGCAAATGCCAAATATGATGTCGCCATTATTAACGGCGAAAATTGCGACTAAATCAACATAATTTTTCGAAAAAGAAATGATTTATTTCCATCAACGCCCTTGGGGTTTTACATAAACAATAATATATATATTTTTAAATAAATATAACAATATTTGAATTTGTCACACACAATTACTGGATTTTCACATACAACGGCACTATCATTAAACAAATAAAAAAATAAAAAAAAATAAAAATATGGATTTTTTAGGTGCATTCTCGTATACATTTTACAAGTAAAGAATATTGCTTTAAATAATTTCATAAAATAATTAGATTCTCATTGTGACATATATGCTGTTTTAGGAAAATTAATTATCCAAATTTAATTTATAGATGGTAATAGTGCAGTGATATTCGAAGTGTTTTCATATATTAACATATATACAACTTACACAAAATAGATAGATATGAATATTGATTAATGGGTGAGAATGGAGAACGTTATATTTATATAAACTGATCACTTAATTTTAGGTATAAATATATTTAAAGTACAAATATTTCTTTAATTTGGGTGTACTTCTGTAACGAAATTTAACTTGTTACCAAGCCGACGAATCCGTATTATTGGTAGTTTACAGCATAAAATTTCTATGGGTATTCCTTTTTAATTATTCATTAGCAATTGAGAATTTATAATCCAACTGAAAATTTAATTAAATGTTTCAAATACAAAATTTTAATTCAAATATAAAATGATTTTTTTTATTATTTGATATAGATTTAGTTATAATTTAAGATAGGAGCTTAGGTGTCTTAGTTTTGGGAGAGCGGTGCCAAAACGTTGGAACAAATGGCACTTATTGAAGTTTAGAACATAATACTATGTTTCATGGCAAAATATGGAATACGTTTTATTGTCAAACATTATCAAGTTTGAAGCAAAAGCTATTGACCATGCACCGAAATGGGCCTTTAGTGGCGATGATATTTAAGTTACATATTATACTTATACAATAAGAGTAAGGGAGCATTTGAGATGTTTGAACAATAGTGGGTTTTCAGAATTTCCTAATCATTTGATAGAAAATGGTCATGGTTTTGATAAAAAATTGGGATTGTCAATTTTGCATGTAAACGGTGTTGGTCACAAATTAAATAATTTGGAATCGTTGGAGATAAATAAAGCGTGTAAAACTTATCAAAAAATTATAAACAACCAACTAAATTTAACTACGAGTCCCATTCTAAAATTTTTTCCTAAAAATTATTCGAGTAAATTTATTAAGTAACAATTTGAGTTAGGTACTAAATTATTTTTTTTAAATAATTGTTTTTTTTTAATAGATTTTTTAAAAATAGATTCTGGTATAGAAACAATAATATATGTTTTAGTTAGTTATGACATCCTAAAGAAGAAAATGGTATTTTTCGAAACCGGTAGATGTATTTAAACTCAATCAAGTGGTTAATAAAACAAAGATAATAAATAAAAATATGAATTTTAACCACAAAGTTAATATTGCTAATTTTAAAAGGATTATATTATTGTATGTTGTCATGTTGGTAATAAATTCATGCCCGGGTGGCGTTTGAAATTAGCGCCAAATTCGAATCAAGGCAATTATTAGTTCGCCACGACTGCACCTCGCTAAGCTAGGGCGAATAGAGTCCAGAGCCGTTGACGGACCAATCCAGTGAAAGAAGCGGCCATGGCAAGACATTATGCGGTGAGATTGGCGATCGTCTCGGTCTCGTTTAGATGATGCCATGTCAGAATTGCTGAATCATTATTAGAAGACAGTGCCGTGCAGTAGGTATAGATTTAGGTTATGCTGTTACCAATGACATTATACAATCATATATAATATATGTAATAATACAATATATGTACTTTCGTTTAACCAACGTCTTTAGATACAAAATAAATCCGTCATTTATACGACGCTACCATGTATTCATTTGTAATTTTAGAGTACTATTAATAGTGTTTTTAAAGTTTAAGTTTTAACGTGAAATAATGTATGGACGTTTTTAAGAACACTTTCTATGACAAAACATAATTCATTTATTGTTTGAAAATCCTTCATGTAATAAATAAAGAAAATAATTATTTAAATTAAAGGATACCGCAGGAAATAGTTCTGTCAATTGCTTTTTGTTTTTCCCAAATCGAAAACCAATCCATACACCAAATTTAAAGAACAATCATGAAATTAACGGGTTAAAAATAGTAAGATAGTAAAATTAAAAAGAGGAAGTAGACACTTCAATGATTTGCACGCAGTTGTAAACATTTCTTATGTTATTTTATTAAAAAACAGCATAGATATTGACTCTATACAAAACGGATCAACCGGAAGAAATTTTCAATTCAGCAAATAACCAATTACATGACTCGAGTAATTCACTAGATTAAAGAAAATAGAGTAATGTGAAAAGCTCGATGCGGCGAATTCAAAAGAGCACCATGGGTATAGCAATGAGTTGATAGTTTTTAGAACTAAGTAATTAAAGTCTCTACTGGCACACAGTTGGCGCTAATTGTAAAGTAATGTTTTCATTACGTTAATTCAATTATTTAATTTATATTTGTTTTTCAGAATTTTTAGTAATACACAGATTTTTTGCTTGTATGCACTGTACGTCCCTATTAGAAGGGTAAATATGATTAAGCTTTGCAATCTTTAGTGCGCCGTTAGTTGAATTGTTCGAAATTAATTCGCATGATCCTTACAGAAATTGATATTTCCTTCGCTACCACGGGAATTTGAGTTAATCCCATATTGAGTGTGATGATTGCGGCAGTCGTCTTCTATTATGGTGACTGCAGACCTGAAGGGAGATGCCCGGTACGGTTCCTACGCGATCGGTAACATAATTTGCGGTATAGGACGTCAACTAGATGAAGGTAGGAAGACCTTGCTAACATTGGAATCATGACTGGCACACACATTACAACTTAACCTAGTATCATTTTATTTCCTAATTTTTCTCTTAACATCAACAAGTGTCTATCAGTAACGGCACGCGACACAGCAAATGGCAGTTTATTGCAAAATAAAAACTCTTGTTAACGGATGTTAAATACCGCCGCCTTTCATGGCTGAAATCCCATGAAGGAAGCTTTCTTAAGGTTAAATTTTGTGTATATCTATATATACCCATACTTAATTGTAATTATGTAAAGGGTGTCCAGTGGAAAAAAAATTCAAGACTAAATTGTAATTGCTCGTACACTATCAGGGTGGCGCGCGTGATTTGCGGATTTGCCAGTCGCAATGCGTTAATGGAGCACACTGCGCGTTTGCGGTTGAGCAATATTCAATGTGCAGTGATTCATTGGTTCGTGCGCGTCACGCTTTTGTACTCACCTTAATATTCGACGAGTAAGTGATGGGCCGTTGGATTCAAAAGTTTAGACAAGAAGGGACAATGGTTAACCAAACTTCTCCGAGATCATCAACGTTAGCAGTGACGCCAGAACATGTAGCTCACGTTCAACGTGAAATTATTAATGTAAATCGATAAGGAAGATTGCAGCCTGTACTGGAATAAAAAAAAACAACAGTGCACGTTATTTTAAAAAATAAACTACAATATTACTTATACAAACTGCAAATCGTGCAGTTTTTCAACAAAAATAACTATTCTTTACGTGAAACCTTAGCGAAAAACGATGCTGGAACGTTTTAGAACATCACGAATGCTTGGAAACATATTGTTTACTGCCGAAGCACATTTTCATATCGATGGCTCCGATAATAAACAGAAAATGAGATACTGGTGCCCCGACAACCCAAGGGAACGCTATTAAAAACATTTGCATTGTCCAAAAACGACAATGTGGTGTGCAATTTTTACCTGAGGGATAATTGTTCCTTATTTTTTTAACCAGCGAGAGATAGTCACTGCTGACGTGTATTGCCGAATGATCGACAAGTTTTTGGTACTGCAACTGCAGCTGTTTTCCGGGTTCAATAACAGAATACATTTTCAGCAAGTCGGAGTCACTCCACATACTGCTAGAGTTTCAATGGAGAAGCTGAGGGGAATTTTTCCCAATAAATTAATCAGCAAGTACGGAGACATTCCCTGGGCACCTCGACCACCGGATCTTATACAGTGCGACTTTTTTTGTGGGAATATCTTAAGTTGAGAGTTTACAGCAACAATACTTGAACAATTCAAGTCCTATAAGAAAATATCCGCCGTGAAGTTGCTGCCATTGGACCAATGCTTTGCTCTCGCGTGTTCGCGAATCAAATTTGTTCGCGTGTTCAAATTTAAGAGTCCGATTGCAAAAGTGTCTCGATAGAAATGGACGGCATTTATTTATTATGTATAATTAAAATATGAGAATAACATTGTAGTTTTTTATTATTTAATATTAAACTTAAAAATGTTCCGCTGGACACCCTTTATTTGTAGAATTCTTGAATCAGATTGTTAATTAACAACAAAATCTCTTTCATCAGAAACTATTGAAGAAATAAAATAATATTGGTTTTAAAGACAATTTTACGCTGTGGATTAGAAACTATCTAAAAAATCGCCCCAATCTCGTAAAAATTAATAATACCTGTAGTGATCAAGAAACGTCACATTTCGGTAACCATTAAAATTAAATAATTTTTATATTATGAAAAGACCCTATAAAATTTTAACCGTTATTACCCGGATTAGCGTGACGTTGTCTATGACGTAACCCACGTCTAGCCGTGGGTAATTTGCGACACATTTGTAACGAATGCATGTGCATTCTGCTCCGCGATTTGCTAGCACTTAGGTCTTTAATGAAACCAACTTGTTTTTTCAATCATTAGAATAATTATACTGAACTAAATATTTTTTTACTGAATCTATGTCGGCATCTTGACGTCTGCGGATTTTATGCATTTTTCAAACAATTTGTGTTTACGCTTGCCGTTATCCTTATTGAAAACTGCGTAGAATGACATTTCTACGTATTTGTTTTTCTTGACAGACTACATTTTTTACGTTATTAGTGTATTCCAACCTGTGATTCCATATAACGGTGTTTGCGTAGATACAATTTGTAGGTTATTTATCATCTGTCAAGCGAGCGAATTGGCATTTTTCAGGATATTATTATGTCAGATTATTACCAATATTTAATTAAATATCAAAATACAATTATTTCTGTTATGAGTTTCGGTTATGCTAATTTGTAAAGCTAGTTAATTAAATAAATGTTTTTTAACACTGTTAATAAAACATTTTACATCCACTATCGGAAGGAGAAATCGTAGAAAATATTTTAAGCGAAATCGAAAGCAGAGTACGGTACCGAGCAATAAACGTACAATTATAGTCTATTTTGAAATTGATAGAATTACTTTTTGATACGTAGTATACCTACCTATTATATACTTAGTTAGCATCGTCGGTAACAGTATAACCTAAGTTTGTGCCTACTGCACGCCACTGTAAAGATAGATTGCACTGGCGAAAACTCCTTGACAAAGCAAAGATCATTGACAGATCGTAACTATGATGATGATGGCGTCATAATGACAATATTGTTTTAATGAGAAGGAAGAAAATATAAAACGTGCTCGTATTTTTATAGGTACCTAAACCAGACACGATTTTAGTATATAAAGTTTTTCGTGAATGCAAATGTACTAAACATGACGTGATAATATTTTGTAATAAATAAAATAACCATGATAATATTTTGTTTGTAACATGACAACCACAGGGTTGTCAAAAATCTCTGAAAATGTATTTTTTTACTTATTGTTTCGTCAACACTGCTTATTTCACTTTTGAAGCAACAGATAACCAAACCACTCAATTTTGTGATATTTGCAGTCAAATTATAGCATTAACATGAGAATGTTATCGAAAGGATGGTGACTGCAGGAAATAAAGTGAACGGCGCTTTGAATGGAATTATATCTAACGGGAACTTTTCAACCGAGGCAAGACTAGTGGTACACAATGGAATTCTGGTACCGACACTGATGTATGGAAGTGAGGCCTGGAGCTGGTCAAAAGAAGAACGAAAGTAGACTGAATGCAGTGGAAATGAGATCGCTTAGGCGTATATGTGGCAAATATATTTATGTCAGAGTAAATAATTAGGAAATAAGGAAATAATATAAAGATGATTTAAGTATAATGATCAAGTAGAAAGATGAACAGAAAAAATCTATCTTTCGAAAAAATATTTACCTGAAAAATATTTATCCGGAGAATAGAACCAGGTTCGAATCTCGGTAGCAAAGAAATAACTTTTCGATAAATATAATTTTTCTGTATATCTTTCTAGATGATTCATTTAATTTACATTAAAAATATATATATTCGTATATATAATTTAAATAGTTTTCAACTCGTTTCCAATCCTGTCGCTTGTCACCTCATTTAGTCACCCGCAATCGTGACTAATGCGCGTAAAACATTTATTTGTTTCGTGATAAAGCAGTACTTTTGAAGATATCAAGTAAATTGATTGTATCAATAGAGAGTCATATATAAACCCAACATACCCCTGAAGAATTCATTTAGAACCGATATTAAGTATAATGGCATTTATTGGGAGAAATATACTTTTCGGAATTCTCATCTGCCTCGCTCCTCGCGAAGTAAGTCATCGGCTTTTATATAATTATACTAGTTATGCATGTTATTGTCAGCAATTAAATTATCATAAATAATTATTAGGAAAACACATTCTTATTGTGAAGTTGTAATTATTCAGAAAGTCATGACTTAAACTTATAAGTCATGACTTAAAAATGGGTCATGAATTAAATGTATTAATTAGAAAGATATGCATATAAAATGAATTTTATCGAAAAATACTGTTTTTGCGGCACCGGCATTCGAACCGGGGAAGGTGCATTATTCAACTATGCTACAGCGATAACATTTTTTAGCGACAAATTTTCGAACCTAGATGTTACCTTTTTGATATTAATTTCCATGTTCTGAATAATTTCAACTTCACAATAAGAATGTGTTCTCCTAATAATTAATCAATGTGTTCAAACATTTAATAAAACAGAATTGATAATTCTGGCGTCTGCTATCAGATTACTCAAAGGTATTTGAGATTTCGTAAAATAAGATAGATGGCACTTTCAAATAATGGAACTATTAAATGTAACAAAAATGTAATGTATAGGTTCGAAAATTTGTCACTAATAATATTGTCGCTCTAGCATAGTTGGATAATGCACCTTTCCCAGTTTGGAAAGAGATCCAGGTTAGAATCCCGGTAGTGCAACAACAATATTTTTCGATAAAATTTATTTTATATGTATATCATCCTAATTAATACATTTAATTCATGTTTAAAATATCATAAATAGTATAAAAAAATCATATATAATCTTATACGTATGCATGATTTTAGTCTGGATCTGCATATCCAGGAGGCAATTATTGTGGCTGTTTATCTTGCAGGGGCGCTGTGACAACTCCACCACCACCGCCCAGCCAGGGTGTCCCAAGTGCCATGATACTACAATTACCGCCAATGTTAGCGAGCCCTTCACCCGGAAGAGTTATGAGGGGTATTACATCAAATTACTATAATTTTTAAAATAATTTTAAACGTGTTTATTACTAAAAATCAATATTTTTCGATACGCGACCTTCCAAACTGGTAAAAAAATAAATTCACCTTCTCGCTACCATACTTTAAATATAATAATATTTCTAATATAAATTGAAGTAATGAACTAGAGACATGTCAATTTTAAAGAGCTACAAAATATAAGTTCAAGAATTTGTCCTTAACGTATGTATGATATAGCGGAATTGGTTGATGCACTTCCCCGGTACCAACATAAATATTATTTCGATAAAAATAATTTTTCTGTATATCTTTCTAGTTGATTAATTTAATTTGTATTAAAAATACTACACAAATATGTTCTGAAAATGCACACAACAAATATTTGTTTTTCTTAAAAATGATAATATTTCTTTTCATACCTTAAATTCTAATAATAAAATATAGCCATAACATTTATTTATATTGTATTGAAGTTCTTATACAATTCTTCATTTTGTTATAGAGGTGGTAATATTTATAATTATATACATACATTAGAAAGGCGAGCTAATAATTAAGCGAGCTGACCTTGTAACATCTGATATTTACATCAAACTAAGATATTGAGCATCAAGATTAATGAAAAATATTTTTTTAGTTTCCTCGGTGGAGTTTCGTTCCCTATGAGTTGAAATTCTTAGAAAAATAGAGATATATAATTTAGAGTAATAGAATTACTACTAAATTTGACATGTTTGTAACGTAGTTGTAAATGTAAAATTATTGAATAATTTTGATGAATTTGATCAAAATTTCAAGTAATAGCTCGTTTCTGCATATAAAAAGCTATTCGTTAAATATCTGTCTGGGTTACATTCCGCAACCCCCTTACATTCCGCATTTATAGTTCGCAACCCCCTTGGGACTTACGTTTGTAGCCCGCGAACCCCCTGAGACTCACGTGTGTAGTCCGCGACCTACCCGAGGGCTTACGATCTACTCTTTTAAAATTGCCATTTTAAAAATAACAATATCTCACTACGCTTGAGTTCAATAATAATTTATCATTATTAAAGGTTCCCTATACGTTTATACGAGGTCTAATAGACCTAGTTCACAGAATTATATAGGTGAGATATCTGACTAAATTACGAGTCGAACAAGTTCAAGGAATTTCTTCGAACATATTCGACTCGTAATTTAGGCAGGCATCCATTAATAAAATATTATGGACCAGGTCTGTTATACCCTGTATGCATTCAAATTTTGTCTATGCTTTTTGTGTTACTATTTATTCCAATGTATGTTTTATGTTAAAAATAATATTTTTTTTATTCTTTTACTTCATTTTTAATAAAAAAAAAATTTAATATTAAAATCAATCGATGTCAGAAAATCATGTTTACAACTGAAACTGCACTTTGGCTTTGGTGAGAGGAACTGGCACGAGAGTAACCACTCCCTTTCTATTGCGTTGCTTGAGTCTAATCTGTGTTACTGAACAGTTGCAATCTAATTAACTGAGAATTGTTTCTGTTCAACAGTAACCTCACTACCAGAGTATGGGCTACAAGGGCAATGGCTCCGCAGACTCCTCTGCTCTCGGAGCTGAGAGACATCCTGTTAGACATGTCGGCCAGCGACTCTATCTACTTCAGCCACATTGCCTTCATGCACACTGTGTGGTCAGTGGCTCTCATAGCTGATCCAAACCTGTACGTCAGTTTTTGTCCATTTGCCAAGGTTCGTCTCATCATCAACATTGTATACTATACTTTATATGGCTCAGATGTGATATGTGATGCGAAGAAAGGAAGATCACATACAGTAGCGTAACTATTCCCGGAACCGTTTTAAAAGATAAAACTGCCTTTATCGATTCCACTCAACACAGTGCCTCAATAAATCCTGAATTTAATTTGCAATAAAGGCTATCGTGAAGCACATAACCCTTAGGTCATAACTAAATAAGCAAGATTACGAATTAAATGTATTACTGACCTCATTAGCCTTTCAAATGCTGTCTTAATTTATAATTTGAATAGTGTTACAAGTACATATAGTAATAATAATAAATACAATTTCATAATCAAAGTGTACAATAAACATACAAGCAAATAAACAATAATGGATTTATTATAGAGAACACATTCTTATTGTGAAGTTGTAATTATTCAGAACAGACGGCCTGTGATGTTTTAAATACTAATTTAATGTATTAATTATATATATATATACATATAAAATCCATTTTGTCGAAAAATATTGTTTTTGTGCTACTGGTATTCGAACCTGGATCTCTATTTCCAATCCGGGGAAGTACACTACCAATTGTGAACCTGGTTAGAATCCCGGTAGCGTAAAAATAATATTTTTCGACAAAATTGATTTTATATGTATATATTTATAATTAATACTAATTAAATTAGTATTTAAATCATCACAGACCTATGTTCTGAATAATTACAACTTCACAATAAGAATGTGTTTTCCTTAATAATATAAGATGTATCAATGTGTCCAAAATTTAATAATTTTTTCGTATCCCGGTAGCGCAAAAACAATATTTTTCGACAAAATTGATTCATTAAAGTTAATTTTTGACAGATGTCACGTATAACATTTTAAATCATGAAGTAAAAATAATAGAGCTATATTTAAAATAATGTTTGAGTTTGGTTCACTCTATATTATATAATGAAAGATGAATTAAACAATTTATACATAATTATATAGTGGGGTGGTTAAGTTGTAATTTGTGGAATTTATGTTTAAATTGATTATAAATGTTTCAGATCATAAACGATTCCATAGAGTATGAAAAGTACCAAAAAGACCAAATATTTACAGAAACATTTTTTGAAGTCAGCAGAACTGTGTATGATACGTGCAATATCTTGACGTATTCCACTCTGTCACAGATTGGATGTGCAGATCTCTCTGACCCACCGGTGAGTGTCTAAATTACTTACAAGCTATATTTTTAGACTATTTATGAAGTCAGAAGAACTGCGTATGATGCTTGTATTGTCACTACTGACATGCAATATATGCGTGAATCTCTCCTAGTGTCTAAAATACTTGTCTAGATTACTTACAAGCTGTATTTTTAGGCTATTTATAAAGTCAGCAGGGCTGTGTATAACGTGTGAATTGTCATCATTGACACGGACTATATTTTTGAATCTCTCCGATCCACTAGTGTCTAAATTACTTATAAGTTATATTTCTTATTTCCAAGTTCTAATTTAACCTCCATAATTGAAGAATTTTCTTATTTGCGGTTGCATAAATCTTATATAATTTAAAAAAAATGCAATCTATTCTAGAAGATATGCCAGTTACATACACTAGTGCTGACATTCTGATGAAGGAAACGGTATTTTTCTGACCCGGTTAGTGTCATAAAATAGCTCATTAAATGGTTAAAAACAAAGTTAAATTATGTATGTATATTTAAATATGTATGCGGAGATTCGATTTGGTAGGAATATTGGAAGTAGTAGGGGATGTATTTAGTATTGTTGTATAATTAAATAAGGATCGACATTATGTTATTTTAAAGATTTTTAAATAATTTATTTAAAAAAAAAACTTTTACAATATACAGCTAGCAATTCCTTAAGATACAAATATGCACTCTGAATTAATCATATATTTTTAATAATTTTAGATGTTCACCAGAAACTGTTACGAAAACGGTTTGATTTTCTGTGCCGAAGCTGTTTGGGGTCGATATGGTCGACTAGTTCCTTGCATATTGACTGATATTTTTTTCAAGTTGTACAGCTCAAAAATCTATTTAGAAAGAGCACACGCTACTATCCTCGCCTATATTCTGACACCGGCACATTTCCAGTTATTCATTGAACATCCACCAGCTTTGAATATGGAGGTAAATATATTGCAACCGGCCATTGTACGATGACTACAAGTTTTACAAGGGATCATTCCAAATACTATTACGATCAGTCTAAAGCCTCATGGATAGTTATAATTGCGATGCGTGATATGTGCAACATTAAAGTAAATGCTCAATTCTATTGTATATTTTTACAATAGTTTTATTACTATGGTTTTTTGAAACATCGGAAAATATTTTAAAATGTAATATGTCAATTTTAAGTTTGTATTTTAAATTTAATTTATAGTATGTACTTATTATGTTTTTTTTTAATAACATAATAATACGATAGCTGATAATACCCGAGTGTCGACTCTCATAGAGAAGAAAAAAATGATAAAATAAAATTATATATAATTATTGATTATGTTTAAAAATGTATATCTCTCATTTATATCATCTAATAAAAAAAAAAATTAATTATTTGATAATGTGAGATGGTTTCTCTAGCCAATAATAATATTATTTTTGTGAAAAAATGTGTACTGAAATATTAATATTAATAATAATAGAATTAAAGGTCAGACGTGACATTGTTCCTGAATAAAATCTAAGGAATATATCGCGATACACTCCTATAATATAAGTATTATTCTGTGTTACACTTTATTTTTATGATTTTTTTTATAAGATTAACCGATTTCATTAAAAAAATCTGTATCTTATTTTTTTTTCTCTGTGAGGTTAAGGTTAGATTAAAACCAGGGCACCTACTTTTTCTTCTTTTGTCACATCAGTTTTTATGTTTTTCACTGTGAAATTAAGATTTTTTCCGTTTGAAAATTTTTGTGATAAATAATTCTCTACCTTATCTTCTTCTTCAATTTTTTTATGCTCTTCTATGGGAGTTTAAATATTTGTATTAAATAAAATTAGTGTCATAAAATTAGGCCGAATTGCCTGAATCTTGCCAGATTGTCGTGTATTAGGACGGGCAAAATGCTAGTTTATAATTACAAAAGTCAAGCTTTATTTTACTTTCAGAGTATGGAAATTTTTGTGGAATCCTCGGATACGTCCCGCTGCTGCTGCGAGTGCAAGGAGTCCAGACTGAATGAACTGTGTGTTCTACACAATGAGACGGTGTACGCAAATGCCACATACGATGTCGCCGTTATCAACGGTGAAAATTGCGACTAAACAAACATGATTTTTTGAAAAATAAATATAATTTTTGTTTTCAATTATTTATTACCAATTGAGAATTCATAATGTGATTGAAAGTTTAATAAATTGTTTCAAATACTAAATATAAGTTAAAATATAAAATTAATTTTCATTTTAGATTTAGTTATAATTTAAGGTAGGAGCTTAGATGGCTTTGTCTTAGAAGAGTGGTGGCAAAACTTGGAATAGATGGCACTAACGGACATTTGGAACACAGTGCAATGTTTCGTGGCAAAGTTTTGAATATATTCCAAGTTATTTATAGTCAAACGTTATCAAGTTTGAAGCAAAAACCATTGACCATGAATTGGAGAATGACGATGGAAGATACACCGAAATGGTGTAAGTAATTGAGGAAGTTAAGGTCCGTACTGGTTCATTAATGGCGATGATATTTGAATTACATATTTTACTCTTTCGGGACATTGTGTGCATTTTATACGTGTGATTGTATTGTGTAATCATTTCTACACTTTAATTATTGCAACATTACATAATATATTAGAAATAATCCGTCAATATTGACGGGATATTAAATTGTGATGGTTCAATCATTTTTGCTACGATGATTGGTAACTGATTATTTGTAATTCTTCGAGCAATTGCTGGTACACTAGAACGTAAGCCTCCAACAATTACATCTTAATCATGGTTAAATATCAGTTACTAAGTATCGTCGCATTTAATTTAACATCATTAGAGTTAAATATTTTTTTAACAATAACTTGTTTAAGTAATTATCGAAAACAATATATGACATGATAATTATACAGTTTCACGTAATAGAATGTGAGACAGCTGTATTTTCATGAGGAAACTAACAGAATGATTGAAAATAGTATAAGATATAATAAAAACCTTCTTACAAGTTTTCACAGATTTAAAACATTATATAAATTACTACACTATAACAGACACATGCATTTTTAAAATAGAAGATAGAGGAGAACGATTAGGAGTAGGAAGGTAAAATCGGATTTAACCGGTAAAAAAAAAAGTAAAAAAATGACATATAGCGTAGGGGATAATTTAAAGTAAATATGTATAATTAATAGAAATCAAGCAAGAGGACAGTCTCTTGTAATATAGATAGACCAAATAAAGGACTTAATATGATCCTCTTTAAACGCTGCTATCAACATGGCTCAAGACCGGGAGGAATGGGGACGCATTGTGCACACTAGAGGAACTTCGCTCAGCATGAAGCAAATGATGAAGAAGAAGCAAAAGAAGAATAACTTATTTTGCATTATGTTATCATGTAAAGCAGGCTTAATAAATAAATAAAGGTACCTACGTTTATTTAATAAGTAATCTATGAAGAATATTTTTATTTTAACGTTTTGTTTAAAGACCTGAATTATGAGATTTAATAAATCAGTATATATTGCCACATATTTCCATCTCTAATATTTGTATTTTTAAGCTTGTGATTTTATTTCTATTTTCAAAGCAAAAATATAGCGGTAATGTCTCATCATCGATATAGGTCTTTTTAAAGTTTCCAAGTCTTCTATGTCTTCGTTTACATCAACGGATCATCTTTTTTTAAAAAAAAATTATTTCAATTTTATTACATACGAGGGGCAAGTAAAAAATAAGGTTCCTACATTTTTTTCAGGTATAAGGTATTTTTTATTGCAATAAATAAGTAAACCATCTGAAAGCTTGTACTTTATTCTATTTTTCTACATAGTCTCCTGATTTTTCTATGCATTTTTCCTGACGAGTTATCCACTTCTGAAAACCCGCTTCGAAGAATTCCGCCGCTAGGCCGCCGATGAACTTGGTGACCGCTTCTTTCACCTCATCATCTGTATTGAAGCGTGTCCACCCAAGTGTTCTCATTTCCGGAAACCAAGTGGATGTCGCTGGGAGCAAGATCATGTCTGTAGTGGGACTGGTCAACAAATTTCCAGCCGAATTTGTCCATTGGCGGTGGTCTGGCGAGAGACATTCGGGCGAGCGTTGTCGGGGTGCAGCCTAACGCCCTTGGATCAGAGAGCCTTCCTCATCCGCGAATTTGGATGGCTCTTTTGAGTTTTGGTCATGTCTCGCAGTACCTGTACCGAATTGAGGTGGTCCCTTTAGGGCATAAACTCGGACAGCAAGACGCCTTTTTCGGTCCCTAAACACCGTAGCCCAACACTTTTCCCTGCGGAAAGCGTCTGCCTTAAAACTTTTTCGTCGCCTAGCGCTTCAGGATGGCGAGCCATTGTTTGGACACCAGTTTTTTTGTTTCTGGAGGTGACGTAGTGCACCACTTTCAACTCCCGTATATAATGGAGTCCAAGAATTCTTCGGTATTCTCGCGCATTCTCAAGAAACCCTTCGGCACACTTGACACACGATTGTCTTGTGTGGGTTTCTGAAAGGCATGTGTGGACCCACCGCGCGCACAGCCTTGCGATAACCAAGTTTTTATATCGGTCAAAATGTTGTCGATGGTTTTCACAAACTCAGGAACCTGGAACAGCAAGCACCCGAAGCCGTTACTCTCCGATCCTTCGAGGAGAATTTGCGCTCAATCTTCACCACGACTTCGTCCACACCGATGTTGCCCCCCCACTACCTTTGCTCGTCGGGACGTCGTGCGTCCTTCGAGGAACTCCCTGCACCATTTGCGGACGTGTTGGACGCTGATGCAAGCTGTGCCATAAACTTCTTCCAACTGTCGATGAATTTCAACAGGTTTAAGCTTCTTCACGTTTAAAAATCGAATCACCGAACGGATTTCACACCTGGCGGTAACGGCGATGGCGGGTTCCATAGCGGATGGCTGTCAGGCCTTTACTGAGCGTCGCAGCGTTTGCTCCCGGTAGTGGGGATGTAGTTAAGGGACCAACAATCAAGGCGGTGTTGCCGGATTTCGCCTAGCATCTCGCGTGGCGAGTGTACAGCGTAAGGAACCTTATTTTTTACTTGGCCCTCGTATATAATCATTATAATTTTATTTTTTGCCAAACTGGAGGGCGATTTGCACTTCTTGTTCTTGTTTGAGATTCCCCTCTAACACTTTCAAAAGGTTTTCAGCGGCGTAACTAAGCTATTGCTACTAATGCGGTGCAATGGAACCCTTGTTAGATATGGGCTCGACATATTAGTGCCATATAAAACAATCGATACATTTGCGAGTATCGTTACTAAACTTTTAAATATTGTGTCGCGAGATGTTTTATAAAAATTCATATTTCTCTAAAGTGACACTTAAGTCGCACTATAACGAGATTGTTAAAATGTATTAATGAATACACTTAAAACGTATGTTTTGCCTTGTCTGACATGAGGCCATCTGAAATAATGTTACTTTTCATACCCGAAGAAATATTCACACTTATATCGTATTCCTTTTCTCATTTGTTTTAATAGGTGAGATGAAATACCGATATTTATTTTATCTTAATTCGTACCCGACAGATAGAACGAAGTGTACATTCGAAAACATGTCATTTTCAAAGAATTAAAGTAATATGTAGATTCTATGCTTACACTTAAGAGAAAAGAAAAAGACAATACGAATTTGTATAATCTATCTACATTATGAAAGAATTCGATCACCATGCAAGCTGTTCTACCGCACGTAGCTAACCCCCACCGCCACCCGTTTAGCTGTCATCTGATGTAGCTGAGATCTCCGGCTGGAAATATTTCTACAATTCACCACTGTGGACTGTGGACCCTACCACTGAGTTCATAGTGCGATATTATACAGTCGTAATCTATTTAAAAATATTCTGCCGCTAATAACAATAATATATAGAATTAAATATTTTGAGTTCATTTCATCTGATTCACTTCGACGACGAAATTTCACCTCTTATTTTTCTTCGTCGAGTCACACCGTCTTCGAAACCCTATATTCTTATGGAAGAATTGGAGATAATTTAGATATTATGCTGGTTGGTCACGTGTCAACCTTTGGCTACACGATCAAGTAAGAATTGACACCTTCGCGCAATTCTACCACCACCTTCAGAAGCTCCGGTTTAGTCGGTCTCTGTTCGCTAAGAAAGAACACACTAGAGGGGTCCAAACACGGCCGGCCAGAGGAGGGGCGAGATCGGGCTCAGCCCGGGAACGCTGAGTAAGCCGGGGCGCTGAGCAAACCGGGATGCTGAGCAAAAGCAAGACGAACGTCATTTAGATCCAGAAGATATTTCAAATATCACAAACGTCTCCGCTAAAGTGATGCCCTGGATAATGACAGCTAATTCTTTAATATCACAATAATTATAGAGTGCCCTTAAAAAAGACTGACCGAAAACTCACCAGGGGTGTAATTTTAATAATAACTGGGAAATGAGCTAAGAAATCAATGAAGATTTGAAATCTGGAATATTTAGCCCATGTGAAGCGAAGCGAGATATATTTAATACAACACTATTATTAGTGCAAGATTGAATCACGAAAAAAAAGGAATTTGAAAAGTATTTTTGAAAAAATAATGTAGATGGCTTTCAAAAATAATGGAACAGATGTATTAATTTGAAAAAAAGTGTAACATATAGGTTCGAAAATTTGCCATGAAAAATACTGGCGTTATAACACAATTGGTAGTGTACTTCCCCGGATTGGAAATAGACATCCAGGTTCGAATCCCGGTAGCGCAAAAACAATATTTTTCGACAAAATTGATTTTATATGTATATATTTATAATTAATACATTAAATTAGTATTTCAATATTAATTAATTAATTTTAATTTTTTTATTACATTCAGTTATTAACATCTTAATACCATCTGTTGACTCCGGTATTATCGTACCAGAGCCATACCTGTAGAATTTGACATGAGACTCGTTATCACACTAAATTTAAAAGGCAGCCAGATATAAGCTATAGAAATCATGCATGGGGTAGACGTTACATTTATATGTTGCAGTCGCAGAACTTGATCACTGTCCGGCAGAAATTCACTTTGTCCAAGTCGCAAGAGAGAGCGAGTAGAATGCTCCGTTAGGAATCTCTAGCCACTGTTCTTCCTGGTAACCCCCAACGGGAGACCCACACCCTAATAAATACCTGTAAATGTCCGAGATTCCTTTCATTTTTTAATAGATCATCGTTCCGAGGGATACGATGACCTATTTCTTCTAATTCCTCAATCATAATCATGTCACGTGCATCATTCATAATCACACAGTCCCAGAGGATGTGCTCCGACATTTGCTTCACCTGAGAGCAAACACACCACGGTATTTCCTGTACCACACCATTATATTTAATAAGCAGAACATCTTTCGTATTCCCTTTTGGATTATTGAATATACAGAGTGAATATTATGTTCAAGACCGATTTTGTTTGGCCGCCATTTTGGTTTGGTTGACATTTGTCGATTTGAATTTGGTTGTCGTACATAGTATTTAATTACAATTTATTATCAAATATCTATTGTCTCAAAAACGTGTTGAAGTCGTCAAAACATTTTATCTAAATAATAATGGCAATGCAGTAACCATTATTGATCGCTATTGTCACATGTTGGAAAACCTCGGTGGCCGAATTGGGTCGGCTGGCCTCCTCGATTACCTGATTTGATGGCTCCCGACTAGAGCCTTCAAATATTCGTGGTTCCAACTGTTCGAATATGGAATAGTTAATAATAATATATTCGAATATATTCGTAAAATTTTTAAGAAAGAGATACTTTACTTCGGATGATAAATACATTCTATATATTTAAAAAAAACACAATAATTGTAGAGAAATTATTTATTTTAATTTTTTTAAATATGTTATAAAAAAACAACAAAAATATATTAAAAAATAATGTTGAATTTAGTAATACAAATTTAAAAAAAAACACAAAAAAAAAAAAAAAAATTGTAAATATACATATATAAAAACAATAAAAAATAGTGAAATTTTAATTTTAAAAATATATAATAACAAAAACATAATGGAAAATTATTTCAACAAAAAAAAAATTATTAAAAAACAAGCCAAAAATAGTGAAAATATTTCAATTTTGAAATTACTTAAAAACACCACAAAATACATGATTTTAATTTAAAAATTACACATTATGAAAAAAAAATACAGTGAAGAATTTTTTTAATTTTAAAAATACACATTTTAAGAATAAAATTGCATTGAATGTGTCTAATTTCTAACTTGTTCGAAATGCAAATCCGACTCCATCGTTGACAAAACAATGTATTGTAAGTGCTTGTTGTCATAAAACCATAAAGATAAGCAGAAGACTTAAAAAAATGTCCAACTTTCATATAGCCGATAGCGGTACTTCTAGAGAAAAAAATCGTATACTGAATGAATGAATGAATGAATGCTTGCATATGACTTCCAGGGTTCGTAAACCTTTGTTTCGTTTAGAAAAATATTAAAAATCTTATTATATAAATATGAGCGAATACTTTTTAAAGTATTCAAATAACGAATACTTAAAAACAGGCGAATATATTCGGGGTTCGAATATTTGAATATTCGGATTGGAGGCTCTACTCTCGACTATTTTCAGTGAAAGTACATACATGAAAGTAAAGGTCTAAGCCAATAAGGCAACGATAATTTCGATGCTACAGGACAATATTCGAATTTAAATAACTGAAATAACACGCCAAGAGTGCGAGAATATGGTTAAAAGAGCACGCATTTGTGCCGCTGCCAGGGGCGAATACTTGGCCAATGTCACATTCGATACGTAACTTAAATTTTATTTTTTATTTTTTAGTTATTCAAAAAAAAACATCGGCTAGAATATAATATTCAACCTGTCTGTAAATCTGGCTTCGTAAAATAAATTTATTTGTATGACATTTCATTATTTTTATTTGAGACACCTTCAAACAACCTTCACGTATAAATGATTTTTTCTGTATACATTTCTAGATGATTAATTTAATTTATATTTAAATACCACAAAATTATGTTCTGAAAATTCAACTTCACAACAAAAATGTGTTTTTCTTAATATATAAGTTGTATTAAGTTTCCAAATTTAATAAAATTAATTAATTAATTTAATTCTGGCGTGTCCTATTGGATTTTACTCAAAGGTATTTAAGATTCACCGTAATATGAAGTTGATTGCTTTTAAAATTGACATCGTAGATGTATCATGATATGAAGAGGTCCTGGTTCGAATTCCGGTAGCAATTCATTATTTTTTCGATGAATAGATTATAAATTTAATTTGTATTAAAAATATATACCTACCTATACTCGTTTATTTATATATATATTATTAAGGAGAACAAATTATTATTGTGGAGTTGCAGTTTTGCACGTTTCCAATCCTGTCGCTTGTCACCTCATTTAGGCACCCGCAATCGTAACTAATACACGTAAAATATTTATTTGTTTCGTGATAAAGTAGTATTTTTGAAGATATCGAGTAAATTGAATGTATATAGAGAATCATATATAAATCAGACACACATCCGAAGAATTCCTCAAAACCGATATTCAGTAAAATGGCTTTTTTTGGAAGAACTATATTTTTTGGAATTCTCATCTGCCTCGCTCCTCGCGAAGTAAGTTATCGACTTTTATTTAATTATACTAGTTTTGAAACGGTGAATTATCACCGTTATTTTTTTACATTATAATAATAATTAATTAATATAATAAATTGTTTATTAATTTTTCAACTCATATGTTTAGTACGTCATTTGAAGCAATTAAATCATTATAAATATTTGTTTAAATAATATATAACTGCATATTCAGGAAGAAATTATTGTGGCTGTTTATCTTGCAGGGGCGCTGTGACAACTCCACCACCACCGCCCAGCCAGGGTGTCCCAAGTGCCATGATACCACAATAACCGCCAATGTCAGCGAGCCCTTCACCCGAAAAAATTACGAAGGGTATTAAAACATATTACCGTCATTCTTTAAATAATTTTAAATGTATTTAATAGAAATTAATCTTTTTCAAACCGCAACATTTCAACGAGAAAAAACAAATACACCTTCTCGCTACTATAATTTAAATATAATAATATTTCTAATATAAATTCAATGTATGAACTAGAAAGATATACCTACATACGGAACAAAAAATATTTATCGAAAACATATTTTGGTTGCAATTCGAACCTGGATCTTTTTCTATCCGTGAAAATACGTCAACCAATTTTCTTTTAAAAATGGAATAATAAACTAATCTATTTTATGGAGCTAAAAAATATAAGTTCAAAAATTTGTCTTAAACGCACGTTTGATTTAACGGAATTGGTCTATGTTCGATTCCCGGTAGTAACTAAAATATTTTATATAATTATATAAATGTTTATTCTGTACATCCTCTTTGTTTGATTAATTTAATTTGTTTTAAAAATACTACAGAAAAAAGATCAAAAAATGTAACTTCACAAGACAAATTTGTTCTCTTTAAAAATAATATTCTCTCCATACCTTAAATTCTGCCAGTAATGTTTAGTCAACATTTAGTTATATTATATTAAATTTCTTATACAATTCTTCATTTTGTTATAGAGGTGGTATTATTTCAAATTATATACGTACTTTATAAAGGCGAGCTTATAATTAAGCGAGCTGCCCTTGAAACATCTGACATTTACATCAAACTCAGATAATGAGCATCAAAATTATGACAAATATATTTTTTGTTTCTTCGCCAGTTTCTTAAGTTCGTCGCCCATGAGTTGAAATTCTTATAAAGATGGAGCTTTATAATTTAGAATAATACAACTAATTAGAATATTTTTAGAATTTGCAAACTCAACTTTGTCGTTTATTATGTTCATTTTTTAATAGATTATTTAACTTTGTTTCTAATAACCACTTAATGAGTAATTTTATAACACCAACCGGTTTCGGAAAATACCGTTTTCATTTTTATGATGTCAAATTAACTTTGAAATTTGACATTTTTGTAACGCAGTATAAATATAAAAATATTTTATAATTTTGATTTAAAAATGTTGTTATTATATTATTATTATTAGCTCGTTGTTCCATGAACAAGTTAATTTCTGCATAGAAATAGCCATTCATTAAATATCTGCTTTGTTTACACTTCGCGACCCCCTTTGAATCTACATTTATAGTCCGCAACTCCATTGGAATCCACGTTTATAGCTCGCGACCCCCTTGGATCTTACGTTTATAGCCCGCGACTCTCCCAAGACCTTACGAATTAAACTTTGAAAATGGATGCTTTAAAAAATAACAATATTTCACTACGCTTGCGTACAGTGATAAATTATCATTATTAAATGTTCCCTTTTAATATATGTTTATACAGGGTGTAACAGCCCTAGTTCATATTTTATGGAAATTTACTCCTAATCTAAACCATATCAGAGACATAAGTATTTAAAAAAATTGCAATTATACGATAATTTCGATTACTTGAAATATTTGAGAGATTCCAAATTATATATTGAATACGACAAAATAACAGACATCGAATTACAAGCGGCCAGATTATTTATTGTTAGATGATTAGTGTCTGAAGCAAAGATATAGATTAATAATGGATAAATTTCGTAAATATTTATTTCGATGTAGCTTTAAAGCTTAACAAGATTTTGTAAGAATTTAAACGCTAATATTTTTCGTAATGGTGCAAAATTTGCATACATTCTTTGAATTTTTTCAACTCGTAATTTAGTCAGGTATCAATTCATAAAATATTGTGGATGAGGTCTGCTGTATTAGTATTTATTCCAATTTTTGTTTTATCTAATAAAAATTTAAATGTTCCGAAACCCGCCGAAAGTCAAAAGAAAGTAATTTTTTTTTTAAGTAACAGTTATTATTTTCCTTCATCTTAAGTAAATTTTTTTATCAATGTGATAATGTTCAAATCAATCGATGTCAAAAAATCATGTTTTCAACTGGGCGTGCATTTTTACTCCATCTCTATTGTGTTGTTTGAGTCTAATCTGTGTTAGCGAACAGTCGCACTTTAATCAATTGAGAAATGTTCCGATTTAACAGAAACCTAACTGCCAGAGTATGGGCTACAAGGGCCATGGCTCCGCAGACTCCTCTGCTATCGGAGCTGAGAGACATCTTGTTAGATATGTCAGCCAGCGACTCAATCTACTTCAGCCACATCGCCTTCATGCACGCTGTTTGGTCAGCGGGCCTCATATCTGATCCAAACCTTTACGTCAGTTTCTGTCAATTTGCCAAGGTTGGTCTCATCATCAACATTGTATATTATACTTTATGTAGCTCAGGTGTGATGTGTTATGCGAAGAGAGGAAGATCGCATACTGTAGCGTAACTATGCTTATACGGTGCAGTGGGATTTGAGTTAGAGGCCCAAAAGATCGCACCCCACAATCTATTTGGTATCGTTATTTTTGCTAGTATCAATATCGTTCCTAGTGAAATAATAATGTCTAAGATCCACCAGAGTCAGAAATGGACTTATAAAATTTAAAACATTGTTACGAAAACATATTCAGCGCCCTCAGACTAGGGGACAGACCATTGTTGTAAAAAATATTGACTTAAAGCGATGCAAGTTTTTTAAATTGCAAGTGCATATAACACATAAAAATATTTTTTATTTTAGTGTGAATATTATAGGTGGAAAGATATTTAGATTGTTTTTACTAAAAGATAAACTACTCAGTACTAATATTTGTATATCTAATATACAAAACTTATTTAGTGGGTCCTTATTCCATTCTGCAGTGTGGCCCAATTTGAGTAGTTACGCTACTGATTACGCAATTTATAAAATCATGATTATCGAGACCGATAGCAGAACTGTGAACACCAGGATGACAAGCTATTTGAGTAACTTCAGAACTTCAGAAGTTACTCAAATACCATAAACGAGACTAAAGAAGCAACCCAGAACCTATCAAAGTAGAGAATAATGATAAATATGGATGATACCAGATAGTAAGAAGACGATATAATACTTAATTGATAAGTACTTTGATCATTTTTACAGCATTATAGAAGACCTTATGTTTCACATAACTCAAAAAAAAGTGCCAAGGGTGTTAAACCACACGATCTGGGAGACCAATTGATGATTCCGAAACGAGAAAATTTCTGATGTAATAACTTGATTGTTTTCCAGTTTGTTTGGCATGTAGCCTCATCCTGCCGTCATCCTAAAGAACTTTACGAACTGTTTTCGTAAAATTTTCGCAATTTTTGTAGTTAATTTTCATAATTTCAGTGCGCTAGTCAATCATGTAATGTTAGCAATATTTTAATATTACAATTACTGGATTTTTACCTTCAAAGGCACTGTTATTAAACAAACATCAGATATCTCATAGAGACAAAGCTATTTTTTATTTTATTTTAATGGAAAATATATGGAAATATGGTGTAATTACAAGTTGTATATATGTTAGTATGTGGTCTCGCTTCGAGTACCACTACACTTTCGCCATCTACGGACCAAATTTGATATTTAATTTTTACCGCTTTAAATAGCATATATGTCATCACTATGGGAATCTGATTTTCTTGAAATTATTTTAAAGCAAATATTATTTATTTGTAAAATGTTTTTTAAATATATTATACTAGAATATGCGTGAAAAAATAATATTTTTATATATTTTCTTATTTTCAGAGAGGTATTAAAATATAATTTTAAGAAAATAGCTTTGTCTCTATGAGATATCTGATATTTGTTTAATCATATAATGACTCATTTTTGTTAATAGTAAGTGTATAGTTCATATTTGATAATGTCACGTATGTTAGAGCAATTGTATTCCTATAGATACCTTTCAACCTTTCGACACATATTTGGTTCTATCTACTTATCCATCAATGCGGGAATCAATGTTAGTTTGGTCGCCGTACAGTGAACATTACATTCTGTACCTTTTTCGAATATGCGCTGGTCATCTACCTGCATCACGAGATACTTTGCAAAGTGGCCGATGGTACCTTCGACAACAACTACGAGCAACTTAAAAGTGACTTTCAGTTTCCGTCGAAGGATCCTTCAATTTCTGAGCCTGGAGAGAGAGGCGGAGTATTGTATTATCCTGTTTCTTTCCTTAATATTTTCCTTCATATAGTCTACTATGATAATCCCTAACAACATATGACATTTTAAATCCTGAATGATAAAATAATAGATCGATATTTTAAATAATGATTGATTTTGGTTTACACTGTATTATATTATGAAAGACGAACAAAACAATTTACACTATATATTATATAGTGATGTGGGCAAGATGTTGTAATTCTAATTAATTTTTTTTTTTCAGATCATAAATGATACCATAGAGTTTGAAAAGTACCAAGACGAGAAGACATTTACAGAGACATTTTTTCAAGTTAGCCGAACTGTGTATAAAACGTGCGATATTTTCACTTATTCCATTCTGTCACAGATTGGATGCGCAGATCTCTTCGACCCACCGGTGAGTGTCTAAATTACTTGCCAGCTGTATTTTTACACTATTAATGAAGTCAGCTGCATTGTAATTACTGACACAGTCTATATGCACAAATGTCTCCGATTAGTTAGTGTCTAAATTACGTATCTAGATTACTTGCAAGTCATATTTCTAAATTCTAATTTGATTTACTTCTCAACATTTTTTATAAAATATTATTTAACAATATTTGAACTTGTCCAAGAACACACAATTACTGGTTTATTACCTCCAAAGGCATTGATATTAAATAAATTATAGATATTTCATAGAAACGAAGCTATTTATATTATATTATAATGGAAAGTATGGGTATTATAGAACTTACGACCTGTATTCTGCCGGCTTAAGTGATCACATTATACAATATAACTTTCATCATTCCGCCCAATCAACCTGCATATCTATCAAATTTTTGGAAGTTGTATATATGTTACCATATAGAAACCCTTCGAATGGTGACCGTTACATTGTGTAAAGTGATCAATTAAGCAAGACGAAGACAGGTCGTAAACCCTGTAATACCCATACTTCCATGCTTCCCATATAATATAATGTAAATACCTTCGTCTCTATGAGATATCTATAATTTTGTAAATATTATTTTGTTACTAAATTTGACATTGTATTATCTTTATCATGTTTTTATTTAAATTTCGATAGTCACCATTATAATTCTAGGTCTTTGTTATTTGCATAAATTTCCTACAGTTATCTAGAACTACAAAAAATGCGATCTTTAAAAGAGATCGCGTTGCCAACATGAGCGCGTTATTCGTGATTACGAGGTACTTGGCATTAAAACTAGTGACGGTGCAAACTTCAAACGTGACATCAGTTTGTAATGTCACACTATATACATATAATACTACAAAAGATATGTCTAAAAGATTCGAGGAAAAATTCAAAAACATGAGGAAGTTATAGGTATTTTTTAGGATGATCAAAGTTAATCGAACTTAAACTGCAAAGTTAATACTCTCAGATATTGTGTAGAAAGCTCAATAGCGGTCCAAGATAAAAGTATTTCAAATGGTTATATTTATAAATATAAATAAAATGTATTAGAAAGATATACATATAAAATCAATTTATCGAAAAAAATATTGTTGTTGATATCGGGATTGGAACCTGGATATCTACTTATCTAGAGAAATGCATTAACCGATTATGCTACAGCAACAAAGTAAGTTGACGACAAATTTTCGAATATATATGTTGCACTTTCAAATTTATACATTTGTCGTTCCATTATTTGAAAGCCATTGGAAGAGATTCAGGTTCAAATTCCGGTAGCAACAACAATATTTTATCAATAAATTGATTTTATATGTATATCTTTCTAATTAATACTTTTAATTTGTATTATATATAATATATACTAGAAGAGATGCTAGTTCCATATACTAGTGCTCACAGAAACCTCAAATATAATACGGGGTGGCGCAAAATTAATCGGCCAATTTTGTTTTTTAATAACTTTTTTACTAAATAAAAATATAATATTTTGAGTGATGGAAATCTTTATTTGGACCTTTAAATTTTTTTCTGTTAAGTGGAAAAGATGATATCCGTCAAGTGGCTGCCGCCAGAGCTCTTTTTCTTTTAACAGAAAAAATTTTAAAGGTCCAAATAAAGATTTCCATCACTCAAAATAATATTTTTTTATTTAGTAAAAAAGTTATTCAAAAACAAAATTGGATGATTAATTTTGCGCCACCCTGTATATATAACTCGTACATTTTTTTTGTATCTAAATCGAAAGTTGTTGTTCTAAATATATTTAAAAAATGAATAATAATAAAGTACATTTTGTTTAAAATCACTATTTTTTGATAATATACACTAACACGTTTCAAGACCTATGATATCTTCTTCAGGAAACAATCAAATCCTTTTTACAAATAAGCACCTTTTAAATTTGTTCCTAATCAGTTACCCATCACCTATATTTTTATAGTTTTGTTTTGACTATGCTTACATTATTAATTTTAGTATACAGTTTCCTGAAGAAGGGACCATAAGTCTTGAAACATGTTGATGTATTAATAAATAATGGTTTTAAACAAAGCGTTTTTTTCTTATTATTTATATAATATGTTGCCACACAGTAATTTTGGGAAATAAAAATAAAATACCATACTTATTTAATTTCTTTCTTTTCTCATGTAGCAGTATTTTTGAAGAAAATATGAAATAATATGCTATATTATGCTTTTTTTATCATAATGTTTATATTGTACATAAAAAATATTTTTTATATCTTTTAGAGCCACGATTGGGTAACATTATCTAATCGGCATGAAATTATTTTAAACTTAACTAACTCAATACATTTTTTTAAAACATAATTCAACTATTGGTTTTAACATTTTTAAATTGGCATGACTAACAAATAGCACGAAAATTAGAGATAATATAATTATTATTGCGGGGGATTCAGTTTGGTGGGAATATTTAAAGTAATGGGGATGTATCAAGTATAATTATGTTTTAATATGATTTTTAAATAATTTTTATTTTTAAATACTTTAAAGATATACCTACAGGCATTAATTCATTAAGAGTAAATTTTAAGATATAAATTATGCACTCTGAATTAATAATGTTTTTTTAATTAATTTTAGATATTCACCAGAAAATGTTACGAAAATGGTCTGATTTTCTGTGCCGAAGCTGTTTGGAGTCGATTTGGTCGACTACTTCCATGCACGTTGACTGATATATTTTTCAAGTTGTACAGCTCAAAAATCTATTTAGAAAGAGCACACGCTACTATCCTCGCCTATATTCTGACACCGGCACATTTCCAGTTATTCATTGAACATCCACCAGCTTTGAATATGGAGGTAAATATATTGCAACCGGCCATTGTACGATGACTACAAGTTTTACAAAGGATCATTCCAAATACTATTACGATCAGTCCAAAGTCGTATGGATAATTATGATTACAGTACACGACATGTGCAATATTAAACTAAATCATAATAATAGTAATATAACAAGAATTCTATATTTTTACAATAGTTTGGTCATAATTATAATATTATAAGCAATGGTATGATAAACTGCCCGCAGATTGTCGGTCTGCTTGACTTTCATGTACCATAGAGGTCATCGAATCACAATTTATTGTTCTATTACAGTGGTAATGTTAGAACTTATGCATTAGCTAACTCCGCAGAATCCTGAATGCATTCTTTGGGGAATGAATATGCGAAAGTAGTCGACATTTTTGCTGTAAATTTAACTATTAGTAGGTCTACACGTATTACAATTTTTTGGTGACGGATAAATTGCTTTACTTCACGTTTAATATTTATTTTAAATTTTGATTATTAAAAAACATCCTGATATTATGTAATTTTTTTCTTTGTGTATTGCACTTCTGATGAAATTTTCTGTTATTTTACAAAATTTTGCCAGAATAAGGCGTGTATAATTATAATAAATAAATATTTAAAGCTCAGACGTGACGCTGTACTTAAGTAAAATCTTAAGGAGTATTTCGCAATACACTCCTTTGAGTATATATGTATCATTTTTCTATCGTACCTGATTTTTCTTTTATTTAATTTATTGTGAAGTTAAGCGTTTTTTTTTTAAATATTTTGTTTGTACATAAAATACCACCCCATATTTTTTTTTCTATTTTTTTATACTCTCTAAAAAATATTTGGAAATACATAAAATTCCACCGCACCTTCTTATTTTTGTTATTTTTCTTCTTTAAAAAACTTGTCCTGTTTTTGGAAGGTCTAAATGTTAGTTAATAATAATAAATACCATGATTCATAATTGATTTTGTTTTCAGAGTATGGAAATTTTTGTGGACACCTCGGACACGTCCCGCTGCTGCTGCGAGTGCAAGAAGACCAGGTTGATTGAACTGTGCTTCCTTCACAATGAGACGGTGTACGCAAATGCCACATACGATGTCGCCCTTATCAACGGTGAAATTTGCGACTAAATAAATTTTTTGAAAAATAAATATAATGTTTAATGTAATGCAATTGAGAATTTAAAATTCAATTGTAAATTGGATTAATTAGAAAGATATACATATTAAATCAATTTTATGGAAAAATATTGTAGTTGCTCTACCGGAATTCGAACTTGGATCTCTTTTCAAACCGGGGAAGATGCATTATCCAAATATGCTACAGCGACTATACTTTTGACGACAAATTTTCGAACCCATATATTACACTTTTTCAAATTAATACATCGAAACGTTCCATTATTTGAAAGCCATCTACTTTTTTGCGAAAATTTGTCATAAAAAGTACTGTAGCTGTAGCATAGTTGGATCGTGCACCATCCCCGGTTTGGAAAAAGATCCAAGTTCGATAAAATTATTTTTATATGTAAATCTTTCTAATTAATATATTTAATTATTATTTAAAATATCACAATAATTACAACTTCACAATATGAATGTGCTCTCTTTAATGAAAACTTAATTCATTGTTTCAAATACAAAATTTAAATTCAAATACATAAATTTTATTGTTTTATTTGATTAGATTTAGATTTGGTTATAATTTAAGATTGCAACTAAGGTGTCTGTGTCTTAGAAGAGCGGTGCCAAACCTTCGAACAGATGGCAGTAAAGGAAATTTGGAACACCGTGCCATATTTCAGAGCAAGGTTTGGAATACATTTTAATTCATTTATAGTCGAACGTTATCATGTTTGAAGCAAAAACCATTGACCATGAATTGGAGAATAACGATGGAAGATATACCGAAATGATGTAAATAATTGAGGAAGTTAAGGCCCGTTCTGGGTCATTAATGGCGATGATATTTAAATTACATATTTTACCCTTTCGGGATACTGTGTGCACTTTATACATGAGATTATATTGTGTAATGATTTCTACATTTTAATTGTTTTAATATTATACAGCATGTAATAAATATTTCATCATTATTCACGAGAGATTAATAGTGATGGTGAATACGATGATTGGTAACTGATCATTATTTGTAATAATGGACAGGTAAGCTCGAAAGTTCACCTGCAACAGTTAAATTTTAGTAACCAATCATCGTTACATCTCATAATTGCAGTTACATAACGGTTTTCTATCACTAAAAAAAAACAAAATATTTTTAACTTTGACATAATAATCGTAACAATTTACGCGATAGAATGCGACACAAATAATTATTTATCTGTGGGTAATCTCAAAATATAATTGTAAATCAAGTTACATATAAGTATCAAATAGGACAAAACATACATTTAAAAAATTAAATAAATATTAGGAGTAAAGGGAAAAAATCAAATCTATTCGGTAAAAAAAATAAAAAAAAGGAAGTACAGCGTAATGATATATTTAATATATGTACAGTTAATGGAAATCGAGCACATGGAAGGTCTTATGTAAGATAGTTAGACCAAATAAAGGTATTAACAGGGTCCTCTTTAAACGCTGCGATCAACGTGGCTTAAGACCGGGAGGAATGGAGACGCATTGTGCACTCCAGAAGAACTTCGCTCAGTATTAAGCAAATGATGAAGAATAAGAACTTTGTGGAATTGTGAGATACACGTGAACGCATGTTTGGTGGTTTGACTGGATTTAGACACCGCCCGCCCAGGAATGCAGACCTAATTAGTAATGAGACTAATTTTATTTTGTATAAGGAATTTATTCGGGTATGGGTAACTCGTTGGATCTCCTTAGGTGGGTAGTCAGGCTAGCCTGCGTGAGTGGGACTCCACCTATGCGCCTACCTCTTACTCTTTATGCTTCGTGTTTTGCAAATACGTTAATATGTCCGAGTAAGTGTGACTCAATCGTTTTGTGTCTCATCCACTGTCCCTCTTTTCGGAGTGTTTTTGATGAATGGATCCCTGAGTGTCTGTTTTGAACTATTGCACCTCAATTTTCAATCTGTATGTAAAACTATGTTCTATGAATTTATATTATATGTTTTTTTAAATTAATAAAGATAACACTTAAGGTACGCAATAACCACATTGAATTTCTTCTCCTTTTTTGTTTCGTAATTGAATTAAGTCGCGTATTTTTATTAGCTTTGATAAGTGGGACCGACAAGGAAGACCTTGCCCCCCTACCCTCCAGCTGTTCTTTTAAAAATAAAAATAGCCACCTATGTAGAATCTAAGATATTTGTGTTAACGTTAAATGCCTGAATTATAAGCTTTGATAAATTATTATATACTGCTACGTACTTCCGTCTCTAATATTAAACTTCTAAGCTTGTGATTTTATTTCTATTTTCGGAGCAACAATCCCGCGGCAATGTCTCAGGAAATATAAAAAGGGTTTTGTGGATAAACGCTTGCCCAAAATCCAAATGAAATTCTTCTGTTTTTGAATGGCTTTAGGGCACAATGGCACATTTCTCACATTTTCACACACCGAGATACACATTTTTCGGTCAGCGTTTTCGGGAATCTCTCACGGACCGTATGACGCGAGGTGCTCCTACAATAATATTGGAGACACCCAAGCGTGTCAAAAAATAACAAAATAACAAATGAAAAGCAATCTTGTTACCTTTTCCATCTGCTTAACCGGGCCGAAGGCTGTATGGGTCTAGCACGCGAAAAAAAGATTTTATATATTTTTTTAATTTACCTATGTACAACAAATCTCATCATCGATATAGGCCATTTCTAAAGTTCTCCAGTCTTCTTTGTCTTCGTTTATATCGTCGGATCATATAGGTGAGGGCGACCTACACATCTTGTTCTCGTTCGAGGTTTCCCCTCTTACACTACCTTCCCCCAGTGATCATCAGTTCTTCGACAGAGGTGTATAGCTTGCACGGTTTGTGAGTAATATTGGCGACTCACAGTAAATAAACAATAAACTCAGCACTCACAATAACGTATTTGAAAATAGTTATTATAGACACATGAGATGGAATATTTATTTAGATAGATTAACTAAAAGATTACGAAAATTAATTTATATATTTAGAATACATAGAAATATTTTGAATAATTAGAAGATAAAGACTATGTACTATGATTTATTTCCAATACATCTTGAGCTTTGGTATTGATAGTTGTGGGAGTGCATCAAGTGTACATATATATCAAGTAAGCATTGCTCAGAGTAATATTCCACCGTGATTTTTCAGAGTTTTTATTCTTCAGAGCCACTTTTTAGAGAATTTCAGGTTTTGATTATATTTGCTGAATATATAATACTAACTAGCATTTATAGAAAAATAGGCACTCCATCTGTGAAAACTGAAATATATATTATCCCACAAGAGCAAATAATCTTAAAATCGTTCCAAGAATAAAAACTAAGATTATTTACTTTTTATGCTCCTAGAATATACAATTAAATTGGAAATAATATTAAAACTTTAAGTGACTTGGAGATTGATTGACTAGCGAGAAAGGTAAACGTCGTATTTGAATAAAGATTTGTATAAAGTAATTACTCATATCTCCATATCTTCCCATTAAATATAATGAAAAAAACTTACGTCTCTATGAGATATCCACTATTTGTTTAATAACAGAGCCTATGTAAATGAAAATTCAGTAATTGTGTGTTCTTGAACATATACAAATATTGTATTATATTAGTTGAAGAGATGATGGATGATGATAGAAAACGTATTGGCTATCCCTAGGTTAGATATCATCAATAAATCGATGACATGAGAAAAGAATCGGCGATCCTTGGGAAAGCCCTACGTCTAGCAGTGGAGAGGCACAGGCTCAATATAAATTCAATACAAATTAAATGTATTGATTAGAAAGATATATAAAAAAAATCAATTTTATCGAAGAATATTATTGTTGCTACCGGGATTCGAATCTGAATCTCTTCCGATCCAGGGAACGTGAAAAAAATAAATAAAGAAGATGGCTCTCAAATAATGGAACAATAAATGTTTTAATTTGAAAAGTGTAAAATATAGGTTCGAAAATATGTCGTTAATTCACTGTGGTGCTATAGCATAATCGGTTAATGCACGTTACTCAGATTGGAAGAGATCCAGGTTCGAATCCCGATAGCAACAACAATATTTTACGATAAAATTGATTTTATTTGTATATCTTTCTAATGAATTCATTTAATTTGTAACAGACTAATGTTCTGAATAATTAAAACTGCCCAATAAGAACGTGTTCTCCTTAATTATGATAAATTCAGTTTTTATATTCATTGAACTTATGTGCTAAGATATTTACAAACATAAAAAAATTAGGAAACGTTTGAAATCGCGTAATTACTATTTTGTTACGTTATTTTGAGAACACGAAGGAGACACAGAAAAATTGAGAGACAGAGAAAACACGGAGAGAACGAGAAAAAAAACTTTAAGCGAAAAAATTATAATGTAAATTTGCGTATAAAAATTGTCGGATTAGGTTTAATATTTCGCGAGTTACTTACTATCAAGAGGCTGCAAACATTGTAATTTGTTTAAGGAAAATTTTACGCGGTTTATTCAAACATCGCCATTTTAATAGAATTATGTACTGCCTTCGCTACACAAACACATTAATGAAAGTCAAATAAAAGTAAAATATTACGCCTGTGTGCTATGATGCTGAATTATTCGCGTTATTTTTCTCGACCAAATATTGCCCATGATTCATATGCTCTCCCAGCATTGTTGTAGTTGGCAGAAACGCGAAAGTTTTGCTGTAGGTATTATCGTAACAATATATTACAAAATACGTACGTGCAAAAGCGAATCAAACCTGATTTTTTCGAGCCTGTTAAATTTTATTTGTGAGGTTATTTTCACTGTCTCGAGGCTATATCAAACTGGAAAAAAAACAATTTTTTATAATGGTATTTTCGATTGAATAATGAATTTAATTTAAAAAGCCTCCTTCTTCTTAAGTCGTGGCCTCATTACTGAGGATCGCGATCAGCTCGCCATTGACCTTGACGAACTAGACTCGTCACTTTTCGGGGTCTTGGGATATTCACAGGCTATCTATATACATATTTTTAATATTTAATGCAAACATGTTGTGATTATTTTTTTAAATGATAAATAAATCTGTTTTACATATTTTTTCATTAGAAGATTTAATGAGATATAATACTAGAGCCACTTTCTCACTTTTCCGATATAAATTTATATTAAATGCCATCCGCGTAAAATAAAAATACTTTTCCCTTACCCTTGACCACCCCAACCCCTTGTGATAAAAATGAGTACTTTATCGTATTGAATGCCAAACATTGGCATCCTACTTCCCTCCTCTGCTCTCTCAATTCTCATCCATAAAAACACATGTTGTATATTGAACACCACCCTAATTTTGTTCAGTTGCACTCTAAAATACTGAAAAATCCTTGATATCTCTCGATATTATATATGATGAGAAGCCAACTTGGGTTTAAGTCAGTTGTATGGTCCCTCTGTTTTAATCCAACGTAAATCCTTAAAATTTGTCAACTTTAAATTAAATCTACCCATTTCATCAAATAATTATAACATGCTTATGAAATAATTCAATATCCTAAGTTTGTCAGATAGAAGAAGTGTCATAGACTTACTATTCCTTTACAAAATTATCAAGTCTCACATTGTCTGACCTGATCTTCTCGCCGAAATATGTCTTAGGTCCCCACGTCAACGCGTTCAAAATATATATTTTACTACGATAATACGAGACTCACTCATCGCTGCTGAGACTACACAAACTTGACAATGAAGACAGTGAGCTTGTAGATATATTTCACGATAGCTTAACTATTTTTAAGAGAAACCTGCAGTTGATTCTGAAATATTAAGTGGTAACTTATGTTAATATAATATTTAGATTTCTGTTTACAAATAAAAAATAATTTTATTTTTATTTATTATCGTTGGTTTATTAACCACTTAATTGAGTTTAAATACATCTACCGGTTTCGAAAAATACCATTTTCTTCTTCAGGATGTCATAACTAACTAAAATATATATTATTGTTTATTTACCAGAATCGATTTTTTAAAAAAAAATACAAATATATAAAAAAATGAAAAAAAAATTAAAAAAAAAAAAAATGTTATGACATCCTGAAGAAGAAAATGGTATTTTTCGAAACCGGTAGATGTATTTAAACTCAATTAAGTGGTTAATAAAACAAAGATAATTAATAAAAATATGAATTTTAACCACAAAGTTAATATTGATAATTTTAAAAGTATAAAAAATATTTATTTTGTCTAAGTCTCAATATATTATTGAGTTACTTCTAAATATTCTTACTAATGTTACTTTTAAATATTGTTATTATGATTTTCTTTCTTTGTATATTTTTGTAAAATTAAATTAACCTGTACGGATGTTTTTTTGTTTATTTAAAAAATTTTCAACGGTACGATGTTTCGTATGCATACATAAATAAATAAATGTGTCACCCTCTCCCTGCCTGTATTTTTGTTACATATCTCGTTATTATTTAGGGCCTCCACAAAATGATGTCATATCGAGCCTCGCTTCCCTCCCGCTCTTTAATTCCTATTTAAGATTTTAACTAAATCTGAATCATGGACAGAGGAACCGCTAGTGTATATGTTAAATTGAAAGTTTATCTGTTAATTCTTTATATAATACTGCACCTTTTGACTAAGCCAAATTTTCAAGTAAAAACGTAAGCATTTCCCCCATTTACTTAGTTTTTCCCATTCCCAATATAAATGAAATGCTATCCGATCTAAATTTTTCTCCATTGCATTCTAGGATCATAGTGTCATATATACAGAGGTTCTGAATGATTGGAATACTTGATCAGCACAGTGATCTTTCTCTACTGTTTCTGCATTCAACTCTACCAAAAACTGTTCTGATATTGAGCTTAAATATTAGGGGTACCAGATGAAAAAAAAAATTCTTGTAAGAACTCACACATACTGCTATTTAATAGCACAAGCGTTTAGCATAGCTAGAAAATAATAAAAATATTTATGTGATACGTATACTTTGTACAAATCTTTATTTTAAAATATTCTTATATAAAACAAGGTGAATATTATGTTCCAGGCCGATTTTATTTGGCTGCCATTTTGGTTTCGCAAATAATTGTCAATTTGTATTTGGTAGTCGTAAAGAGTAGTTTGCTATAATTTATTGTGAAGTATCTATAGTCTGAAAATAATCCAACACGACATATTTTACAGCTCGATATTGAAGACTCCGACTTTTGGAAAAAAATCATCATGACCGACGAAGCTCATTTCGACTTTTAAACAATCGTTATTGGGGCACTGAAGGTCCTCAATTGATACACAAACGACCTTATATATAGTTACTATATGAGGCGCCATGTAGTTTGTGTCTATTTTATTCAGGATGCAAGAGGCAGTGCTGTGTTCATTAATGGTGATCGCTATCGTCACATGTTGGAAAACTTTTTGGTGACCGAATTAGGTTGACTATATCTGCAACACATGTGGCTTCAACAGGACGGTGCCACCTAATACATAGCTCGAGATAAGCTTGAGATATTGCGAGAATTTTTTCCCGAACGCGTAATATCAAAAATTGGTGAAATTGATCACCTGATTTGACGACTTCCGACTATTTTGTATAGTACTTGAAAGAAAAGGTCTACGCCAATAAGCCAAAAATAATTTCGATGCTGCAGGACAATATTCGAAATGAAATTGCTGAAATAACACGCGAGAATGTTATGGAGAATATGGTTAAAATTGTAATAAACTATGTAATCGATAAATAAAAACTAAATTTTAAAAATGTGTTTCATTTCTTAGTTATTCTAAAATAATATCGGCTTGGAACATAATATTCGCCCTGCATTTAATAACACAAGCGCTTAGCTGAGTTTAAAAATAATTTGTATATTATTATATATACAATAACTCGTAATTACCTTAATATTCACCCAAATATAGAATGAATGAAAAAAAATTGTATTTAAATTAAATAATTGCTTATATTTATTTTCTCTCGATACATAAAGCCGTAAAGATGATTACGAAATCATTTCCTCTCTAATAAGTAGGTACTTCAGCTTTTCATTATTTCGCTGTCAATACAGAGTGCTGTCGTGCCATCTGACCTATCGTATACTTGACGATGTTGACCAGGGTGATGAGGCGAACGATCGATGCCGGGCAATTCATGGAATTTCTTTTCTGGATAAATTTTTGCCGGTACTGTGTATTTAAGGTTGTATTTTAATGAACATAGAAAATAGTCCTAATTTTTTTACGGAGTTCTTTTTTGAGCGAAGATAACACATTGATTAAACACAATGTTTGTTTTACTTAACATTAAGGAAGTATTATAAATTTATGTGAAATAATAAATTAAAATTGAATTAAATATCACAGACCTATGTTCTGAATAATTACAACTTCACAATAATAATGTGTTCTCCTAATAATGAAGTTGTATCAATGTGTCCAAAATTCAATAAAAATGTATTGATAATTCTGGCGCCTGTTATCAGATAACTCAAAGGTGTTTGAGATTCTGTAAAAATAAGGTAGATGGTTCTTTCAAATAATGGAACGATTAAATGTATTAATATCAAAAAGGTAACATATAGGTTCGAAAATTTTTCGTTAAAAATATTGTCGCGGTAGCATAGTTGGATAATGCACCTTCCCCGGTTAGGAAAGAGATCCAGGTTCGAATCCCGGTGGCGCAACAACAATATTTTTTCGATGAAATTGATCGAAATTGATTGAAATTGATTGTATATCTTTTTAATTAATATATTTAATTCAAATTTAAAATATCACAGATCTATGTTCTGAATAATTACAATTACACAATAATGATGTGTTCTCCTAAGAAATTATAAATACTTCCATGGAAATTATATCGACTAGTTTGAATGGATACATAGATTTGAGGGATGAGTGGAAACGTTCTAATGCACAAAGAGCACCATGAACTCAAGAAGTTTGAGAACCACTTAATTATACAATAACGGTGAGTTTTAATTAGTTTAAGTATGTATAGTAGTATTAAAATAAATTATATCACGCAGGTGTAGCAGAAAATATAAACTATAATCTATCATTAATCGCTTGAACAAGTCTCGGATATTTTTGACAATTTATTTCAGTGGCGTGGGGTGATTTGTAGCTGACATTACTCTCGTAAACAAAGTACCAATAATGTAAAAAATAATAAATCTTAAAAGTGGCGTTTGATATATTCATAATACTTTAAAAATGTTACGTGAAATGTTTAGTATTTGAACATTTTTCATTCCCTCGATTAAAATGTGTCGTTAATCAAGTTCACTTATATACTCTACTAGTTTTTTGTAACAGAGTAAAAACATATTTTAAATGTGAGTTAAATGTGTTAATTAGAAAGATATACATATAAAATCAATTTTATCGAAAAAATATTGTTATTGCGCCATCGAAATTCGAACCTGGATCTCTTTCCAAACCGAGGAAGGTACATTGTCCAACTATGCTACAGCGACAAATTTTTTGAACCAATATGTTATCTTTTTGATATTAATACATTTAATCGTTCCATTATTTGAAAGAGTCATCTACCTTATTTTTATAGAATCTCAAATACCTTCGATTAATCTGATAGCAGACGCCAGAATTATTAATTAATTTTTATTAAATTTTGGACACATTGATACAACTTTATATTTAAAATATCACAGACCTATGTTATGAATAATTACTACTTCACAATAATAATGTGTTTTCCTAAGAAAGATGCATATTTATTTATTTGTTAATTTTTTTTAAACGGTAACTTTTTCGCTATGTTTTTTACCTGTTCAATAATCGGTTGAATTTTAGTTTATAATTAAAAGAAAAGCTAAAACATCCTTTAATACTAATGGAGAAAAATCGATCGAGAATCTTGGCTGCAGAAATGAGATACTTAAGAGGAGTAGCGGGATTGATAGTGAGTCAAATCAGGAACGATATCATCCGAGAAAATCTTGAGATGAACCCGCTGCTGCTCTTATAGAAAAAAATCTCAGTTAAAAAACTTAAAGAAAAAAAAATCGAAGCTAAAGCAATCAACAACCTGGCCAACATACATAAGACACTATTAAAAATATTTTTACGAAAATACCCAGACCTACAGTAGTTCAAAATAACCACGCCTATACATTACCATGAATTTTATCTCAATATTCTCTATGAACAGACAAATTTTTTATATTAATTCATTTTTGTGCATTTTATTAACCGTAAATAATTTATATATGTTTTTATTTCATAGTAATTCGTTTTTGTATGTTTTTTTTCATATTAATTAATTTCTGTTTGTTTTTTTCTGCGAATTTTTTCCTTATTAATTAATATTACCTTATGCGTATTATTAAATAAATACAAATTTTTTATTGAAATTGTTTTTATTATCATGAATTATTTTTAAAAACATTCAACACGTAAATTTGTTAAATCTTACGAAAATTACATTTCACTTAAATACAAATTTTGCTATCTCGCAAAAAGTCGATGAAAATGACATGATATTTCATTAATATTATATTCTTTATACGAATTGTATATTATAATTACAATTCGTTAATGAAGAAAAAAAAATCATTCCAATGAATTTAAAAAAAACTACACAGTTTTTTGTCCTTCCTGTAAAATTGAGGAATATGGAGATAACGTTACAATTTAAGGCATATTTTATTTGAATATTCCACCACATGTATAATATCTTGTTCAGTAGATATTCAGTAATACAATTTTACTTTTGTGAAAAATTCTTGCCATCGTGGAGGTAATCGAATCAATTTTTTTTATTCCCATACACGGCAATTTTTTTATTTACTGTTTTGGAGTATAATAATTTTACCAAAACATGTTTTTCGGAAATGAATCAATTTAATATTAATTAACACGATTGGAAAGCATCGATTGAATTAGGTACCTGTTTACTGCCGCGTTCTTTCGCACATTAAAATGTAAGCACTTGAGATGGTCTTCATCAAGAAGTGGAGAAGAAACGGCTGATGATGATGAACTTCAATAATCGAAGACCATGAGAAGTCGTATAAGAGGCAAGCTAGTTTTTATTTGTATAATTATTCTAACATCGTTTTTAAACTTTCGTTGGCGAAATTGTTATTACATATGGGAGGAAGAAATGGGTCGTGAGCCCACACATTTTGATTTCTACCCCCTAGTATATACAAATATATAATAAAAATATTGCACGGGAATTATTTTTAGCACATCGCTAATGATATATAAAATAAAATGCCAGCCGTATTTGAATACAGCCCGAGATATTTCTCCTTATGAAATCTGAAATGAACAAATTTTCACGAAGCATAATCCGAATTTCCGTAATTACTGATCAATCTTCTGCATTCTACTCGCAATTTTGTTACAGCATCTTCGGTATTCATCTGTAATTACATCTAGATGGGGAAACTCCCAGGGGATAAATTTAATTGCATTCCTTCAGAAAAATCTGCCGTGGCCGGGGCAAAACTTTCTCCAAAGATTTTGTGCCGATGATATATTTACTAATTATCTTGATGTTTACGCACTTTCTTATTATTTCCACTGGCACCCCTAGATTTTTGTTGTTGGTATGATTAATATATGTAGTGTCACCGCCTTTGGCGATCAAAGGTTGGAGCAACAATTGCGGTTGGTACATCGCAAGATAAACATCTCCTAATAAGTTTCACTGGGAGTGCGTCATTTCAGTCGGTCGGAATAACACCCGGATATCGTGGCACAAGAATAATAATACAAAAAAACAAACTACTATCAATCCGTGTTAGTGGTGATTGTTCATTATGCATACGTAATCATATTATAAATAGGAAACCCAGGAATAAAAAGCTTTCGAAGGCATTCACGGGAACACTTATTCATCTTATTTAGATGGCTTTTTGTGACTTGTTGATATCCTTGACGATTCTTTTGTCTTTCATTTCACTCACAGTTTGAATAGATGTTGTAATATGATAGTAGCATCTTTGATCTAGTCGTTTCATCAGGTTGGAGATCACCCTTTCCTCTCTGACCTTCCACGTCTCTAATCACCATCAGTTTTCAAGATCACATATTATCGTCTCTGAATTTAGATTAATTAGACGTATTGTGTATTTAACTATTTCAAATGAGCGACAAAATTAGTACACATTGCTTCAAATGGATTCAAAAAATTCGCCTCTATTACTACATTTCAAAAGCACCACTTCAAGTGCTTGTCAAATACGAGAGTACTTATTTAAAAATATTAGTATGCAGTATTATCATACGAAAAAAAATTGCATGTGTATCGCGTACGGACGAATGTTTAATTAATAATACAAATTAGATGTATCAATTAGAAAGATATACATATAAAATCGATCCGAAGATGTTATCTATAATATAGTCACAGGCTTTTTCAAAAAAATAACCTAAATTTTTTGGCATCTTACACAATCATTTGAAATTGGGTTCTATATACAAATATTTTAAATTGGAGGTATCTTTATGTTCATATAAATTTATTATTTCAATCCCTTCTGGAGCTAGTCGCAGGAATTAGATAGATTTAATCTGTGTGTGCAAGTGTGTTCTTTACTTTTTTTTCAACAATATTAATGAATTATAAATGGAGATCAAGCTGGTTAATCAATTTTTCAGAATAGTTAGTTCAAAATCTGATAAGAAGTACGGAAGTTATCGTGTTCATAAGTTCCATTAAATCCCATATATATTTAGATAAACTATTAAATGGAGGATGGTTTCGAAGTTTCCTGGTCGCAAAAAGTGCGGTGAAATTTTCCGGCAGTTGCGTCATTAGACCCTCGGCAGTAGGTTTACAGAAATGTACCAAAAATATACATAATGTACGAATAAGGTAAGGGGAAAACTTTAAGTCATACTAGGTGGTTAGGTTTGTATATTCAGTTACATAACCTAGTAATGTAGCTACAGTATTCCGTGTATATAATATACAATGAATTTATATTAAACAAGTTTCAACCACTCTGAATAACTAGGACCGGATTGGTCAAAAGCGAACACATGATTTATGACAGGGTGGTTAAGATAGCTAAGAATAACAGGGGATGGCTTTTTTTGTTACTCTCGTGTTGGTTTTGTGTACTTATATAAGTATTGCATATATGTATTATATATACAATACTTATATAGAGAGAGCGATTCAAATCCACCGCCGTCATGGCCGCTCTCAGCTGACCGAGTACATCGGTGACATCTACAACTGAGTTCGCCCGGCACTCGGTCCGACACGAGGCGAATCGACCGCTGCTTTTTTTGTTTGGGGAATTCTATCATTAATAAATGAATAAATCTTTATTTTAAATACAAAATAAATATATTCATTATAAAGATATACATATAAAATCTTAAATATAAATATGTTTGTCTTTCTAATTAATACATTTAATTTGTATTCAAAATATCAAAGACCTGTGTTCTGTATAATTACAACTTCACAATAAAAATGTTTTCTCCTTAATAAATATTTATTAATATATTAAGTATGTTCATATCGTCCATGCTATCATCTTCTATTATCCGCAGTTTCATGATCACGATGACTCTCATTGAAAGAAAGACGAAGATAATAATGATGATATATATTAGTTAAGAATTTCGATTAAAAATATAAGTTTAGTGTCTTTCATTTACCTAGATTGAGCTAGAAACAGCGCAACATCTTTGGAATACAAAACCAAATTGGCACCACGCACCGCCAGAACATGATGTACTGAGTGCCACTGTCGAGTGTCTCAGGGCGTTCAGTTCGGCGCGCCACTTCTTCGCCGCGCTTCACCCATTCTATAACATCGGTGGCGTGTACCGTCATTAATATTCAGAGGCACGTGTTTATTTGTACTATATATGTACATACGCTCTTAAACGTAACCATTCTTCATGTACCCACTACACGCTTATGTTAAGTGTTATGTCTTATACATTATTATGAAAAAAATACACACATACGGCAAGTAATAATAGTCACACTTATTTATTGTATTCCTTTTTCACGATACTTTCTCCGCCGCCTTTAATGGAGAAACTAAAATATTCTTTTGAAATGCGGTAAAAATATCTCTATCAATAAAATCCAAGATGGCATAAAAAAGTATTTTCCGATATGAAAAATGGGCAAATACACTTAGAATTTTTTTATTTGATGTTTTAGAACGGAAATGAAAAATCAGAAACTTTTTATCAAATTGAAAAGCGAAGCTGTTTTATTAAAATATTTGTTTGATTCGCATCGATTCACCTACATTAATAACATCGTGATTTCATCATTTTTGACATTTTTCATATTTTAAATGGTGCGGTGGTGCTGGTTGGGGAGGGGGGGGGAGATGAAATTAATTATTGAAACAATTGGCTTACTGAAAATATTGCTTGCCATACTATTTCAGACTCAGATATTTAAATTACATTTCAGTCATTTTTCTTCACTTCTTTCATAACGGTTTACAATTTCGCTAAATTATTATAGATTTAACACGTTCAGTTATATTTTGCGGTGGCAAATTTTTTATACAAGAACCATGCTAAAAATTTCGACAAAGTTTCTAGAAAAACTTTCTAGAACCATATGTATTTTATAACCCCCCCTCGCAATCCACTTTACCACCCGCGCCCTGCAACTCCTTCAAATAGTCTCCGCGACACCCAACACCGATCTCTTGATTGGCCTATGTTATCCGCCGTGAAGACTCTCCTAGTAAGCCGATTATGTACTGTAGCCGTAAAACCTTTTATTTCGACGGGCATCGGGTTCATATATGTAAAGACACATATATAAATATTCTAAAATATACGTTATGTTTACACAAGAGGGTGATGATACAGGATGTAGGAAGGGTGATCGGAATTCGGTACAGGGACAGAACAATAAAAGCTCAAGGACCAACCAGGAAGAACACGACTTATCTGGATTTGCTTGCTGTAATCACAACTCTCCTGAACTTCAGAATACTTCTTCGATGATTAGCACGGAGCACTGTGATACACGATAGCAGTTTACAATAACTTCAAGTCAGTGCAGGAGAAGTTCACTTTTCTTGATAGTTCACAAGTCATAAATCACACACAGAAAAAGTATCACTCTGTGGTAAGGGTAAAGGAAGTGGGAGAACAGATAGGTATAGTAAACCTAATGGAGCAACCGGCGATCTGGTCCTGTCATAAATAACGAACACATTAAATTCACGATTCTTCAACTTCTGGTCATGACGCTGGACACGTGTCACACATTTATTCTATTTTGATCCCTATATCATCCTTGTATCACGGAGTAGATATAGGGTAGATGAAAAACGCATGTGTATATAGTTCTATTCGCTTTGCATATATAAATCTATGCTAAATTTGAGTTCTCGTTACGAAGAAAATATTTGGAAAATTCTGTATACTAGATGCTTTAGAAGCATAATAGATATTTATAGAATCATTCTACATACAGGTTATCCAAAAAATTTGATAGATCGTTAAAATTATATGAAATTTAGAAAAGCACGTATGATATCAATGATTTTTTATTTATTCGATGCCATTTACAAGCAAGTGACGTATAACCGACTCCGAATTCAGTACAACAACTCACACAGAATACTGTTCGGATTGGCGCGTTATTGCAGCGCATCTACAATGTTTACCGAAGGCCAAATACATGGATTCGTTCCGCTTCTGAGACATCGAGTTGCTCAGCACCAACTCTCTGGTGCAAGCGGTGCTCTCATGGAAAGCTGGTTCCCTGACCAGAGAATGGCAGCGCCCACAAAATAGCTACATATACAACAATGGCCGTGACTGAAGTAGTTATATATGTAATATTTATATTTTGTGTGTATAGATGTGTGAACTTTTAACTTTTTATTATCTTTTTAAAAAAATATTTTTTTTATTTTGTAATATTTTCCTTGGTTTTCTTTTTCATAGCATTATATTTATTTCATAACCTTTAATGTATAACATAATATGTATTATCTTTATGGCGAATCAGGTTAAAAAAAACAACCTAATCACGCTGGAATAAACACATTATTATTATTACGGCACATCATGCCATTTCATTAAATCATATTTAAAATGAAATATCTATAAAAAATCTCCTACAAAATGGTTGAAAAGCCGAAAACTTGAGTTGGGTCTAAAATGACCCACCACCACAGGAAGTGTTTTGTTTTTACCCACCAGGCAGTAAATGTTAAGTACAATATACATACAATAAAATAGCGCTGATATTTGTGCCCATTATTATGAAAGTGGTCTAAGTCATGTTTCTTGCGTTTCGAGATATTTAAAGGTTTGCGTTTGAATTTATTAAAAAATATTGTTATATAACAGAATACAATGTTTCAAAATTTAAATTTATTTAGTTTAGTCGATTTATATTTTATTTCGTCATATAAATGTTGCATGTAGCTTATAAGAAAATAAAAAATTTAAGGTTGAAATTATTTACTCTATTATCAAAATAAACCGTTGAATGTCGTAACAATATACATTTTACAATAGTTACAATTTGTATTTTATTATATATATTTAAAACAATGTGAAACGAAATAATTGATAAGTTAAATTTTTTCAATGTCTTGTCACTTTTATAATAATGGGCATATTTAAAAGATGCTGTATGGAAAACTGACTAAGACCTTCAGACACATATAAATGTTATGACTAAAATACAAATTAAAAGTATTAATTAGAAAGATATACATATAAAATTAATTTTATCGAAAAATATTGTTGTTGCTACCGGAATTCGAACCTAGATCTCTTCCAATCCAGGGAACGTGTATTAACCGATTATGCTACAGCACACAGTGCATTGACGACAAATTTTCGAACCTATATGTTATACTTTTCAAATTGATACATCTATCGTTTCATTATTTGAAAACCATCTAAATTATCGAATTCCGGTAGCAACAATAATATTTTTCGATAAAATTGATTTTATATGTATATCTTTCTAATTAATACATTTAATCAGTATTAAAAATATCACATACCAATGTTCTGAATAATTACAACTTGACAATAATAATGTGTTCTCCTTAATAATATAATACATTAATATATTTGTAATAATATCATAACGATTTTATCGAATTGTTGATTGAAAAAATATATGCGGTAGGTAGTTAGTAGAAAAATAGAAACAATAAATTTCCTTCAGAAAGAAACTTCAGACAGAAGAGTTGTCATGGAGAGAGACCTAGGAAACATTTAGGATGTTTTTGGTTCTCTCTAGCGACCGGCTTACTAGTGACTTATTTTGGTAAACAAATCAATTGTGCAGACTGTCCACGATCGATCCACGTCGGTACTTGCCAACAACGAAGAGATCCTGAGAACCATCGTACAAAATTTATCAGTACATAAATAATGATAATCCGTGTAAGAAAAATAAATTACCAGAAAAAATCTTATAATGTTTATGCGTGTGACCACTTTGTCGCTAATGGTTGACGTGCTTGTTGGTCTATAGTTTAAGAAAGTCATCTGGTGATCCAGTGGTCGGAGGTTCGAGCTTCATTCCAGGAGACCAGCAATATATGTAGTCCTATTTTCATAGCACAAGCGATTTGTTTAGTTAGAAAATAAATAGAATATTATAATTTCGTAGAAAGCAATCATCTTGTGGTTTGACATATTATATTAAATAAAATAACAATTACTTTGTATGAAACCACAAAATTTATTATACGTCAACCGGTTTCGCTTATCTCAAGCTTCAGCAGGACGTATTTGAAACTAATCATAAATACAAAAAGAGTGAGGCAGAATATATATATAGATAAATAGAACATCAAGGGAGACAGAATATAAAACTATATGCGAAAGAAATGTACTTTCCCCTCCATTAATGTTCCGTCTTTCTGTATATGTCTCTATATTTTGTTTTTCTCTTTCGCATATAATTTTATATTCTGTCTCTCTTGATGTTCTATTTAACTTAAACCAATTTGTTTATAAAAATACGGTTCATAAGATTGATTTGATACATTTTTACCTTTTTCCATTTTCACGGGGGTGTTTTTGCAGTAAGGGTGAGAGTTAATATGTCAAAAGTTTTTTTACAATGAGGTAAAAACTAGTTGTAATCACACTATTAATTTGGACCCTGTGACTTACACCCCTTCTAGTTCCTACCTTTTTGTAAAAAATCTTTTGATGTACAAACTCTAACCCTTCATTCAGAAATATCCCCGTAAAATTTCACAATGTGGGAATGTGTGTGGGTGGAAATACATCAAATAAATCTCATAGTCAGTTTTTTTTTTAAATAGTATTAATCCCATGTTGATAAGACATATTGGAGTTGAGATATTTTAGTTTCAACAAACCCTTTACATTGCAAAATATGCTACGCCTCGTAAAACATATATGACTGCCACGCAAAAACCAAAAACAATCAAATTAAAATGTTTATCATTTTAAACTATCAACAAGTGAGGGCGATTGCACAAAAAATATGAGAATTTTTAAAAATAGTTAAGCAACCTTGCTGGATCGTTTCATATGTATTGATCCGTAGTATTTTCATTAAAGTAATAAACAAGTGGTCATTTAGACATAACTCTGAAGAACTCTTTAAATCTTTTCAAGTTTTGGATATAAGACAACTGTTTACCAGAGCAATCTACAAAATATTTTTAAAAAAAACTTTACTTCCACGATCCGATTCAAAGGATACTAGGAGCAAAGCCTTAGGATACTTTTCAGTGCCAAAATTTAATACCAAATTCGCTCAAAGAACTTTCTTATTTTGTGCTCCGCGAATATTTAACAAATTGCCACTAGACCTTAAAGGGTCTTAAGTGATTAACGATTTCAAACCAAAAATAACAAAGTGGTTGTTTGATGTGGGTAGAAAGTAAAATTAATCTAATTTGTCATTTGTGCTAACCTAACTACCTAAACATTTTTGTCTTCAACTATTGAATATTACAGACAATAATATTTTTATAACTTTTTTTCAATAAGATTTTATATACTTACTTACCTATAAACAATAACATCTTTTACAAATTGCTTTAGAACAGACCACATCTAGTAAAGTAATTAATTACCTTTATTTCTTTAAATTTACTTTATATGCTACAATAAATAAATAAAAAATTTGATGGATGATTAGAAAAATAAATAAAGCGGTTTATGCCTTGGCTAACTAGGTAGAATATTTCTAATTCTTTAAAACGTATATTTCCAATAAAATATTTACTCATACTCGACAATAGTCCTGCGTTAAAAGTGCATGTACATTAATGAAGCTTTGGTCTCGCGTCTCAAAGATGTGATGGTATTGGTCGGTATGTATTATCTGGATATTCTACTTAACATATAAAATATAATGAAAACGAATTACACCTTGCTCCGCGCATTTTTTAACTATGTATACATACCCTTAGAACAAAATACGTCGTGTAGGATAATGTGAAGTGATTGATGGAAGAAGATGGAAAAACGAAGTGTTAAAGTTTAATAAAAGTCTCATTATATATTAATTGAATTGCCATTGAAAGCATGTTCACTTTCTGCAAAAAATCAGAAAAAATCAAAAAAATCAGCAAGCACAATAAAAAGGTTAGTGCAGTGTTCATGTATCATATGTGCCCTTATTGTCAATTGGAAACTTGGGAACTAGTTATCGAAGGCATTCACGTAAATAGTGTGAAAAAAAAAAATTATGAATAAAATAGAATAATGTATAAAATTATATTTTTAAGGCAATTATAATACTTACGTTAAAAAATTTAAATTCACGTTATATAAAAGCAACAAGGACGTCAACGCAAAATCATAACTCATTATAATTTGTAATCTTATGTTATTACAGAGTTAATAACACAACGTACAGACAGTTTGGATGTTACAATGTTATCGTTTTGTTAAGATTTATGGGGTAATATTTGTATTTCCCGCACCCCTGAGCAGCCTGGAAGCCGAGGGGCGGACAGGCGCATATGCCGCTTCTACTTTTAGTGTAACTTTATCAAAATAAGTTACATCACACCACTTAAATTCTCAAATTAATACTGACACTTTTTCGTTTACTTCTACGACAATAATTACGATCGATCATGTTGAGATTCAAATGTCTTAGCGAACCATTGTCTTAAGGTTTTTAAACCACGAGGTTCTATTTCCGTCAGGACCTCGTCATTCGTTGATTTTCTCTTAAATATGCTCTCATTCATGTTCAAGGATGAGATTTCTCTCAAAGATTCAAATCGAGTGCACATTAAGAACAGTAAAGAGTTTAGCGATAAGCTATTTATAAATAATCACTACATATTTTTATTTATTATCTTTGTTTTATTAACCACTAAAATGAGTTTAAATACATCTACCGGTTTCGAAAAATACAATTTTCTTCTTCAGGATGTCATAACTAACTAAAACATATATTGTTTCTTTGACAGAATCTATTTAAAAAAAATCTATTTTTAAAAAAAAAAAAAAAATTTTTTAGTACTTAACTCAAATCATTACTTAATACAAATTTACTCGAATAATTTTTAGGAAAAAAATTTAGAATGGGACTCGTAGTTAAATTTAGTTGGTTGTTTATAATTTTTTGATTAGTTTTACACGCTTTATTTATCTCCAACGATTCCAAATTATTTAATTTGTGACCAACACCGTTTATATGCAAAATTGACAATCCCAATTTTTTATCAAAATCATGACCATTTTCTATCAAATGATTAGTAAATTCTGAAAACCCACTATTGTTCAAACATCTCAAATGCTCCCTTACTCTTATATTAAAATTTCTACCCGTTTTACCAATATAAAAAAACAAAGATAATAAATAAAAATATGAATCTTAACCACAAAGATAACATTGCTGATTTTAAAAGTATAATCACTACATATGTTTTGTTCGCGGATTATAATTACGTATTCAGTACACGTGTACCTTTACCGACTACCGAATGGAGAAATAGCATGACTAGACATGTGATTGAGGTATGCGAGTAGATATTATGTAAATATCACTCACATGTTCGTTTAATGATCGCGGTGTATATTAAGTAAGTGTGCGCGGCCAGAGCAGATAGGAAAATATACACTACCGGTTGACACAATATATATATACAATGAAACTACTACACGCAGGGGCGTTTTCTGGAGAAGTTCTCTGGAAAACGGCGGTAAGAAGACTGGGTGTTTTAACGGCTTTTAGGAGCTCTGGTATTACGCACCAGGAAATGCAAGGTGCGCTTAGGGGTGGGTCTTCGATAGTGATAATGACTGCGGAGATTACTCCCTTTCTTCCACTTTATTTTTATCTTCTGCACATAAACATATTTATGTACCTAAACATTTCTGTGGATTTTCACAAATAGTATCACATGTTAAATATTTATTACGTTAAATCTATTATGTTTACACTGTCAAAACCCCTTAATAAAACATAATTAAGTCACTACTTCAGTGAGGGTCCAACATTCCACATTGCGGACCAACATGTCACTCGAGAGACGTGACTTCAAAGAACATTTTCATTTATTGACTTAAATAATGAAGATTTTGATCATTGGTCATTTACTTCGTGGTGTAAAAATTTTTTTTTTTTCCAATATTAGCAAAATTAATTTGTGGCCACATATTATAAAAATAATAAAATAAAAACACTTTGCTTAAACCACTATATATTAATAAATCAACATGGAATATTTTTCATGAAACAATGTATACTAAAATGTATAAAAAAATTTAACTATAAAAATATGATGTATAATTAAGTAAAAACTACTATGAAAACAAATTTAAAATGTGACTATTTCCAAAAAGGATTTGGTAATAATATTTAACTTGCTATTGATAATTTTTCTTATAAATATGAATTAAATGTAATAATTAGAAAAATATACATATAAAATCAGTTTTATCGAAAAATAGGATTCGAACTCTCTTTACAAACCGGGGAAGGTGCATTATCCAACTATGCTACAGCGATAATATTTTTAGCGACAAATTTTTCGAACTTTTTTGTTATTAATACATTTAATCGTTCCATTATTTAAAAGAGCCATCTTCCTTATTTTTACGGAATCTCAAATACCTTTGATTTCTATTCATTTTTATTAAATTTTGGATACACTGATACAACATTATTATTAGAAGAACACATTCTTATTTCTAAAATTTCAAATTTATCTAAATGTTAACCTTTAGTATTTGTATATATGATTTCTAAAACCTTGTTGATGTCAAAAAATGGTTTGTTTCAAAAAAATGATTGGGGAATTCAGAATAGTTGTTTCTATTTAGGGATCTAAATTGCTTCTTAATTCTAATATCAAAATTTCTGCAAGTTTTACCTATATAAAAATTATTGCAATCATTGCAAATTAATTTGTAGAGTCCAGATTTTTTTAAATATCATTTATTATTTAATATATAATTCTTTAATTTGGTATGGGTTTAAAAATCTGGTTGTATAGAATTTGGGATATTTTAAATTAATTTCAAATTCAATAATTAAAAATATCTCAAATTCTATACATTCTATACGATTCCACATAACACCTATGCATCATTGTATTTATTTAACTATATTGATGATTTAAAATATCCCGCTATACATACATAAATAGTAAGGTAGAAATATTTGCATAAATTTAATGTATATTTTCAATCTTAATTACGTTGTTTTGTTTAATATTCTATCATTGCACCTATATTTATACATGAACTAATTAGATTTAAAAATCACTGTGCAATAATTCAGTAAAATACCCATAGTCTAAGCAGTCAGCGCATCTAATGAAGTATTTATTTTGCAGCCAAAATCCTCACCAATATTGGTCCTGAAACCTTTTCAAAAAATACTAGGAACTAAAAAGACGAATTAATTAAACGGAAATTTTTCTTGCTGGATAATGCACTACCAATACGCCACGTTATTATATGTGAAGTAATTTTTAATGGGACATCTATTATTTTAGGCTTAAATTAAATATATTTTTGATAGATACATACATATTTAATTTTAAATATCAAAGAACTATTTATGTCCTAAAATTGAAACTTCGCAATAAAAATGCAATATTTTCAATAATATACACATATATTTTAATGTTTTACTACGCTAACATGACAAATTCAGCTTTTATTATATATAGTAGCATTATGGAGCACTTTTCGTATGTTCTTTACATTATTCCTTAATAGTAGAGATTTTATCTAGATTTATGGATCGTTCAGTGTGCGACATGTTCAGTAATCTCAGAGCAACGACATCTAGCGACGCTCGTCGTACAAATTGTTAAATCTTGGTACTAAAATTTTAGCGTTCGCGCGTTGTAGATATTTTGTACATATGACATGAGTATACGTATTAGAGAAAAATAAATGTATTATTTTACGGGAAGACTATACTCCACTAGTAACATATTTAAATAATTATTTATATGCTTAAGTGATATGTTTTATTATACTTATTTAAATATTTCAATTTACGGAACATTATACTTCACAGACGTTGAGTTATTTTGTTAGGTGTGAAATATGAAATAATTTAATTTCAGAGAAAACACAAATTAATAACATCATATTCCTTAATACTTCACCGCTATTGTTTGTATTCCCATTAAAAACTGAAACCCCTGTCAATGTACCCGAATAGGTCGGTACAAAAATGTATTTAGATTTTTTATCACCTCATGACAAGAAGGAATGTAACTCTCAAAACTATAGTAGTGACAAAGCAACTCAATGTGTGTAGTACAAAGTTTAGTTTATTGAAAAATTAAAATAATTATGTTGCACAACAAAAAAGCATTATCTTTACATATATTTCTGACGGTTTTTAGTCAAATGAATTTTGTGAAGGTATATCGCCTACATTTTCATCATTACCGCCAACGACCCTGAACGCACCTTGTGTATGAAACAAAACTTCTAATAGTGATAAACACACCCGGTACCGACGCCATGCAATAATAACCATTCGACCACTCTTCTCGCCGTTGCCTTTCCGTCCACAGCTCCATGCATAACCATTTCTCGAAATCTGTATACTGTGCATGTTAATAGACAAGTCTCAACTGTAAATCAGTTTTGTTCTCCAACTAGTCACACACATTATTGGGGAACCCACCACTCATACGTAAGTTGTAGCAAAAAGGAACGATTTTGATCTTGCTTATATTATTAAGAATAAATTAGCAGATTTTTTGTTATTTATTATTTTATTAGCATAAAATAATACATTTGAAATAAAGTTTAATAGACGGTTTTTATAAGTTGTATATTATTAAGGTACAATCATAAATAATAAAAAATATGTTTGTTTATAATATAGTTGGAGACAAAATGTGTAGGTAGTTAAGTTAACACAAATGACAAATTAGTTTCATTTTGATTTCTACCTACATCAAGAAACCATTTTATTATTTTAGTTTAAAATCGTTAATCACTTTAGACTCTAAGGTCTAGTGGCAATTTATTAATTATACGCGGTGCACAAAATAAGAAAGTTCGTTGACCAAATTTGGTATCCATTTTTGGCACTAAAAAGTATCCCAAATCAATGATGTTCAATTCTTTGGATTAGTGATGAGAAAAAATGCTACTGGTGTAGTTGTGATTGGTATTCGATAATATCTGTGACTGTGATCATAGTTACTGATATCATAATACACGAAATAAATAAATAAAATATAATTTTCATATTATTGAACTTTCATTTGTGTAAAAACATACTTTAACACAAATTATTAGTAGAAAATTACTGTACATAGATAGACATTACAACAAAATGTTTAAAAAAATACAAACAAAATTAAGTTGCCAGCAAGCTAGTGTAAATACCATCAACAATTCCAATTGATGGCGCTAACAAAATTTAAAAAAAATTTTTAGATGACGGCGTCAGAAAATCAATAGAATTTTTAACAAAAAAATTCGATATTCTCACATATTCAATCACTGATAGTGAGTGTGACTAAAAATACCAGTGATTGACTCACGGTTCGTGATTTTGAGCTCATCACTACTTTGCGTGTCGCAAAACGATGAATAACTTTGTTTTTTAACGGTCGTGAAATAGGGCGGAAAGTACGCTGATGGGGCTTATCAACCAACAGAAAATTGAGGACACACAATCCCCGATACGATAGCAATAGCATATTCAGGACTGCTCCAGAAAAACTTCTATAGTACAGGATTAAAAAAAAACCAATTTAGATAAATCACTCAAGAAAATTAATTCGTCAGTTAATAATTTACAATAAACTAAAACCATTTAGATGTGTTACTACTAAACTAATATGTAGATGCAATCTGACGATATCGTATAATGTCACAATAGCTTGTGATGATCCACATATAACAAAATGATAAAAAAATACGAATTCTACGAAATTTCTAGAGCGGGTCGGTTAGGGGCGAGAGTAGCGGGGCGAGGGAGGAAAACAGTATGAGCGGGGGTGGCGAACGCGTCTCCAGACAGTCGGTTTCGGGAGGGTTAGGGGGTTGTACGTGTGAGAGTCGCTTTTGAACCGGAAAAAGGGACGTATACATAAACGTTGTTAGGGATACGAAATCGGATTTTCCTTTTCGAGATTTACGTCGCGAGTGTTTTAGGGGTGATCGCGTGGGTTTCCGGGTTCGCGGGGTCGTGTTCGAATTCAATTCGCGAGTGTAGTGACTCCAGATTCCGGAGGGCTGACCAGGATCGGCGCAGACGCTGAGGACCAGATCCGCCAAAATACTAAGTTTATCTTTTTGCATGCTCGTATACATAATTAAAACCGCTAACAAATACTGTAGTGTGGTTCGGATCATCATGTAATTACCCATTCATAAAAGGGAGCTGGCGTAATCGCTAGACTATTTGATATTTCACTTCATTTAATTACTGTCCTATTTATTTATTTGGAACACCAATCTATAAGTTTTAGTTACATTTATCTCATCGTTCAGGACTATTTATATACTACTATGGTCCGTGTAAATAATTATGTAACTATGTACGTAATTATTTGTGTATTTACTTATTCGCGGAAACCTAGTAAGATCTCACAAATCCCGTCATGGCTCGCGCCGCTAGCACCACAGTGCGAGACAGGGCGCATTTTATAAATTACATTTTCGATCCGAAGTAATGGCTTGCCAGACGAAATGATAGAGTATATTCGAGAATGGTCGTGTGTTTATTTTACTTTGAAAACGCACTATTGCATGCGTATGGAAATCATACTGACTTTTATTATTGATATTGTACTAACAATTTACTGAACGTTTTACTTTACTACACATCTCACAAGTAAGACTCTATATTTATCCATACATTATGTATATAATTATATTTTCGGATATCAAGCTGAAACCAGATGTTTCACTTTACCTCCTTTCAACGCCTATGTGATTTGTAATTTTCCTAAGATGATTTGATTGGAAGGAAAGGTGCTTTTGGAGGCTGAACAGAGTCATTCGGAGGCATGAAGTGTGGACGGGCTAGCTATGGTTATATTGGTTTGGTAGGAATAGCCAAAATGAAAGAGTTATTGAACATCATCGGTCTGCGTAGGGTGCACAAGGCTACAGGCTAACCTTACGTATGTTTACCGTTCATGATCTGTTTCCGATATATAACCTGGCATAAACAGTTTAGTCCGCACTGAGTTGCGTCGAGGTGGTTCCTGTGTGGTCGCCGTGGTACTCGTACTTCAGTTGTATGAGGAGGATGATAGTAGGATCTCTAAAGGTTAATACCCAGAGACAGTGTTCCTAAAACGATCTACAATCACACAAACACACACACACACCCGCACCAGTATGCAGTGATAACAACTCTAACTATTTGTTCCTGGCTCTATTCGAGATGCATTGTTCGAGACACCGAGGATCATCCTGCAGATTAACTAAACTATCTATCGCACACCGTTGTCACATGACGTATGTTTTCAGACGCACCCAAAGGAACCAAGGGAATTTCCTGAGAATCGTACTGTCATGTCACAATCATCACAATTAATTACCTTCAGTGGTGGACGCGGCCACGGATTGGCCATTTTCCTACCGATACTGAACAGCAGCATATTGGAGATATAAGGACCTCGGCCATGCATCTTGAATGAGTCATAACAAATGATATTGTTCACTGAGACACCGGCCGAATCTAAATTTTGGATCCTCATCATGATCATTACCTTTTGAACGCGTTGGGTGAGAGGGCTCGGGTTTAAGCACCCGTCGTCTACCGCGAATATGCACCAGGCGTACGGGTATCTTAATCTGGGGTTAGGGGAGCCGAGCGAGCGCAACAGACTGGTGTCTAGAGAACTTATCATAATCACGGAACATATTTGCCAAGCGAGGCATTTAGCATGTCGCATGTTGTTTCACATGTCCACATAATTTATGAACAGCTAGGCGACGCCGCGAGGCGGCCACAGTCACGAGGATAAATCTACGACAAGGTTGGTGTCCTATATATAATTCCTTCCACACTCTTATATTTCAGAATTAGGAATAATGAATTGAAGACTAGTAGAATTAATGCCATAACGAGGGCGTTCGGGTATCGTACTGCATGATCAGAGGGTTCCGTTATTTAATCGCGTACTATAAGATAATCGGTATATTTATTTTAACAATTGCTCTATAGGTATTTGAACGGCTATAATATTTGGATATTTGTAAACTTTGGATATTTGATAATTGAAAACGCGGGTTAAAAGAATTAGGATTATTACGGACATGACATGGGGATTCGTAACCATTAGATGATCATTTGGCCAAATTAATATTAGGGTTTCGTAGGAGACGTCTACGTTAAACGTCGAACTTAGAGAAGTAGAGATTTCAGGATCCTCTACACTGGTTCAGAATATGACAACGGAAACAACGGAAAAACGGGATCTCTTACAGTGGCGCCGTGTGACCAGGAGCCCGTCAGACAGTTTTTTCAATATCAAGTATCTGAATTATACTCGTAGTATCCATTTTATTAATCGTATGGCTGTGAAAATAAAAATATAATTGCACGTATTTAGAATTGAATTTATAGGTTCTATTTCTGTTTAAAAATACCACGCGACGTGGCTTAAATAAAAAAATAAATTTTAAGATATTTATAGATTACTAAAATTATAAAATTAAAATATTCATTTCTATGATCAGAATTTAATACTCTTGAAATTGTAAATACCTATTTATGAATGTGTTTCGAAGTCGGACAGAGAGCCCACATGTGTTTGGATGGTTGCTTGAATCGATAACCTAAATTTAAAGATTTATGAAAGCTTCAATTTATTGTTTTGTTTAATATTGTCGATTTGAAGCGTCACGTTGCCGTTTTGATGAAATGTCTGTTTCATAATTATATACTATTTATGAAGCACACAGCGTTATTTAAATGCAGCGGTGTTATATATAGGCGAAATCTTTCATTCCGGGTTACATTAGAAAACTATATATAAAATATATATATATAAAAACAAAAAAAAACGTATTACGATCGGATATAAATAAAATAACAAAAATCAGAACATGTATAAATAAATATCCGGATGATTTATTAAAATATACATTTTTTAGCTGCGAAAATAAATTATTATTTTGTTATCTAAAAGTACTATATACTGTATGTGTTGTCCTTTGGGCAAATCGGGTCAAAATGTAATCGGTAATTGAAAAGATGTACGTATAAGTAAAATTTATATATTCATTGTAGTATTGTTACGCCTGGTATAGTAAAGATGAACTAATTAATTTTCGTCATATACCAATTAGCATTGGGTAAAGATATTATAAATCCGTTTGGCATTTATATTACTTTATATAATTAGTACATCAAAGTAGTTATCATTGATACGGGTGAAATGTTAAAGTTACGTTTGAAAAAGCAAATCGCTGTTTATTATTTTAGTCGTGCATTTTAGGGCTATGAGCAATAAAAAAAAAAATAGGACCTAACACTTGACTTGTAATAGTACCCTTTTCTAATTTATGGGCGTGAGATTATATTTTGGCTAAAAGTAATGTGTTTCCAAATTCTCTGAATTTTGAAGTGGACGATGGTGTTTTAAGCGAGAGAGAGATTATTTGTCCATATGAGAAGAGCCATTTATTATTTTTTGAACCGAAAGTATGCTTTCTCAAGTGTTTAGAATACGTTCAACAACAAAAAAAACTAAGGGTCGAAGTTATTTTACACCTCGCACGTTTAATACCAAGAACATCTAGCACGTTAACTCGCAAGGACCGAGGTCAGAAAAAAAACATTCTGCATCTCGACACTGCGTTAACAGGGGAGATAAACCGTTGGGTTGACTGCCGATTATCACTGACTTACTTATTATTATTTATACATAGGGATGTAGTCGTGTTAATAATCAAACGGAAGATTATTATCTTCATTTATTTATTTAAGCATATTATAATTGCGCTTCGTGGTTTTTCGCAAAAGTATATATGGAAGCATGTGCAAGTCAAGCAGAATAATTCATAGAATAGATAGGAACAAGAAAATAAAAATTGTAGAACTGCATAGTATTCATTTTAATGGAAACCTGTACGTGAACATAGTAAGATAAAATGAAGAAAATAAATATAGATATATTTATTTTAAGTAAAGATTCAGGAAAAATTACAAAATACCTCTAGAGGATTAAGAAGATTCCAGGTAGGATGGAGACTAAATTGTAGAATTGTAGTCTGGATTGCTACGGACCGCAGCCGCGTATCAGAGGATTGATATCTTTCATTGCCTTAATACAGTATTTGGTAGCATATATGTGATTTCATTAGTGTGTGAGATGAATGAATGGTATCATCGATGGATATGCCGAAATGTTTAATTTTGAGATACGTTGAGAGTGACACTATCTCTATTGTAACAGAAAATAATGGATTCATTATTTTATCTCGCATAAATTAGTTTGTGTAAGTTAGATAAGTTAGATTATAAATATCTCTCCGTTAGTAATATTAGTTTGTAACTACCTCACTGCAAAATAGTGTGTAAAAAAAAATTCTACATTATGACATTTTCTACGAAAATGACTTCTTACATATTTTCATGCGAGAGACCGTTTACAAGGTTTCAATTACTTATATTGCAAGGTGATTTTGTACTTAGTTTACGCCATCTTCGAAGTGGATGGAGATAAAATATTGGAAACTCATATTACAAAGCAAGTTAGTGGGTTCTACTAAGTGAATTAATTCAGAAAATAAATTTAGACTCTGGACCAAGAGGTAAAATGGTTGGATACATCTGACGCATATGTATCGCCGCCGGGATGAGATTTTAGAAAACATGTATTTGTGCAACACGTGCATTTTAGGAGACAAATGCCAGACCGGTCAGTAACTGTCACAAGTCCTCTACATTTTAGGAGGGCCATTAATTATTATATGAATAAGCTGTAACCTATAACTTTCAACTTAAGATTTTAAACGTTCCAAAGAAAACAAAAAAGGATAGGTTCTGGATGACTTTGGACCAGATGGAGATAATAAATTAGTCGTTAGGGTTCGATCCTTTTGTGCGATACTTGTGACCTGCGTCGTGTAAAAGAAGGAATCAGAATAATTAAAGCGGAGTTTATTTTAGTATTTATTTATTTATTATCGACAACGCTTTTGTGGGCATTTAAGTAAACAATAATATTTTACCTTTTGAGTTATGATAATACACCATTTTTAAAACGTAGGAATAACTTAAGTACAGACATGTCCCCGGATTATCTTCACAGATAGGTACTTAAGTGTAAAGCGACTCCAATTGACACATCGTGTAACGTTATTGAGAGATTTAATTTAATAAAGGTTAATTAAATTATTAGGCAGATTTATCCAAATGCATAATGGTTGTATATCATGCTTCGATCTAGCAATGAACCTTAAAAATTACCCTGGAACTTTGTGGGTTTTTTTCTTTCAGCATAGCGTTAAGAACCTAGGATATAACAGAAAAAAAATAGGGGTAATATGATTGTATGGTGGGCGACATTTGTTATCCTTTTAGAACACAACAATTCTTGGGATTGCCGACATGACCAAATTGGGATGAAATGAAAATATAATTGTGTAAACAAATGCAAATCAGAAGTTTGGATTTCTACTGTTAAGAATGCATCTTATAATTACGATGTATGATATATTATAAGTAATTAATTAAATGAGATTGAATGGTATAGTAAAATGATAGGTGGAGTAACATCGCTATATAAGACATAAATGTAAGTCTTTCATTTACAAGCCAGGAATGTTGCCATTAATATTATCATTATAATATACAATAGTTATCTAAGTAGGCGCATTGATTTAAGTGGATCGTACGTGTCCGCGGTTTTTTACAGAGGAACTTTGACAACGCATCCAACCATTGATATGCAAATATCAAATGCCAAATATGTATATAAGGAAAATATAGTAATAATAATAAGTTTGTTGGTTAAGTTAGTTCTAGTTTAACCGTTATGTACGAGGACTTAATGGAGCGGATGAACGTATAAAAATAAAATTGTAAGCACTGATATTAAAAGTGATGCTATTGAAATATGGGAGGGCACTGGTATGTGGAGACTTGGAGATTCACAATTGGAAGGAAACTACGCAACCGTGTTTTGGATCGATTAGTGTGGAGCTGTATACCTATTATAGAAAAAAAAACAATTTCACTACAACTCGAAATACTATATATGTGAGGGACTCCAGGCCGTATAGTGTAAGAACGAATTGAGAGAGGTCGGTTGAGGAGGGCTAGAATCGATCAGGTGGGACAGATGCTGGGGGGGCTCAGTTGGAGGCTCCGATGATCACCGAGTTCTATGGGAAGATGCTTGAGAACGGACGAGACGAGATTTGGTTGACAAAACGAGTAGTGTGACGCCAGTCTTATCTGCTTAATCACTTGGGGAGGGGATGTGGCTTCGAATTGTATTTAGTATTAAGTACTTATTTTAATTGCTTTTATAGGTTAATTAAGTGGATGGACTACAATAAGCCCTATTTATAGATAATAAAATATAGTATAAGTAATTAGTTGAACTAGTTAGAATTCTAAAATAAATGGAGGTGCTATCATGACACCGACCGCCTGGCGAGATTTTACATAAGTGATGGATTGTTCGGATCGATTTTAAGAGATTATTAAGTTTTCTCTGCGGATCGAGGAGGAATTGATTAGTGATTAGGTGGTTTTAGGTGTACTGTGAGTGTACCGCGTATACCTGTAATGTAACTAGTATTAATTATTGGTACGTGATTAAGAAAACAATTAGGATATGTTTCGGTCTTCCCGATTCTCGACATAGAGACGTTTTTCCAATTTGGTGGAATGCGAGAATTGAAAAAAAAAGGATATTTTAAGATATAGCGCCTAAAAACTACTGGTTAAGATATAAGCAAAACTCGCTTATATAATGTAGAAAAATAATACTACTGGATTGAAAAATGTAATAGGTGTATGAGACCGACTGCCAAACAACTAATTTTAATTAATTTTAGTACTTCAATTCAGGAGCTTAGAACGATGAGGGTTTTTTTTTCAGATACTATAGGTTTTACCACAAGAGAAAAAAAAAAGGAACTTTTACAGGAGGATTGGAAAGCATCTATGAAACCAGAGGATTTAATTGGAATCGCGCTTTTAGCTGGAGTTGGGAGCACCGAGTTAGGAGGCGACTTGGAATCCTGTGGGAAATTTTGATGAGAGGTCGGTCATTAAGATGCGTGGATATTTTATCCATAAGTAGTACATTAAGACGATGTGTAAGGATTATCAGCTCGGATGACTAGTTGAAAAGGGATCACGATGAGTTCACCAGCGACAAATGAGCTATTCACTGGGGGAGGTAATATTAATGTAGACTTTAGGTATATGGGTATTTTTAAGTTAGATGTGCGAATGCCTTATCTTTAAGTTGTGCGTTAGGACTATGTATAAGGATTATCAGCATGGAGGACTAGTTGGGAAGGAATGACGAAGAGCTCACCGGAGACAAATGAACTATTCACTGGGGGAGGTAATATTAATGTAGACTTTAGGTATATGGGTATTTTTAAGTTAGATGTGCGAATGCCTTATCTTTAAGTTGTGCGTTAGGACTATGTATAAGGATTATCAGCATGGAGGACTAGTTGGGAAGGAATGACGAAGAGCTCACCGGAGACAAATGAACTATTCACTGGGGGAGGTAATATTAATGTGTACTTTAGGTATATGAATATCTTTAAGTTAGATGTTTAGAAGCCTTATCTTTATGGTAGATTCTAAGATGGCTGAGGACTTGTGTAAGGATTATCGGCTCGGATATCTAGTCGAGAAATTATGATGATGGCACAGAGAGCGGTGGGAGTAATCTCTGGGGGAGGAGAGATAGTGTATAGTTCTAACTATAAACATGGGCCTCATTGCAGAGTGAGGGAAATATATGATTTGCGCACCTGGCAGAATCCTATAAGAAACTCGTAGGATGAAATAAGTTTTGATAGTAAAACAAAAATTCTATAGTTGTATATCCGTTGGTGGATCATTGCGATATTGTATTGAGAAATGTAATTATTGATTCTTTCTAATTCCATTTTCAATATGGGGAGGTCTGTGATGATCCACATATAACAAAATGATAAAAAAATACGAATTCTACGAAATTTCTAGAGCGGGTCGGTTAGGGGCGAGAGTAGCGGGGCGAGGGAGGAGAGCAGTGTGAGCGGGGGTGGCGAGCGCTTCTCCAGACAGTCGGTTTCGGGAGGGTTAGGGGGTTGTACGTGTGAGAGTCGCTTTTGAACCGGAAAAAGGGACGTATACATAAACGTTGTTAGGGATACGAAATCGGATTTTCCTTTTCGAGATTTACGTCGCGAGTGTTTTAGGGGTGATCGCGTGGGTTTCCGGGTTCGCGGGGTCGTGTTCGAATTCAATTCGCGAGTGTAGTGACTCCAGATTCCGGAGGGCTGACCAGGATCGGCGCAGACGCTGAGGACCAGATCCGCCAAAATACTAAGTTTATCTTTTTGCATGCTCGTATACATAATTAAAACCGCTAACAAATACTGTAGTGTGGTTCGGATCATCATGTAATTACCCATTCATAAAAGGGAGCTGGCGTAATCGCTAGACTATTTGATATTTCACTTCATTTAATTACTGTCCTATTTATTTATTTGGAACACCAATCTATAAGTTTTAGTTACATTTATCTCATCGTTCAGGACTATTTATATACTACTATGGTCCGTGTAAATAATTATGTAACTATGTACGTAATTATTTGTGTATTTACTTATTCGCGGAAACCTAGTAAGATCTCACAAATCCCGTCATGGCTCGCGCCGCTAGCACCACAGTGCGAGACAGGGCGCATTTTATAAATTACATTTTCGATCCGAAGTAATGGCTTGCCAGACGAAATGATAGAGTATATTCGAGAATGGTCGTGTGTTTATTTTACTTTGAAAACGCACTATTGCATGCGTATGGAAATCATACTGACTTTTATTATTGATATTGTACTAACAATTTACTGAACGTTTTACTTTACTACACATCTCACAAGTAAGACTCTATATTTATCCATACATTATGTATATAATTATATTTTCGGATATCAAGCTGAAACCAGATGTTTCACTTTACCTCCTTTCAACGCCTATGTGATTTGTAATTTTCCTAAGATGATTTGATTGGAAGGAAAGGTGCTTTTGGAGGCTGAACAGAGTCATTCGGAGGCATGAAGTGTGGACGGGCTAGCTATGGTTATATTGGTTTGGTAGGAATAGCCAAAATGAAAGAGTTATTGAACATCATCGGTCTGCGTAGGGTGCACAAGGCTACAGGCTAACCTTACGTATGTTTACCGTTCATGATCTGTTTCCGATATATAACCTGGCATAAACAGTTTAGTCCGCACTGAGTTGCGTCGAGGTGGTTCCTGTGTGGTCGCCGTGGTACTCGTACTTCAGTTGTATGAGGAGGATGATAGTAGGATCTCTAAAGGTTAATACCCAGAGACAGTGTTCCTAAAACGATCTACAATCACACAAACACACACACACACCCGCACCAGTATGCAGTGATAACAACTCTAACTATTTGTTCCTGGCTCTATTCGAGATGCATTGTTCGAGACACCGAGGATCATCCTGCAGATTAACTAAACTATCTATCGCACACCGTTGTCACATGACGTATGTTTTCAGACGCACCCAAAGGAACCAAGGGAATTTCCTGAGAATCGTACTGTCATGTCTCAATCATCACAATTAATTACCTTCAGTGGTGGACGCGGCCACGGATTGGCCATTTTCCTACCGATACTGAACAGCAGCATATTGGAGATATAAGGACCTCGGCCATGCATCTTGAATGAGTCATAACAAATGATATTGTTCACTGAGACACCGGCCGAATCTAAATTTTGGATCTTCATCATGATCATTACCTTTTGAACGCGTTGGGTGAGAGGGCTCGGGTTTAAGCACCCGTCGTCTACCGCGAATATGCACCAGGCGTACGGGTATCTTAATCTGGGGTTAGGGGAGCCGAGCGAGCGCAACAGACTGGTGTCTAGAGAACTTATCATAATCACGGAACATATTTGCCAAGCGAGGCATTTAGCATGTTGCATGTTGTTTCACATGTCCACATAATTTATGAACAGCTAGGCGACGCCGCGAGGCGGCCACAGTCACGAGGATAAATCTACGACAAGGTTGGTGTCCTATATATATAATTCCTTCCACACTCTTATATTTCAGAATTAGGAATAATGAATTGAAGACTAGTAGAATTAATGCCATAACGAGGGCGTTCGGGTATCGTACTGCATGATCAGAGGGTTCCGTTATTTAATCGCGTACTATAAGATAATCGGTATATTTGTTTTAACAATTGCTCTATAGGTATTTGAACGGCTATAATATTTGGATATTTGACTAAGTTTATCTTTTTGCATGCACGTATACATTAATAAAACCGCTAACAAGTACTGTAGTGTGATTCGGATCATCATGTAATTACCCATTCATAAAAGGGAGCTGGCGTAATCGCTAGACTATTTGATATTTCACTTCATTTAATTACTGTCCTATTTATTTATTTGGAACACCAATCTATAAGTTTTAGTTATATTTATCTCATTGTTTAGGACTAATTATATACTACTATGGGCCGTGTAAATAATTATGTAACTGTGTACGTAATTATTTGTGTATTTACTTATTCGCGGAAACCTAGTAAGATCTCACAAATCCCGTCATGGCTCACGCCGCTGACACCACGGTGCGAGACAGGGCGCATTTTATAAATTACATTTTCGATCCGAAGTAATGGCTTGCCGGT